>WOVY01001709.1:0-34431 GCA_013436015.1 Rhipicephalus annulatus | reverse complement strand
GATGCAGTTTTTCTTCACCTGGACCAGGGGCTTGCCTCTGGTCTGCTTCACTTCCGACACAGGAAATACCAGTGGATCAGTTTCTACGCAACGGCATTCCCGCAGTTCCTGTGGCCCTCGTCCCTAGCAATGACGGCTTCATTAGGATGAAGAATCGAAAGTGATTCAGGCGGAGCTTAGAGCTGCGACGTCTCACTTCCACAGCATCACAGAGGGTCCGCCAGTTCGGCAGAGTGGTATTCTATGCTTTCATCTGATCAGCTCTGTGTCCAAGACCTATTGAAGTGCTCGAGTTTCGCGACCAATCCGGTAAGCGCCTTTATTCCCCCGCATCTGGCATGTGTGAAAGGTATTGTCGCGGTGTCGATGTTAACTTGACTCCGTTGAGGGTTAGAGTGTTTGCCGTGGACTGGTGCTATTTCGTTTATAGGTGTGCACGACTAGTAGAGAAGCAGAAGACGCCGACTGAGTCGGTAATTGTAACCTTTGCTGGAGCGAATCTCCCAAGCGAAATCAAGGCATGGCACTAAATACAGAGTGGAACCGCTATCACCGCGACCACTCCAGTGTACGAAGTGCTGGCGATACGGTCACACTATTAAAGGATGCAGG
This sequence comes from Rhipicephalus annulatus, assembly GCA_013436015.1. Classification (NCBI taxonomy): domain Eukaryota; kingdom Metazoa; phylum Arthropoda; class Arachnida; order Ixodida; family Ixodidae; genus Rhipicephalus; species Rhipicephalus annulatus. The sequence continues at coordinate 33,819 of WOVY01001709.1, read as the reverse complement.
TCAGAACTCAGATGCCGAGTGTGTGGTGACAACCACGAAACAAATTACTGCAAAGCTAAAGAAGAGAAATGTTGTCTCTGCAACGAACAACACTGTGCAGATAATCCTGATGTTCAGCAAAGGCTCGAGAAATGCAAATTCTTGAAATTATAGGGCGTAGGCGCTGTTCTCGACGAGAAGCCTTAGCGGAAATACAGACTAGAACTCAGGGGTATGCCAGTGTTGCACGCACGACATCTCTCGGAAATAAATGGGTCGATTTCCCTGAATATAGCGGAGGCCATAGAAAAGGCTCTAGAAAAAGCCATGGAACGACTGACTTCTAACCTTTGCGATTCTCTATCTCAAATTTTGGCTAACCAGATGACTCGCATATTTGGTACAACGGGAGAGGCCAGGCCTAGTATCCCAACATCTTGAGAGTTCACGACCAATAGCTGACGGTGAATCTGAAACTGCGCCATCGTATTATCCGCCAGCAGGAGCCTCTGCAATAGGCGTCCACAGCCAAAATGAGGAATCTGAAACCGCACCCTCGTATTTTCCGTCTACAGCACCCTCTGCAGTAGATATACAGAGTGTAAGTGAGGACAAAGCTACATATACAATAGATTCCGATGACATGGATTTGGACCCTAGGTCCCTGAAGAGATCTAGATCCCCTGTGTCAAAGAAAACTAACTCACCGAAACAAACTAAGAACAAAAAGTATCTGAAAGAAAAGGAGAGCCTTTCGAAGAGGGATTTCTTGAAGGAAGGCATTCTAGAGAAAGCTATAGCGGAAGCAGCTCTTTCGAAACCATAGGGTCGCTTAAGATTCTCCATTGGAATTGCCGATCAATCCATTCTGCATCTACGGATTTGGTATACTTGACTTCTAAATTCGCTCCTGATATTATAGCATTACAAGAGACATGGCTATCTGTACATAATTTGTTTCATTTAAATAACTTCCAATCCTTTCGATTAGACCGTCCATCGAGAGGTGGGGGGTCTAGCTTTCTTTATTAATAATAGAATTAGTATGAAAGTCAAATGCTCATACAAACATATTTCGCCAGAATGCGAAAATTTTGGCAAGTAGACATTTACACTGCCCAACTGCACTCCTTTCACTTTAGTTAATATGTATTTTCCGGATGGAGTTCAAGACACACGAAGTTTGGATCTAGCTACAAAATCATGGTGCAAAGACAAAGTTTTAGTTGAGACTTTAATTCTCACCACACGAGTTGGGGTTTTAGAACTGATCTTAGTGGGAAACGCTTGTGGGAGTGGACAATGGCTAATGACCTGACGTGCCTCAACGTGAGAACCCCCACATTTATTCGTACTCACTACAGGTCGGCCTTAGATTTAAGTTTTTGTCAGTTCAGCCCATTACTACTTCTTCTTGGAAAGCGCTGGACTGTGGCACCAACAGTGACCACTTACCGATAAGTTTTGAAATTTCTTGTCCGATAATTCCATCTTGTTCAAATGTAAGAGTATTTGTAATTACACTAAATTAGGAATGACCTGAAGTCAGCACTGGCTACTCACTCGGAAGAGAGCGATGATAAAAAAGCACAGAAAATAAACGCAGTCATGAAAAGATCCTACAAAAGAGCCGAATTTACTGTTGAATCCACAAAAGAGTATATAGCCGTTGGTGGAATGATGAATGTACAAGAGAGCACCGACGACGTAAGGCAGCTTGGAAGCAGCTCTTACATAATCAATCCCCACAAAACTGGGCCGATTATAAATTCATTGCTGCGGGCTTTAAAAGAACGGTAGCTCAAGCTAAACAAGATTATGACAAAAGACATTATGAATACCTGTCGAAGCCTAAACATATGAAAGCACTGTTCCGATATATGAGAGCTCGGAAAATCTTGCCATCACCAGTTAATGTAGCTTGTGATAATCTGTCGGCACAAGAAATGACCACTACCTTAGAGGCAATAGGTAAAGGTCTGGAAAGCAGATTCACTTCAGTAGTGCCAAACAACTGGCACAAGTCTACGACAAGGTCTGACTTTGAAGAAGTGACACATACTGAAGTATCCAACGTGATTAAACATTTACCCTGTGCATCTCCTGGCCCAGATGGGATCACAGTAGCCATGATTAAAATTCTGTTCAATTTATCGCCTCGAGACGTCGCCAATGTTATTAACTACTCCTTAAGAAACTCATGGGTTGCCGCAGGATTGGAGAATAGCAAAGGTGATTCCAATAATAAAAAATCCGGGTAGAGGATTAACAGTCGATAATATCAGACCAATCTCTCTAACATCTAACATGGTCAAACTAGTAGAGAGGGTCCTTCATAGCCGAGTAAGTATCTGGATGACAGACAATTAGTAATAAAACCGAACCAAATCGGCTTTCGTAGTGATTTCTCAATTTGGTGTGCCCATGCTGATTTAGAGAGCCGAATACAGCTCGCGCGTAAAAGAAGGCAATACGCTGCTTTAGTAACGCTTGACATAGCCAAGGCGTATGACAGTGTGGAGCACTTTATATTGTTAAATACGCTAGAGAGATTGAACTTCCCACAATATTTTATTGAGTGGGTGGCAGAATTCTTAAAATCAAGAGAATTCTACTGCGTCAAGGATGGATGTTCATCATCTAGATTTAAACAAACGCGCGGAGTTCCCCAAGGAGCAGTCTTATCTCCAATATTATTTAATGCTTTAATGAGCACAATTCCAACAGATCAAGAAGTTACTGTCTACATTTATGCTGATGACATTGCACTCTTTGCTGCTGACTGTAATATTACTCACTACAACTTAAATTACAAAGATATATTAACATGTTAGAAATTTGGTTGCAGTCGATTTCGTTATCGTTAAATGTCAACAAAAGCGCGCTCATGGCATTTCCGCTTGCAGAACCAATTTCAATTTCAATTCTATATAAACAGGAACCCATCCAGCAAGTAGACTCCATAAAATATTTGGGAATCATTTATAATGACAAACTTAACTGGAGTCCACACATAGAGTATATAACTACCAAAGCACAGCGGGCTTCAGGCTTACTACACAAGCTAAGTAACCGGAATATGGATTACGGAGGCACACCTTGATAACGTTGTACAAGATGTACATGCGCCCCATCATGGAATTTGGCTGCATATTATTCTCGGGTGGCCCTGCTTATAAAACGAAACCTCTAGTCGTCTTGGAGCGAGAAGCACTGAGAATGTGTCTGGGACTCCCTAGATTTGTGGCTATCAACGTACTGTACCAGGAAGCGCGCCTGCCTACACTACTTTGTCGATTTCGAATTTTGACCGTACAAGCATTTTTAAAATTTTATAGCTTACCGGCAAGAAGATCTCAATATGCTTTTATCGCAAACCCAGACGCCTTCTTTCTTGCTCATTGGCCACGGTTTCACACACCTCAGATAATGTTTGTACAAAAAAATCTACAAAGTATAAATGTGAACATTAGAAATGTAATTGAGACTAATGACTCGAATTGTCATGTTATTATTGAGTATGATGATATATTCCCCCAAAACGCCAAATTACAATCCCTCAAATTTTTAAATAACATATTATTAGATTACTTGGAGCATGCAAAAACTAAAAATATAATAGCCACAGATGCTTCCGTAAATAATCAAAAGGCAGGTGTAGGCATTGCGTCTGATTTGCTTGACTGGTCCTTTTCAGTGAGACTGCCTGATTTTACTCCAGTTTTTGAAGCGGAGCTCTTGGCGATTATTTAGCTCTTCGAAAACTTCCATCAAATCAAAAACAATGCAGTAATAATGACGGATTCTCTTTCAGTTTGTGCAGCTCTGACGGCTTCAGAGAACTCTCGAATCCTAAGCACATTCAAAACATTAGTACCCCCGCAGTTGAGACTCCTGAGATTACTATGGGTTCCGGGACACTGTGGATTAAGATTAAATGAATTGGCCGATTCCTTAGCACGAGCCGCACTTGATGGGCCAGTTTTGTCCATACTGCCAGATGTTGAATATATCACGGCAATAAGATATCGAAAATCAGCAATCTCCACTGATACGATAGAAAAAGTAATTACACGGACAGACTATAACCACCTCATGTTTCCATGGCAACACCACTGGAGTCAGTCCAGAAAGCTCGAAGTCTTAATTACTAAATTTCGATGTCGTGTCCCCCCTCTAAACCTGTATCTACACAGAGCTGGTCAGACAACATCACCCCTCTGCGCATTCTGCGGAGAAATGGAATCTCTAGATCATTATTTTTTGTATTGTCGCCGCTACGAGATACTTAGAAAAAGGTTACTAGTTATGCAATTTCGGAAAATAGGCCTTAGATTAACGGTGGAAACGGCGCTAAGCTATGGCGCCTCAGCTTTGGGACATTGCCACAGGGATGTTTTCAATGCCGTTTGCAATTATATTCAGGCAACCAAGCGTATACCATTGTGATCTTCAATCAAAAAAAATTATTTATTACTCCCCAGGGCAGAGTGAAGTGAACGCAGCTGAGTGCTAATCATAACACCTCAAATCTCAAAATTGCTCAAATTAATTCTTTTTTTTTCGTTTGCTCTCTTTATGTTGTTTTTATTTTTACATTAATCTCATTATAATACCAATTCATTAAACATTGTTAAAATGATTACAGAAAAACTGCACTACACTTCTTGGCCAATCCCCCTGAGTGGGTATGAGCCAGCCTCCCAGGGAAACAAAACAAAACAAAAAGCTGTACAGCTGATCCTGAATACGCTCATTTCGCTGCCGTAAGCTGCTGTCATCTGTTGTTCACGTTGCACTGCGACAATATATTGGCCTTGACTTTGGACCACTGAGCAGTTCAGGTGCAGTTAAAACTGAGGATGGAAGCAAGATAAAAAATGACGGCTATGTTTCTTTGCGAAACGCATTCTTAGGTGGGCTAGTTCATGCATCAACATTTTACCAAAAAAGCGCAGACTGTGGGAAGTGGAACTACAGTTCAGTCTTGTCTGCGAGAAAGCACACGGGACAAAATGCAGCGTGTTTCACAATCCTGTAGTTTGGCAGTTGTTCGGTAATTCTATATCAATTTGAGAATACAGAGCCCTTCAAAAAAGCTCGTACTCAAGCATTCGAAATGCGATCAGCAGACATTCAGGTGAATCTTGCTAAGACAGAAAGGATAAACCTTCCTAAACGCATTTTAGTAATGCTTATTACCTAAGCCTACTGTTAATTGAAATAGTGCGCTAAGTATTCTATGCTATAATATTGCCCCACACGCTGATTTTTTTTCTATTTTTGTTACCCCTCCATCCCACATGTAACTACTACCTTGTAGAAACCGTGCTCGAATGACAGAGAGCCATCTATACAATTTCAGAACGCTGTTTTTTATTGGAATGCTCAGGAAACATCAACAAAGTGTTTTTGCTAGAATTCAAACAGCTTCAATTGATAGCACTCGGATCATCATGGGTGCATATTATAATGACAACGTTATTCTCCGCATGGAACTTCACTAGACGGCTGACAGTGCTTACAGCTTTTATCAGTATAGCGCTTTACTTGCCGAGACTATTTATAGCTTCTATCAGTATACAGCTTCACTTGCTCGTACTTTCCTCCTCTCATATACACGACGCACATACACCCAAATGAAGAGTTTCAGCGAACACATCAACTGGTGCTTTCGTCAACGTCATGACTTCGGGAAATTATAATTGTGACTTCTAGGAAGTGAACAAGCAACGTGTGACTAGTAAGGTAGGTCATATTGGCAAAGAACATATGAACATTTTAATTGTTGCTGAGGAGCTTGTTTGGTCCTCCAGCATTATACCATATCTCCATCAAAGTTTATATACTCTCGTGCAAAAGCCAGGTGAAATCCGCTTGCGCTTTCTGAGGACCATAGGCCTGTGTGAACACCTGTGAATATTGCATACTAGCCCCCCTCTCTCCAAGGAGCAGTGGCTATGGTGCACGGCTGCTGACGAAAAAGTCGTGGGCTCGATCTCAGCCACAGTGGTCGCTTTTTGACGGAGTCGAAATGTTCGAGAGTTGTGTACGGTGGAATGTCAGTACACGTTAAACAACACGAGACAGCCAAAAGTTTCGGCAACTTCAACTACGGCTTCTCTGTTATATACAAGGCAGTTTTGAGCCGCGAAAACCTGATAATCTTATTAGTTTTGCATAGAAAACCGCTACTAATACGCGCCCGTTTATGTACGGACAATTCTCTCTGCTCTTTCTCTCTCTCTCCAATTTCTATATTTTTCTCTTCGAATGACCAAGCGTAAAGTAGAAAACCCAGCGTGTGTACGGTCAAGCAATACGCTTTTTCTCTCATTGCTTTCTTTTCTCCTCGTGCACGAAAAAGCTTTAGCTGCAGAAGCTCACATTTGACAAAAAAAAAAGGAACAGGAAGACTAGAAGCCTGCTAGTTAGATCACGTGCTTGTTATGAAAACATTGCTGCTATATTTTTTCAGTGTTGTATGCGTTGCCTCTCTCAATCCCCCCTCCCAAAAATCAACTGTATACAATATTCGTTGCGTTAACAAAAGAAAAATTGTGTTACCCTCCTTGCCTCACTCATAACTAAAGTTAAAGCGTTACCGTTCCCAGCAAGAAAAAACAAAGTACGTTAATTCTGATGGTACTCCATAATCAGAAAGTTTAATCATTACGTCATTCCTCCAGGAATCCAAAATAAAAATGTGAGAGTTCAAGTGGTGATTAACCAAAAAACAGATTGCACAAATGGGCCGCGTCTTGGCAATACTATAAAGAGTGGTATAAAATGATGAAAAATTGAGGGTACAAAGTGCAGTTCTTAAAAAAATAGTTTGCCCCAACTGCCTGTGCATTGGCAATGCTATAAACAGTGGCATAAAATGCCCTTTGCAGGTATCTTTGGTTGCTTTTGACAATGTGGTACAATAAAAGGTCATTTTTGAAGCTATATCAGGAGTAAGAAAAGAGATGTCACAATTTAGCGTTTTCCGCTAAAAAAATGCCAAAAACGTAACCAATTGTATCTATTGTAAAATCGTTTACTTGCTCGCAAAATAATGCGCAAGTATAGTACAATCAAGATGTCTAAACAAAATTATTATTTGAAAAGTATTTGCAAGGAATTATCTTCTATTAAATCAGTATATATACGGCAAAAATACCAGTGAGTATGTGTTCACAACCAGCCTCACTCCGCTCCCCAAGGAACTGAATAGCCAGAACGCTAATCACAGCTACACATAACCAAGGGAAAGCTACTTTTTGAAACAAAATTAATAAACAGTTCCAAAGTACTGCACGAAGAAGTCTCTCAGATAACTGCAACTTTCTGAAGTTACGAAGCAGCCGAGCTTCAAAGCTGTCGTGAGAAAACTTGCATTGCTTCATGGTGATCAAGTGTGTACCAACGCAGAATAGGTTCTCAATAACCACGCTTTGTGGTGTACTACGGTATTAAAAAGCTGATGAATGAGTTTAAATGTTTCCGTTTGCATACTAAGCGCGATATCCAGGTGCCAAATGTACCGAAAGTGCGCTAGTTTACTATTCCGTGGGTGAAAATGTTGAGAATCCACTCCCGAAAAAGTCAATCATTGTTGTGGTGCAGCTGCGCAGTAGCTTTCCTGGAACGAACGACTTTTGCTGAAAATCCCTGAACTCATTCAAATAAAATGTTAAGTGTATAGTCGCACCAAATGAAACCGAGAAATGGCAATGTAACGACTGAAAATAGCGCTAAGAAACGGGGACACAAGGAGAGGACACACGGCACAGGCGCTGTGTCGTGTATCCTCTTCTTGTGTGTCCTCTTCTTGTGTCCCCGTTTTTTAGCGCTATTTTCAGTCGTCACAATGCACCAACAAGCCCAAATTTCGACAGGACAATGTAAGTTAGTTACCCATTTTAGGTGCTGTGTGGTAACGACTGGGTTAGCGAGTTACTGATGAAAAATATGCATTCTTTGTCAACGTGTTACCAGGAAAGCAATACGACAACTTAGGGTTTTTCAATAGTTGAACCCACACCGAAATTACTAAAGCATCTTGCACGACATCAAGGTAACAACACTTAATTTCTAAAGATTTGAACGCATGATGCAGTACTTGCTTTTATGTAGGGTGAGAACGAGTGCCAGTCCGAAAATAAAAACAGCTCCGATTAGTGCTCGCATGTTCACCTGAAATAAAAAAAGAAAGCGTGAAGCGGTACTTTTTGGCGTTACGGTACTACTTAGTAGGATGACAAACAAAGTTGAAGTATTTGCGCAGAGAAACAGGAACTGAGAAGGCGCACACAAACGGGCGCAAAGATGTGAAGTGAGCGTTAAAAGAGAGAAAAAAAAGTATGTCGAGCAACTCAAAAATTAAACCCTGAAAAACTTGCTTCTGATATTAGGAATTCAATACGAATGGAAGTGACGGCGTTTTTTTAAATCAAAACTCATAAGCATGAAACCCTGTTTAGGCCAAATATTTAAAAAAAAGAGGCATGGCAATGCCTAGTTGCGGGGTATTTACCAAAAATGCTAAATTCCCAGGAAGTAGATTATCATTCCAGCTGTCTTATCCTGATGTTCTTACAAGCTTTCTGACATAAGATAGCAAAAAAAACTGTGGGGGCATCAGCACAGATGCTGAAGACTTATAGCACTCGTTAGCGCATGTGCCTTTCAGGCACTCTGACTTAGGCACTCTGATCAAAAAAGTAACGATGAAGTGACGTTTCGCAACACGTGCGGAATGCCCGAACATTATTTCCAATAGCTACTGAATTTTATTTAGCGAACACTCACGTAGGGTTCGGCGAAAAAACGTTCGTATAGAAAAAGGGATCATCGGGTCGAAGGTAACTTCGGTCCTGAGTAGCATAATTATGGGCAGCAGAGATCGAGACTTCGCAATGTTCTTATAAGTTGTAGTCTACAAAATTTAGAAATATATAGAAATATATAGACTACTTGATTATAGGGTGCAACGCTGAGATTTACGACTTCAAAGAAACGACAATATATGCTTTCAATTCTCTAGTAAGGGGTTAAAGCCCTAACCTTATGTACGGGAGTTTCTCGCGACAGCGGCAAGCGGCCCCGACGAGCGATAAGATTTGCTCTGGTGGAGGCCCGTATGTCACCGCTGCTTGTCGCGTGTGTCGCGCGTTTCTGGAAAACTACAAAAGATCGCTTGTCACTCACCCGGATGCCTAAGTGGTCATTTCCAGCAACTTGGATGTGCCCATGGTCCTCGCTTTTGTTGCAATTTGCTGTCAATGCTTGTTATCCGCGCGTAGTTCAAGGAATGCAAAGTAGCGAATACCTTTTTTACTACTTCACCTCACGCGGAGATTGAGAGAGCGACCGTAGTTTCTCGTAAATCTCGTTATCGAAGGTTTGTCTTGATGTCTCGACGATAGCTTGTGACAATTTGTTCACTTGGTTCAATGGGAAATCGTCATGCAAAGTGCGTTGTAGTCATCATCGACAGGCTGCCCAGACGCTTCTGGGCAGCTTGTCGTGGTTAAACCAACGATTGCGAAAAAAGAAGGTCGTAAAATGATTGTGTGGCTTACTTAGGCTACACAAGACAGTAATAACTTTGGCGTGGTGTCATCGACCAACTTCTAAAGTTTTATTCGCAATTGTTGGGTTGATCACGCGATAGCTTTCAATCAAGCAACAATAACACTTCGTCACCGACATGCGGTTGCAGCCGTCGCGACGCGACGGCGTGATGAAGCAAATTTGTCGCTGCCGCTTGTCGCTGTTTCTAGGAAATCGCTAGAATGTGGTTGGGGCTTAACATTTATTTCTGAAGTACTAGTTGAAAAGAAGGTGCCGTTTTTGTGTAGGAAGCTGGTGTTTTCGACTGATGACGTGTGCATGATTTTTTTTTCACCTTGGGCTGCTAAACCGCTCATGAATTTCGCTTCAAATCATTTAGGGCTGGTCAAAATTAGCATAATCACAAATTGTTTTTCAGGTCTGCAGTGCTAAAGTCTTGTATTCACACTACTCATATTTTGTTCCATGAGCATGAGTCTCGGCTCAAGGATGCAGGGTACCTGTTATCTTTGATGCTCGATGTAGGTATCAAGCCATAAAAAAAGCTTGAACAGGGAATGGAACCATTTTCGGAAGCGATTGAGCAGGATTGTTCTAGCTTCCTTTAGGTTGCAATTCATTATATACACGGGCTATCTCACAGAATAAAAAATGGTAGCGGGGATGTTCAATGGTGTTTTTGTCCAAAAACTGAATCGGAGGAGTATTCGTGTTGCTTACCAGAAATCTGACAAACTGAGTAGTGTACAAAAAGGATGTAGCATTCAACTAAATCTCCAGTTTATTTAACGTACAATTAACGTGGTGTCTAGTGGCTAAGGTACTCGGCTGCAGGCCCGCAGGTCGCGGGATCGAATTTTGGTTGCGGCGGCTGCATTTCCGGTGGAGGCGGAAATGTTGTAGGCCCGTGTGGTCAGATTTGGGTGCACGTTAAAGAACCACAGGTGGTCGAAATTTTCGGAGCCCACCTCAACTGCGTCTCCTATAATCATATTATGGTTTTGGAATGTTAAAACCTACAAAGTGCCCCGCCGCGGTGGTCTAGTGGCTAAGGTACTCGGCTGCTGACCCGCAGGGCGCGGGTTCGAATCCCGGCTGCGGCGGCTGCATTTCCGATGGAGGCGGAAATGTTGTAGGCCCGTGTGCTCAGATTTGGGTGCACGTTAAAGAACCCCAGGTGGTCTAAATTTCCGGAGCCCTCCACTACGGCGTCTCTCATAATCATATAGTGGTTTTGGGACGTTAAACCCCACATATCAATCAATCAAACCTACAAAGCATAACACGGTTTATAGTATATTTCGGGCATGTGATTCTGCGTAATGTAGGGTAGGCTGGAAGATGTATTTACACGAAAGGGCTAAGGAAGCATATGTTGCGTCAAAAAGATCACCCTAAAACACACTTGGGACTGCAAATCAATGAGTTTGCATGCTCACCTTGGTTTAATTACACTACCTTAGATTATAGGCATAGAAGCTAAGCTTCAAGAGAAATTTTTGTTAACCACCCATCGGTTGCCTTGCATGCCTGAGAAAGATTTTTCGCTCTTGTCTGCTGTTCAATGAGCACGTGATCATAAGTTGTACCATGTGCCGAGTAAAACATTTTTTGACCAGATTGCGTATATCTGAGGGTTATAAAGTGAAACCCATCAAAATATAAACTAGTTGTAAGATTGTGCTAGTGTGTGTGTGTGTGTGTGTGTGTGTGTTTTGTTCATGCATGCCTGCGCAAATACTTCGAGAACATTTTCCAACTTGAACAAATCACAGTTCAGTACCAACTATAGTGAACACGTGGTTATGATCCTCAACTGCTCACCCCAAATTTGGGGCATGAAATCGCGGCCACAGCGGCCGTATTTTTGAAAATGTTAGAATTTCCGAAGCCTATATACTAAGATTTAGATGCACGTTAAGGAATGCCACTTGGTATAAATATTCGGAGCACTCAACCATGGCGGCTCGCATAATCATATAGTGCACTTTCGAGGCTAAAGCTTGATAAAAGTCATTTGGGTCATGACACTGAGCATTCGGGCCAGATGAATAGAGCTAGCGTTAAGCTAAAGTGATTTAGGATGGTGTCACATCCGCTGTTGAACTGTTTGTTAGGAATTGTACGATATCAGCTTGCGGCACGATATGGCAAAGACCGACGAGTAGTTAAAGTGCGCAATGATGAGAGTGTGTGAACAGAAAAATAGTATGACGATTTTTAAATGAGCTAGTTGCTTTGTCAACATTGAAGCAAAAGAGTGCGAAAAACTGTTGGTGAAAGCTCAGGACCAAAGTTATTAGGCTACGGTCTCTCGTGTATATTTTCTGTCTTGTTCTTCGCACTATTCTGCTACAATGAGAAATATTTCACTGCATAAGGACGTTTTTTTTGCTGTTTCTGGGAATCGCATGTGTAGGTGAATAAAATAGCGTCAGTTTATTTCGCGTGCCTTATAAGTTGAGACACAGAGTCAGAATATATTTAACCACGATAGGCCAGTCGATTACACTGTACTGAGCGAGATTTTTGTGCCCCGTGATTGATTCAATTCACTTGGCCATTATTTAGTTAAACTTCAAAATGCGTGGGAAATACATTAGATGTATTCTTTTTTTTGGGGGGGGGATAATAGTACGTTATCGATTTCGGTGATTAGTTTTATTGGATGAAAACCCATAGACTGAGTGTCACATGTTTCAACGTTGAAAATTTATGTTCCTCCTACACACAAACGATTGCGCCATCATTTGACAATTTAAAAAATATTGATTGGTTATGCCTCCGCTATATCTTAACCAGAGAGAAAAAAGTGGATATTTCTGTCGTATTACCTCTTGGGGAAGGGCTCTTTTCTTCCAAGGCTCAGCCTAACACTGTTGTCCAAACAGTGTGTGTGAATGAATGTGCGCCAAGTTTTATAGGCGCCTTTTATAAGCAATAAAACAATTCCGTTCATGAAGTAGGAAGAGCACAGTTCTGTTGATCAATTTCAGCTTCGAAAAGCAAAATTGACAATAATGTGCATTGTCGAATCTGCAAGAATTTACGTATAAGTATATATAAGCAAAAATACCTTGTTTTGTGAAAACCTTTGCACAATTTTTTGGTAGCTTGTGCTGTGAAATCTTGGTTGCCAATTTTAACTTGTGATACACATTCCTCACGCTGTGAGGTCTCGTAGCACACATTTGCTATGTTAGGAATTACGCAGTATTCTGCGTCATGCCTAATGCTTAATGTAGCATCTGATAACCTTCATGCAACATACAATAGTTGTGACTAAATATATTTCACACAAGGTCAATGCCACTTTCCAAGGACTGTTCAGCCGCCGCATTGTGATACACAATACCAAATAGCTGGTGCTGCTTGAAGCATTAACGCCAGAAAAAATACTCAATCCTTTGTGCACGTGTGCCTGAAGACACAAATGGTCTGCTCTTTTATTGTTCACGATATCGTGTTATACCCAAATAGAATTAAAAAAATGATGGCGAATGCAATACTGGCTAAAAGCCTTCATTATTCTTTGCATTCAAGGACGTCGTAACATGATAAAAGGAATTACTACGACAGTAGCTAAATAACTACAATTACTATATTTTATTTGTGAATGCGGCTGGATGGTTAATGCGCATCTGATATTTCCCTGATGTGAAAATGTCAATGACTGAGAAAACGGTTTTTTTTAAATATTTCAGAAAAGATGATGCTATGCAATTTCTCAATGATTGAGTTGGCTCTATTAGATAGATGAATTCGAAACCAAATCGATCTCGATCGCTACTTCTGTGTCCTTATGAGACTCCCAGAGTGAAGTAGAGGTTTTATATCGATCATCTTTAGTAACGTGGGACAAAATTGAACAAACGTGTGAAAATAGTGAATACTTTTATGCTTCCCTCATGTCCCGAAAATCTCAATGTTGAAAATTCACTTGGGTACTAAGTACATGTTACATAAACATGGTCACGCTGTTGCTGTTTGAAAGTTTGTTTAAAAAAATAAAAAAAATGTGCCAGACGTCTATTTGCTTCTACCTGTGGGGAAAAACGGGACACTGGCCATTCATGCGTGGCCCCCACGCATTCTTCGCAAGCCCAATTAAAGTCATACAGAACTCTGCACCGTGTTCCTTCAAAACTCTTTGGATATCGAAAACCACCAGTCTATCTTACTGCTAATGGTAGAAATTTCGGAAGCCTGCACTTCATTGTGTTCTTGATGATCTGAAGGCTAGATATTGTCGCGGTGCAGCGCGAACCGAAGGCAGATGAACGTTGCCACAGCGACTCTCAGCAGCCGACCAGCAAGATCGCCTTCTTTATCTCCAATCAGCCAGAGCTCCACTACCTGGCGTCCGCCAAATCCCCTTATTGTCGTTTTGGTCCACCAGTACACACGCGTCATTTGCCCCCCCCCCCCCCTCTTAATGAGCATCGCCCTGATGCTAAACCAGTAGTGCAGTTTTTTTGTCTGTTCTTTAAGAAGTGTCTTGCGCAGTAACTACCTTTCATAAGGCTTCATGCGCACAACATGAACTAGTTCAGGACGGTGCTGGCGAAGCCTCGTACTATATGAACTGTCGGGGACTACCTCGTAGGTAACATCACGCAGTCGTCGCAGTACTAGATATGTACCAAAGTATCTCCTCAGGAGCTTTTCAGAGAGTCCTCGTTTCCGTATGGGCGTCCAAACCCATACTCTGTCGCCGGTCTGGTAAACGACTGTTCTGCGACCAGAATTGTAGCGGCTCGCGTCGTACTCTTGTTGTTGCTGGATTCGCAGGCATGCTAGTTGCCTTGCTTCTTCCGCTCGTTCTGTAAACATCTCGGCGTCCGGTTCGATGTCGTCCCATTCGTGTGCTAGCATCGCATCTAACATGGTTCGTACTTCCCTTTCGTGAATTAGGCTGAACGGGGCCATCTGGGTTATTTCTTGCTTGGCAGTGTTGTATGCAAACGTGATATATGGCAAGATTTCGTCCCAATTTTTGTGTTCAACGTCTACGTACATTGAAAACATGTCTGCAATTGTTTTGTTCAGACGCTCTGTAAGCCCGTTCGTTTGCGGGTGGTAGGCGGTGGTCTTGCGATGGGTTGTTCCACTCAGCCTGAGGACTTGTTCCAAAAGAGCTGCCGTAAACGCCGCTCCTCTGTCTGTGATTACGACGCTTGGTGCACCCTGCCGCAGGACAATGTTCTCGATGAAAAATTGTGCCACCTGCGCTGCTGTACCTCTCTGGTTAGCCTTTGTTTCAGCATAACGGGTAAGGTAATCAGTCGCAACAGTAACCCAGCGGTTCCCAGCAGTAGAAGTAGCAAGTAGGCCCAAAATATCCATGCCAATCTGGTCGAATGGTGTTCTTGGGACCTGCACGGGCTGCAGGAGGCCAGCTGGTTTAGTCGGCGGTGACTTCCGTCGCTGGCAGTCGAGGCAATACGAACATGGTGTTTTACGGCTACGGTCAGTCTTGGCCAGAAGAAGCGCTGCCGTACTCTGACCAACGTTCTTGTGTAACCTAAGTGGCCTGAAGTCACATCGTTGTGGCATGCTTCGAGTACTTTAGAGCGAAGGGCTGCTGGGCTGACGAGCAAATACGCAGATCCTGTCGAAGAGAAGTTTTTTTTGTATAGCACTCCGCTCCGTAAGCAAAATGATGACAGCGCTCTTACGAAAACAGTTGGTGCCTTCTGAGATCTTCCCTCCAGGTAATTAATTAGGGCAAGTAACTCAGGGTCGCCACGTTGTTGCTGTGCAATAGCGGTTTAGTCAAGCACACCGAGAAAGGCTGTTTCCTCCTCATCGGATAGAGTTGCCGATTCAATGGGTGAGCGGGATAGACAGTCGGCGTCCATGTGGCGCTTTCCTGACTTGTGTACGACAGTCATGTCGTACTCCTGCAGCCTGAGACTCCAACGCGCTAATCTGCCAGTAGGATCTTTAAAATTTGTCAACCAACTCAGTGAGTGGTGGTCGCTGATGACTTTGAAAGGGTGGCCGTATAAATACGGGCGAAATTTTGTGACCGCCCATACCACGGCGAGGCATTCCTTCTTAGTCGTGGAGTAATTAGTCTCGGCGCGTGTTAGTGTTCGGCTTGCATAGGCGATTACTCTTTCTGTGTCCTCTTGCAGCTGCACAAGCACAGCTTCCAAACCAATATTGCTGGCATCCGTGTGTAGCATCGTTGGGGCTTTCTCATCAAAGTGGGCAAGCACTGGAGGCGTCTGTAGTCGCTGGCGGAGGTTCTTAAAAGCAGCTTCCTCTTCGTTGCTCCATTGGAAAGCAACGTCTTCTCTCGTGAGGCGGGTCAACGGTGATGCGATGCGTGCGAAGTCCGCGATGAATCGCCTCTAATACGCACATAGTCCGAGGAATCGTCGAACAGCCTTCTTATCACTCGGCACCGGGAACTGTGCAACAGCTGCGATCTTTTCAGGATCAGGACGCACGCCTGCGTGACTGAAAACGTGGCCAAGAAATTGCAGCTCTTCATAGCAAAAGTGGCATTTTTCAGGCTTCAACGTCAAGCCCGCGGACCGTATGGCTTGTAAAACTGCCTCAAGTCTTTCAAGGTGCTGGTCAAATGTTGCGGCGAAAACTACGATATCATCAAGGTAGACCAAGCAGGTTTTGCACTTCAACCCAGAAAGTACGGTATTCATAAGTCTTTGAAAGGTAGCAGGCGCTGAACATAAACCAAAGGGCAAGACTAAATTCATATCAGCCATCTGGTGTCAAAAAGCAGTCTTCTCGCGGTCTCTTGGGTCTACCCTCGATTTGCCAATACCCACTCCTTAAATCCATCGATGAAAAGTAACGAGCATGTCGAAGTCTGTCGAGAGAGTCATCTATACGAGGAAGTGGATACACATCTCTCTTTGTCACCTGATTGAGTTTTCGGTAATCTACACAGAAGCGCAGGCTGCCATCTTTTTTTAACGAGGACTACAGGTGACGCCCAGGGGCTTTTTGAGGGATGAATGACGTCATCTCCTAGCATTTTGTCGACATGCTCTTGTATCACTTCACGTTCCTTTGCAGCCACGCGATAGGGGTTTTGGTGAATTGGTCTCGACATGTCCTCGGTAATTATTCGATGCTTGGTTAGAAGTGTGCGGCCAACTCTTGTTGTTGTCGAAAAGCAGTCTTTGAATTCGGCCAGTAGCTCAAGAAGCCTCTTTCGCTCGTTCTTAGGCAAAGTATTGCTAACGTCAAGAACTCGTGTCGAATCAAGTTTTGGCGCCTCGTCGACTACTGCCAAGCAGCCTTCTGCGTCTGTGATATCGTCGAAGTAAGCGACGGCCATGTCTTTTGGAAGGTGCCGGCGCTCATCACTAAAATTTGTCAGAAGCAAGTCCGTGCGTCCAGCGGCGACACTGACGATACCTCTTGCCACGGAAATGCCGTGTGTGAAGAGGAGCGAGGTTATTCGGTCTGCTACTCCTTTGCCGTCAAACTGGACAGCGGCTGCAACAGAACCAAGCGTGCATGACCGTGGAGGGAGAACCACATCTTCATCAGTTAGACGCAATTGGTTTGGACGCGCTTGTGTACAATGAGGTGCGCCTGAACTGTTGCGGAATGTAATCAAACTGTCTGGTATATTGATGACGGCGCCGTACTCTCGTAAGAAGTCCATACCAATAATTAGATCCTTGCAGCATGCGGCGAGAACTACGAACGACGCAACAAAAGAAGAGCCTCCTATGTCAATTCTCGCTGTGCATCTTCCAGAGGGCATCAATAACTGACCACCTGCCGTCCTTAATTGAGGGCCTGTCCACGGTGTCTTCACTTTCTTGAGGCGCATGGCGAGGTCCTGACTGATGATAGAAAAGTCGGCACCGGTGTCGACTAAGGCTGTTACTTTCTGGCCGTCAAGAAAAACAGTCAGGTCAGCGGTCACAATGTCGTCGCTCTCACGTCTTGTCGGATATAAAGCGTCGTGTAATGGGGGCTTTTCGTCATCATCTTCGTGGCCTGCAACCTTACCCCCGGAGGTCGCCGCCCTCAGTTTCCCCGTCGCGGGCTGGGTGACCTTCTTGCGTTAAGGCCCGCGGAGGTACGTCGGTGTGACGAAGGTGAATGAGCGGGGGAAGGAGAGCGGGATTGACGTCCCAAACCTGGCTGGCGGGTAGGTATTGCATCCTCGTCAGAAGTACGGTATTCGTAAAAGTGAGAACGGGCTTTATGGAAAGAGGCGTCCTCTTGGCGTGGTATGTATTCTTCGTTCGCACGTCGATCGTCAGATCATGTTCGAAGCGGGCGGAACGAATCATTGCGGTGCCAGCAATGACGGGCAATATGACCTGCACCTCCACAGTTAAAGCATATTGGACGTCGATCGAGTGTGCGCCATGCGTCTGTTCTTCGGAGCGGTAGACGTCTGAGCCTCCCTTCTTGCGACGATGTCCATGGTGCTGCTGTGGACGCCTGGTGGTACGTCGGTTGGCTTGGCGGTCGTTTCAGGGTCTGCTCTTGCGGCGGTGACCAAGGGGCCGTCGGCACTGGGTGATATGGCGGCGATGTAGCAGATGGTGAACGTCGCAGAGCATCGGCATAGCTCACGGGACAGTGCTCGTCACCAGCACCAGCGGTAGAAAAGGCGTGGCGGATTTCGTCGCGTACCAGTTCAGCGACGGAGGCAACGGGGGTTTGAGCAACTGGATTCCGGAACTTTTGAAGTTCTTCGCGAACTATCTCCCTAATGAGGTCTCGCAGGGAGCTTTGATCCTCAGGTATGGCGGCAGCATTGATTGGGGCGCTGCTAGACATTCGATGATACTGCCTGCATCGTTGATGAAGCGTCCGCTCGATAGCAGTAGCCTCCGTAATGAAGTCAACTACGGTACTTGGAGGGTGGCGCAGTAGCCCAGCGAAAAGTTGCTCCTTAACCCCGCGCATGAGGTAGCTCAACTTCCTATCTTCACTCATGTTCGGGTCAGCTCGACAAAAAAGACGAGTCATATCTTCAGCAAACATAGTAACGCTTTTATTGGGTTTTAGAACCCGTAGCTCCAACAGCTGCTGCGCACGGTCGCGTCGATCGACATTGGTGAACGTATCGACAAGCTGATGTCGGAAGTCGCCCCAAGTTAACAGACTGGCTTCTCTGTTCTCATACCAAATTTTCGCACCGCCGTCAAGGTAGAAATAGGCGCGTGAGAGCTTTTCCTGTTCAGGCCACAGATTAGTCTTGGCGACACGCTCGCAGTGCTCAAGCCAGTCGTCCACGTCCTCATGGGCGCCGCCACTAAAGTGATAAGGAACCAGCGGTTGAAAGATGGTTACCTGTGAAGGCTGTGTTGGCGGGGGGCCTTGGGGCGCCGGTTGCGGACTGGCGTTGGCCATTTGGAGAGGTAATCGGCACTTGCGAGGTTCCGTAGAAGGCGTGAACTCTGGAGCGAGGTCTATCAGCAACCGACTGAACCGGTGCACGGGAGTTGCAATGGGTGAAAATGCGTCCGAGCTCGATGAACGGCTCCCAGTGGGAGTAGGGAGCATTAGGTAGGGTTGCGTCCCAGCACCTCCACCAGTGTCGCGGTGCAGCGCGAACCAAAGGCAGATGATCGTTGACACAGCGACTCTCAGCAGCCGAACAGCAAGATCGCCTTCTTTATCTCCAATCAGCCAGAGCTCCACTACCTGGTGTCCGCCAAATCCCCTTATTGTCGTTTTGGTCCACCAGTACACACGCATCAATATGTACTGAGGTACTTTTTAAATGCGAATGCATTTCTTAGTCGGGATATGTCAGGCGTCCATCGGAATCCGTCCACCGCCCTCTCCCATAGCAACAACTGCGGGCGCGCGCGTCCCTAGCAACAGGAGCTCCCACAATGTCACGCTTCGGCGTCGGCAGCTGTCAGCAACAGCTGCGGGCGCGTTCTCTTATCCTCGCCCCTTGCAACCGAAGCTCGCACCTCCTTCCATAGAACAAGTCTTGCCACCGCCTCAATGCAGTGCGTTTGAAGCCCGTTTGTAGCGTTTGTGCTGCCAGCTTTTGTGTAGCATTTGTGTTGATAAGATGCTCACATTAAGGCCGTTAGGCACAATGGACGGTGCAGTGCTTTGCCGCTCCGTCTCTCACCGTTCGCTCTCTCTCCTTTATGCGCCCCATTCTCCCGTCTGTTAGGCCGCGTTCACACTGAGCATTCCGGCCGCCGAAAGTGCTCCGAATCCGGTTCGGCGGCGGTGAGATCCGCCGAAAGGGCCCTCTCCGCGCCGATTGCTCTCGGACCGATTTTTGTGGCGTCTGCCGCCGAATCGGTCACCGCGGACCAATAAGAGCGCTAGTCAAGGAATTTTGAAAAATGGCGGCCAAGCCCTACTCACTTGTTATGCCGCAGTGCACGTAACTGAATGTTGAAAGCAATGGGAGTTTAACCTACTCTGTGCCTACTTCGCATCCGTACTTCGTGAAAGAGGTGACCAAGCTTGCTGTTGGCGTGACCGAGCTTGTTGCGGTCTTGCAGAGCAAAACGAACCCACCAACGCCGCTGGCGTCGGTGGTTTTTCTGCTCTTCGTGCATAACAAGACAGCCACTTGCCAGCAAAGTAATCAGTACTGTCTTTTCTTGTTTCTTGCGTACGAGAATCGTAGAAGTATACACCACCGGATAGCGTAGTAGCGTTTGCGAGCCGCGACAACAACCGGGTGACAGCGCATCCATCCCGCGTTCGCCCCATAGTAGATGGCATATTCTGCGGCGCGGGGCGCGTCCATTGCGAACGACGCTGCGTTTCGGCGGCAGGGGAATTTCGGTCTCTGTAGAAAGCGGATGTTTCAGTGTGAACTAGGCTATAGAGTGAAGAGTGCGCCTCACTCCCAACCATTCGCTTGCTGGACTCCTCTCAAGGCCATGGCACAAGTCCGTGAAGACGAATGTCTGACGGCAACGCTACCCTCTTTCGACGCGAAAAATGCGTTCGAATTTTCTCATGATTTCTTTCGGGAAAGAAGGAGGGGCATTTCTTCTTGTCTCTTTTTGCCGGTTTGATGCAGTACTGTACGGGTGTTGAAGGACCAAGGTTAGAATTGGTTGCGCGGCAATATTTTGTTTACTTTCATTCAGGTTGTGCCGTAAGGTTGGGGAAGCATGTCAGCCGATGGCCGGCAGCGTTTCTTTAGTTGCACTAGGTCGAAGCGTGTCCGATCTAATTTGCCGGGAATGCAATCAGTAGGGCACCAGCATGGCACCCTGTGTAGTTCACCAGCGCCGAAGACGGCCGAGCGCTTTGAATTCCTGTTAACTCAGGAAAAAAAGTGCCGCCATATCCACGGAGTGAATGGTGATGAGTGGGCGAAGCTCCGGAGGTAAACGTGGTAAACCATGACTCCTCCGTACATTTTACCCACTCGATCTAATTACAACGCGCCCCCTACAGCGTACGTCGCCACACTAAACCGAATGATTGCCTTCCACCAATGAAACGCGCCATATGTGACATCATTCCTATTTCATAATATCTCGCGTCTTTCATCATCAACTACAAGCACTGCCGTCTAGTTTATAACATCTTGAATCTTTTCACCATCAGCTACAAGTACCGCCATCTAGTGAACACTGCAAAAACTAAACGAGAGGTGGCTACAAACAAGGGGACGGTACCGCCATCTAGTGAACACTGCAAGAACTAAACGAGAAGTGGCTACATACGGGGGACGCACAGCCCATGCCTTAAGGAGCTTCGCCCCTAAAAAGAAACCAACCCCGACGGCGGCAGCCTAGATTGCAAGCGTGATTGTGACAGCACCCTAATTGCCTCACAGCACTGGCAGCCGGTGCATTCATGGGCCTCTTCCGAGACCCAGCGCACTGTGGTGACTCCTCGTATTGGTTCGGCTTATGGCACAGCGGCGTACTGTTCGCGCGCCCGCAAAATTGGTGGCGCGCGTCGCTAGACCCCTCTGATTGCCATAAACCTTTCGTTATGGTCAGGTGAGGTAGCTCGCGAAAGCGGGCGGGCTTGTGACAGGTCGGCGCCTGGGGTGCCTCTTGTTTAATTGCCATGTCTTCAAATGCTCCCACGCAATTCAGCTCGTAGGTGAAATCATGGGTGGTCAGGGAGCGGTTTCTCTTGCAGTGCACAGGGGACAAACGAATTATTGCCCCGTCGTCAAGAACTGACGTATTACAGGGAAGTCGTCATATATCCAGTATGTGTAGCTGTCTATATAGTGCGCACCGCGGGGTTTGCCCAAGTCTCGAGGGTTTTTCTGCTTTTGTGTTGTGGTGGTTTTTGTCAAGAGTGTATGAGCTCTCAGGTGCAAGAAGGTCGCACCCTCGTGGTGTGTTTTTAATTAACCAAGTGTACTGGCCTATCGGTGGACAAGCAGGTGACGATTCACCGAGAGTTTGATTAGAGGCGGGGCAACGAGGGAATAAGAAGACGCTCCGGAGCTCTGCCAAGCGTTTTGAACCGAGCTTGAAGTGTTAGGCACCATCGGCTCTGCTGAATCCCGTAGGGTCGCCCTACAGATTTCCAAGGAATTTATTTTTTTTGTAACGTTGATGTCCGTTCTTATGAAGCTTTGTACACTCTGTAAATACAAGCTTTTTCTGCCTACTAGAACTTCACCAGCGTTTCTACTTCATCTTCAAGCGATCAGCAAGTCAATCGCCGCTATCGGAATAGCGGCAGCAAGTTTTCTTCTCTCACTTTGCTATACCACCTCTTGTATGCGTCTCGGGCGCCGAGTGGTGAGAGTTGGTTTCTACTACATCGCAAAGAACCTGCATTTTACTGGTATTTTGCGGCTTTCGACTTCATCAACTGGGCTTTATTACTTGGCTTGATTTAGGACATTTCAATGATTGTTTTTTATTTTTTATTGCAGCATTGTTGTTAAAACTCAATCTCAAATCTTGTTTGTGAGCCGCTTGGGGGATCCTTTCAAGTTTTTGCTGTGCACGAGAGGGAGAGGAGAAGACGGTTTTAGACATGCTTCACGAAGCGACAATGTTTTGGAGGATTTGGCGCAACGCTGGTGACGGGACCGTCGTCGCGTAATAGATGCAGCTGGTTCTTGTTACGAGATGTCATCTCTAGCCCCTTTCTTCAGTATTGTTAGCTCCTTTCAAATAAAAGAAGCTGCCATTTGAAGAGGAATAATGTGGCACACTTAAATTTGAGCACTGCAGTATTGTGGCTTAACACGTGTCTGTATTGTGGTGCCCAGTGCATCGGGAACAGATAGAGTTCGAGGACACACCACTTACGTGACCTAACTTCATGCTTTTCTAGCACTTAAGTGGTTTCGGTACAAAATGGTGAACCGCGTGTCGGAAGTGGCCCACTTTACGCGTAATGAAAATGATTCACCCTTAAATGTAACTCTTTCGCATCGTGATGTTCTGATACGACATATACTTGCAATGATGGCATCTTTGGAAGTCGGCTTAATAAATACTGTTAGTAGTGATTTTGTAAAGGCTTCGGCAATATCGTTTACTACCCCAGTGCTCACTTCTTTGACCAGCGGTATATGAGAGCGGACTCTAATTACATTAAGAAAAAAAGGCACTTCTGCAAGCAGTGGAGCTGACACTTAACTTTTACTACTGAATCCGAACGCAGCCATCTCAAAGGACAGTGGCACCTCTAGCAGCAATGCAGGTGACGCTTGGCCCGAACTCCCAAAGATACATGCACCTGATGAGAAACATCAGACTTCGATAGTGAGAGATACTTCATCGGTACCTTCTAACTTGACGGACAAAGGACAAGTTACTGGCATGGTCAGCACCCTGGTCAGTGCTATCGGCGTGCTGCTCAGCAAAATGCAGACACCAACAGCTCGGACCGTGTCAACTGATTGACGCCATAATTCCAGTTCTCGCAAGCAATCATAACTCTGCTGCTTGAGAACGAAAGCACCGCCATTATGGCTTCATCATCGGCAATATTTTGGGTGCATGAAATCACGCCTACAAGTTAATACAATGAATGTGCTCATTTGATTAAGACATGGGTGTAACTCACCGTCTGTGATTTTATGAACATAACTGCCGTTTTGTCGATGGCATGAGTGATGTTTTTCTCCTTCCCTCTCAGTTACTTTCATTCCCTTACCCCCTCCCTAGTGCAAGGTAGCCTACCAGGTTCAGCCAAGGTTAGCCTCTCTGCCTCATTTTCATCTTTATTCTCTCCCTCTCTCTATTCCTGTGCCTATGAAAATATTCCATGGGAACGTGGAGCAACCTTCACGTAGCGCGTTTGGAACGAGTCCTGCCCTGAACAACAGTGTGCGCAATTTCATATCGTTTTGCTCCAACGAAGTTCTATGTAATATTCTATTCCACGTTCGAACCCTTCTAAACAAGCATATATAATATATAGAGAGTGTGGGCAGATGGTTCACTTATTACAATACTTTCAAAGCGCACTCGATGACCTTTCGGCGCATTTTGCCCCCTCTCACATGCTCGAATTCAAAAACAATATTCACATAAATCCCAGGTACCAAATGAACCAGAAGTTTGGTGTCAAATGGCTAATGTAGCAACACAATGAATACTTAGGCTTTAGTACTGACACAAGATCAGTCTCATGCACGGATCCGAAATTTAGCCGAGTGGAGTTTTGCCCCTTTTTGACTGGTGACTAACACAAAGACACCAGAAGAGTAATATTTCCCGAGCCGATACTCCTAATAACCATTAATTTTTACACATGAAAAGGTAGGCAACTATACAAGAACTCATTGCTAGGCAAGAGAAACAAATAAAAGTACATTCTATATTAGCTAAAGAGGCCAGCGAAGTTAGAAATGTCACGTTTTTTTCGTGTCACTTTTTCTACAGCCTATACCCTATCTACATCCCCGCAGACATTTGTGGGCTGCTCTAGTAATTAAAACAGCCCTCAAGTACGCTAAGGAGAACATTCCTAAAAATTTTCAGTCATTTACGTCACAGACTGGCGCAAACAATTTTGGAGAGTCATTGACCTACTTTTCGACAACCATATTTCTTTGATTGACTCCCCACCCCACCGTGGTGGTCTAGTGGCTAAGGTACTCGGCTGCTGACCCCCAGGTCGTGGGCTTGAATCCCGGCTGCGGCAGCTGCATTTTAGATGGAGGCGGAAATGTTGTAGGCCCGTGTGCTCAGATTTGGGTGCACGTTAAAGAACCGCAGGTGGTCGAAATTTCCCAAGCCCTCCACTACGGCGTCTTTCATAATCATACGGTGGTTTTAGGACGTTAAACCCCACATATCAATCAATTGATTGACTCACCCGGGCACGAAATTAGTCAAAGTCATTGCGCTGCTGTTGTTAACAAATCTTGTCAAAGACGTTTCCATAGATAACCGTTATGATTCGCTTGGGGCAATTTCGCGCATTTACTCACTTATGTCATTAGTGACTACGAAATTCTTGGAGTTGTGCGCCTCATTAAATCACTTAAGAAGGATTTGTCTCCTGGCTATGAATGTACTAATACAACATTTAAAAAAAGTAATAGCGCTTACAGCTCTATTCTGCTAACAAAAATTTTCCAACAGTCACTGAATACTTCTACTATCCCTAGTCAAAGAAAAATCAACAAAGTCATTTCATTCCACAAATCTCGTAATAAACAAATGCAACAATTATTGCTGTAATTGTTGAGCTATTATTTTTTTAAATGCTTGAGATTCACTGGGCTTCCGTTATTTCATTCAATGTATTATGACTACCCAGTTGGAGTAACTTCTTTGTGCTGGTAGATTCTCGTAGGCTGAGGGCGACTTTGTATGCCTTCCAGATGATGATATCAATCTTATTTTTTGCCTTTATACCAGTAGTTCATAAGCGCTACGTATACCATTTGACAAAAGACAAAACAGTGTATCAGCCTAAAGAGGCTAGCCTCCTTCAGTCCACGTCTTCTATTTGTAACTCACTAAATTATTTTGTTGGAGATGGTGACCTTATGAGTGAGCTCGTTTACTGTTTAACCCTCTATTCCATATGACTTAGTAATCAACTACTCGGATGTTTTCGACAATAAAAATGCGTCCCCTCCTTTTGTGTTTTTAGCCTCTTTATTTGCTCTTGTTTTAAAAAACTCCTAGGAGGCCATTCCTTACGGGTAGGCCGGAATTGCATGAGTTCAGAATTTTGTGGAGAACATTGAAGACCGATGCCGTCCAGGTACTCCTCGACAACCTCAGTGTCATCATGCTGGGCCGTCTCAATCTGGTCGTCACTACCCCTGAAGAACTAGATCGTAATGCCACCTGCATCTATCGTGTGATTCAAGTTATTCCCTGCTTGGAGCCGTTTGGCGAGGCTAATTGTCGTAAGATCAAATAGCATCAGCGAGATTATCTAGCCCTGTGGTGTCCCACTGCTATGAAGCTCCTGTTCGTCGCTAGCGAAATCACCCGCTAGAAGGAAAGTGATTTTTTTCAGTGAGGGAATCTCGAACATAGTTGTAAATCCTCTCATGGAGGTCGAGCTCGGAAATCTGTTGCTCAATGGTGGAATGGGTGACACTGTCGAAAGCATTTGCCAGGTCTAGGCCCAGGATCGCCTTGGTGCTGCGAGACTTGTTATTAAGGGCATGATGCTAGAGCTGGAGCATCGCATCCACAGTCAATAGGTGTGCCTGGAGCTCCACAATGGTGTGCCGGTATGCTGCCGTAGGTTCGAGGTAGTTGTTGACATGGTTGAGGACGACGTCCTTCATTATCTTTTCTGAACACGATGTTAGGAAGATAGGTTGAAGAGTGTCGAGACCGGGGTTTTTCCAGGGTTGGGTATTAGGACGGCCTTGGTCGTCTTCCACTTCACCAGTATATTTTTGGCACTCAACATTCATTTACATAATCCATTAGGCCAACAAGCAAATTCTCATCAAAAATCCTAAACGCTTTATTGGCAACACGAACTGACCCAGGCGCTGAGCGTCCGTTGAGAAAGCGCAGTGCTGCTCGTATTTCTTACTTGGTGAACTCTTCGTGCAGTGATGCGTTTGCTGCACCACAATAATCGGCGTGTGTGACAGCCGGACACAACGGTAGATACTGAGGAGTGAGCCTATCGACGATTGCCTGCTCTCTTACCTTTCGCACCCTTGTGTGGAAAAGCCCGGCGAGACAATGCCTTTGATTGGTTTTGGTCTTTGCACTGCCAAGAAGATGTAGGAGATTCTGCCATGTTTTCCCTTTGACCGTTTTGTAACTTATCTCGACAAAATTACGAAATTCATCCCATTAGGGCTTATTGGAGGTGCGGCAGTGTTCCTCAATGGCCTTGTTTCTCAACGGCTGTTCAATCTATCAGTATGGACATCGGTCCTGATTGCCCTAGTTGCAAGATTGACGTCCGCGTAGAGTAACTGCATCCACTCGCCGATGTCAGTGATGGGATTGTCACTCAACTGCTGAGCCTCTTTTCTGGACCGAAACTCCTCCTAGTCTGCCCACCGAAATTCGCGCAAGTACCTCCATTTATGATGCGTTGTTACGTACATGTATCTTAACAATCATGTCGTCACTGCCAAGATCAGCCATGGTGTATCTTCGCGTGGCGTCCCCAGCATGTCTGTCAAACTTGAGGTTTGATGAGATGTCTCGGCATGTGGATGTGCCAAGTTATAGTTCCTAGTATACAAAAATTTTAATAATTTATGGCGTAGTGGGTATCCGGAAAATCTACTTGTAGCAGTTACACAAAGAGGGTTTAAAAAAGGCTCAGAGAAGCCACTCCTCTAGCTTTCGCTGTAACTGTGCTGCGTGTTGCGCGCAGGCCTGGTAGTTTCTTTTTTCTCGAAAGGGTATAGCAGGACTGTATAGAGGTGGTAAAAAGACCCACTATACTGACGCGTACAAGTGTGTGCTATGAAATATTAGCATTGTCACCTGTACTGATTTATGGGTGTGGCACATATAATTAAAGAAGATGGTTTCAGGAAGTGAATGAAAAAATAGCGAGCACAACTGCCTCCTCAACACCTTTATGCCGAAAGGTCCTGATACAGGTGATTTTTGATACATCCACCGCAGCAGACACCTCTGTTAGAGGTCGCGCACTGCTTCCCAGGGATGACAAGCTGAAAGTTATAACCTATAAAATTGCTACTAATATCTGCCTATAAAAATAGCAGATAGAGTGCGTTGTCATAGCAATTTGATAACTGGAAATGCTTTGTTCACTTAGTGTTGGGCCCCGAATATTGCAAGGCATTCTGAAACACACAAGAGCATTAGCACATCTGTCACACAAGGGTGCTTCACCACTTAACAGAACGTATCTACGTGCTGTCTGTGTATCCTATTTTAAGTCTAAAATTGGTGCTTCTGCGAAGGTACTCAATAGACAACATATAGGAGGACTAGGCAGGGCATGCGCTTACTTCAGAACAAAGCTTATTCAGAAATATGACCACGTTTAATCTCACACGAAAAAGCAGCAGAAACAGTAAAACGAACACGTGAAACCACAAACAATCGAAGAACGGCTAGCACATAAAATACCAATACAAAAAAATTCAGCAATGAAAACTCGGTGCTTGTTTTGGTTCGAAGAAACAATGGCTTCGTTATGCAAGGTGACCTGTTCTCTAAAAAGAATTACGCAGCTGATGATGCACGCCTACTACCTCTCGCGCATGAAGATTACTAAACTGAGAAGGAACAACTGTAGTAAAAAGACCAGACCTTGTCAAGCCTGCGAAGGGCTGCCATTATTCTATGCCCAAGGCCAAAGACTTATCGAGATCAGCCACTTCACTGGTAAATAGGTTATTAGACGGCTAGGTAATACATGTGGAACCAGTGCTGTAGATTGAGAAGACTTCAAATATTTCTCGTGAAATGCGGTTTTGGTGCGAGAAAAGAACGGTAGTTAGGTGAGATCAGTCGCACCCGCAATTTCGGCAGTGACTCACGATGTGTGAATAAAGGGCACCTTTTAGAGTCTGTGATGCTCCGTTAGCCTAATAATCAGGCAGCGGCCAGTATGACTTACGTACCAATGACCACATGAGAAAGGATTGAGGTAAACAATGTTGCACACGGAGGAACGAAATGGCATACCATTACTATGATTAGTGCTATATGTTGTCAGCATCAGAAATTGATTGTTACATACGCTCTAGTGAACAAAGCCTTATGTAGAACTTTGCTTACTCTTTAGAAGTCAACACTCGGGAAACCACATCCTTCAGTCGATGAGAAAGACCTCGACAAGATAGCCGATTTGACGCCATTCTCATTTCCCTTCTTTACTGGGGCAACATTGGATTTATCATATGTGCTTGCTTTTATGAGCCTCTGGTATATTGGACTCGCTTTGGTGGTATTGCCTCCTGAGTAGCCACCCTCAGCAACATTTATGCTTGGCGTAATGTGAGTTTGTGCAATAAATTCTCACATGGCTTGGTCTACGCTGAAACAATGAAATCAAAAGCAACGTTACCTTTTATGAACTCGCAATGCGCGGAGTGGTAGCTCAGCAGGGCGATTGACGAACGAAGCATGCATTTCTAGCAAATGTGCTAACCGGCTAGAACGAGGTGCAGATCGAGGAAGTAGGTCTAGTCTTCGGCGATTTGACAAAAAAAAACTTAGGGCAAGCCCGTCTGCTTTGTGGACCTTCAACACATGTACTATCTCGTAACTAAATCTCTGAGCGTCAATAAAGTAAGGTAGTCATAAACGTAGCCCAAAGCCTTACGAGACATTGTCACTAGATGCTTGTGCAAGATACTGTTCTTCTAAAGTCTTACATCAGCATGGCATATCATAGATATCAGAGGCAAGTTACCAAGATACGCATTCACGAGAGGTAGTAGAGCTCTGCAAGGAGCGTGCTTTTTGTCCTGAATCTGGCCCGGACCCGAAACTCGTTCAACATAATCGCACATACCCGACCTGGTGACTCAGAGGGAGGTACACGTGTAGCTTAAGCATGAAAAGGCGTTTGACCTATTAGCCCAGTATGGCCTGACTGCTTATTCGGCTCTACAGGGGTCTCAGCCAATTATATGTGGGATGCAGCCCGAACACAAGTTCGAAACCGAATAGTATTACATGAAAATGCTTTAACAGTGAGAAATGTCAATTCAGAATATATTTACATAATATGTACAGGCACCTAAAGCCAGGTGCATCAGTCAGTCCAACCGAAGATCTGGAAACGTCGTCTGCTTTTATTCGTCCGCATATTGATTTTAAGAGCAACACCCCCGCTAGCAGAGTCACCGACCCCGTGCTCGACCGGTCTGAATGAAACCGTTTTAGCCGCGTGACGAGAAGAATGCCAGATGACCGCATTTTGGTGGTAGATTCGACATCGTACAGTGACTTGGCGCAGTACCCCGGCATGAACCAAAGTATGGAGAAGTCAACTTTTCAGAAAATAATAAAGGGTGCTTACCAGCGCAAACGGCAGGGCAGGAGGGGACAGGAGAAGAGACGAAACAGAGCGCTGAACGACAACATGAGGCTGGAGCGAAGAATTCAGGAAAGGGCCCGTTGTATTAGAGATGAAACTCAAGAGACAGTGGGATTGGGCGTGTTGGTATAACATAATAAAGGGTGCTTACCAGCGCAAACGGCAGGGCAGGAGGGGACAGGAGAAGATTATTATGTTTTTATGTTATACCATATGGCAGTAACATATGTTATTATGTTATACGCTTGATTATGTTATACCAATACGCCCAATCCCACTGTCTCTTGAGTTTCATTTCTAATACAACGGGCCCTTTCTTGACTTCTTCACTCCAGCCTCATGTTGTCGTTCAGCGCTCTGTCTCGTCTCTTCTCCTGTGCCCTCCTGCCCTGCCGTTTGCGCTGGTAAGCACTCTTCAGTATGTTATACCAACACGCCCATTCCCACTGTCTCTTGTGATTCTCAGAAAAACCAACTCGCCCTGACGGTGTGCAAAGAAGGGCTGTGTCACCCAAATTGAAATGGATATGCCGGTGGCGAGCATCAAGAGGCGTCATTGCTTTCTTGTGAAATGTTAAGGCGAAAGCATGCCATCTCGGGTGCCTCTGCAGCTCTAGCGATGGTACTACGAGCGTATTGCGAAGTATCAAGAACGGGTGGGAGTATTTCGAAAGGCATCGCTGGTTTTCGTTCATACGAGAGAAGGAGAGGAAGGGGCAACAGAATGGAGAAGGCAGGGAGGTTAACCAGAAAGAGGTGCGGTTGGCTACCCTACACTGAGGGATTAGGGAAGGGGACAAGAAGGATGAGAGAGAGGAAAGAGAGGGAAAGAAACAAAGGGGTAGAGAGTGACAGTAATTTCACTGCAGCGTGTAGAACTGTACCACATGTCATAGGCGTTCACACGAGCCTGTTTTTCTCGGGAAACACGGCAGGGCTTTCACAGCCATGTGGGCTGTCGAGGCATGTGGACATTGCTGTAATGGCACCTGTACAGATAGAGGCCGATCATCCAGTCGCCGCATCGCGTTGGCAAGTACTTGTCTATCTGAGGCAAATTGAGGACAGTGGCACATCAGGTGTTTGATATTTTTGTCGGTGCCACAAACATCGCACGCCGCACTGTCAGTAATTCCGATTAACGTGGTATAAGCTTTCGTGAAAGCAACCCCCTGCCAAAGGTGATAGAGAAGCGAAGCTTCTTGTCGATGTAGGCCGGGTGGAGGACGGAGTTGTAGTGAAGGGTCAAGCTCGTGCAGTCTTGTGCGTCGTATGCTTGGTGTGTTCCACACAGTCAGTGTGAGACTGCGGGCGAGTTCGCGAATCTGCCTCACCGCGTCCGCTCATGAAAGCGGAATGGGAACGTTTTTTGCTTCTTCATGTGATGTGCGAGCAGCATGATCTGCAGAATCATTTCCGCCTATACCACAATGCCCAGGTAAACTAATGAAAGGCGATATCGTGGTCTTTTTGTAATAAAATGTGGTGAAGTTTCACGGTTTGGTAGGTCAACTGGTCATGGCATCCGCGTCGGAGAACTGATAGCAGGCACTGTAACGCTGGTTTTGAGACAGAAAACACGGCCCACATACCTGGTCTTTCTTCTGAATGAATGAGTTCCTGTGCACTGCGCAGAGGCTCGAGTTCGGCTGTCGTTGACAAGCGAAAAATTGTAGAGAAACCTGCAAAGTCGTGCGGAGGCTTGTAGTAGGCAAACGTTACGAGTGCCAAAGCTTCGCCCCAGTCACCATGATGTGGCGAAACATACATGGCGAACATGTCTGTAAACAAATGTTGAGTCGCTCTGTTAGGCCAGTGGTATAAGGTTTATACGCAGTTGTGAACTTCTGTTTGTAGCACAAGAGTGCGAAATGTCTTGGACCACCTTTGTTAGAAGTATGAATGCCAGTCTGTAATTTGCTGTCAAGGAGTGGCCGTGGCGAAGTATGGTGTCTTAGAAGAGAGAGTCTGCGACGTCGGTTTGCACAACTGGTAGGAATATTCCGTGTGGTCAAATTCCGCGTCGTGGGCTATCAACTTGTCTCCGCTCATACACGTTGTAAAATATATACTATCAAGTGTTCAAGAAAAAAAACAAGTACGAAATGTTGTGTAAGCAGGCGTCGAACCAGGGGGCCTTTCACCCCACAGTGCACGACACAAACCACGAAACCAAAAAGCACACATTGTCAAGCCTGCTAATGGCAATCAATTTATATACACCATATAGCGTTGGCAGTCCTCAGAGCTTTTGAACTTCAGCGCCTTTTTGTCATCAGGAGCGAGATGGCGCCAAAGGCTCACGTTGGGCGAGTTTGTAAAGATAATCGCGGTTTGTGTTATTGTGAACGCGCGCCTCCATGGGGCACGGTCTTTCCTGCGCGCGCACTTATCAGACTCAAGATTCGGGAGACCACGAAGGTTACTTTCTCTCGCTGCCGCGTCTAGAATAAGAGCGCGCAGCTCACATACGATAATGTAGGAATTGTAGTTGCTCGAGCTCTTTCTTTGTATACTTGTGTGTTCGTTTTGCGCGTCTTTCTGATTCCCATACTTGCGTCATGTGTCGGGCTGAGACAGTTGGATGACCAGGCTCGTCCTGTGTATGTTCATTCTGTGCGTGCTTTCTGCGTGAAGTACATGCTGTAACTTTGGAATTACATGCCGCATGAGATAGCTAACTCACGTGAGATTGAAATAGGTTGATGTAGCGTTCAAGCCTTTGTCCTTTTGGCAAAGTAATGCACAATAAGCGCTCAACTACATCTGCGAGGCCACATTTTACTTTCGTGTCATGCGAATTCCTCTAAAGGAAGTCAGCCATTCTTTTTGTTATCTTGATGGTATTTCGCTAATTGACACAAAAGCACCAGCTCTTTTACATTCTGACAAGGACAATAGGGGAAGCCCAAAGGCTTCATGAAAGTTTAATGATGACCTGGCCAAGCATCTTGTCGACATCTTTTTGTATGATTTGACAAGCAGTCTAAAAACACGATATGGTCGTTGAGTTATCGGGTTCGCATCGCCAATGGTAATCCGATGATTTCTTTACCTCAGCCAGTTGTACACAATTATATCAAATTTGTCTGCGTATGACACAAAAAGGGCATGGAAGGCACGCACATGTTCTGTCGGGAGGTCTGATGCGATGATTTTTGTTATGCTTTAAAGATTGTTAGGCCCTATTCAGGACTCGTAACCGATGATTTATTTTCTGATAAGGCGGAAAATATGGTCGTCGTAGGCTGGGGCAAAGTAACAAGAAAGATACCCTAAAACTTGGGAGCTTAGTTCCCAAGTGACGATAAGAAGACGTATGCGGCATTGCATTGTGTACTGGGGACAATGTGCTGAGGTGTAGCATCTCGCCAGCAGGTGATGACAGCGTTGAGTGACAATATTTCTAACCTAACCTGAGAAGCTAGCTGAAAAGAAGAGCAAGGCGAAGTGCTCTTGGCTTGCGAGCATCATTGGTGCCACGAGGCCGAACCCAGCTGCTTTCCATAAGTCCGTCATTAAATAAACACATTTATTCGTATTAGTTTTTGGTGCAAGTGCTACGTACTAGAATGGCCCTCCCGATGAATGACGATGGACCAACTGCAGAAGCGCATTACGTGCAGCTTCACCGAAGTACACGAGTCTACTGCCAGAGATCGATTCCTGAACAGACAACGAGCATTTCAACTTTGCCTTCAGTCTCCCAACCCCAGCCGCTTCCAGGAACTCATGGCGACCTTACATCTAGCCACGAACTTTGGCAGGGAATGCCAGTGAGGATGTGAACGCTAGGCTGAGCTTCTACCACTGAACAAGTTGCTTCAATGATTGGAATGCCACCGCTCAGCTTACCAATGTCGGCCTGTTTTCTTACAG
>WOVY01001708.1:0-98580 GCA_013436015.1 Rhipicephalus annulatus | reverse complement strand
ACGCTACAGAATACTGCTAATTTTTATCTTTTTCAGGCTACCCGTGGGATATTATTTCACGCAGTCAGTAAAAGGAGACCACCTGCATCAACTAACACTTGAAGTAATTAAGTCCATCGAAGAGAGCAGGATTCCAAGTGGTCCGACTTGTAGCTGACAACCACGCTTCGAACAAAAGATGGTTCACCATGTTAGGAATGGTCGTATGATCCAGTTGTGCCGTAAGTTGCTAAGATCTATTTTTGCTCTCAGCTCGCATTAAGCTGTGCGCAATGCCTAGTGTAAATATTTTTTTTATATGTATTCGCAGTGTGCCCTCAATGTATGCATGGATCGAATCCCAGCTGCGGCTGCTGCTTTCCGATGGAGGCGGAAATGTTGTAGGCCCGCGTTCTCAGATTTGGGTGCACGTTAAAGAACCCCAGGTGGTCGAAATTTCTGGAGCCCTTCACTACGGTGTCTCTCATAATAATATGGTGGTTTTGGGACGTTAAACCCCACATATCTATCAATCAATGTATGCACGCGCATGCATGCCGTGTTTGAGTGAAACAAAAAAAAAAGACTTGGTCGCACAAAAAAAAAAGCCTGTATCAGCATCAGAGCCCCCCCCCCCCCTTCTTTTTTTTTAATCAGCGCTGCCATATAAGAAAGCCGTGTCCATAACAAGATTGCTATCAAACAGTACAATCGCTGTAAATAGCCCGTCTTTACAAATCAATTGACGTTACGCGTTTGCGTAATGTATGCGCACCTGCATGCGACTGTATGAATGGGTGAGTATACTTAAAGTTTCGGAAGATTTAAGGTGTAGGTAATCTCAATAAAAACACACACACAGACTGCAGGATCATGGCATGAGTGGAGAAATTTTATAATAAGGTAATAATTAACAACGCACACGTCCTTCGAATGGCTAACATTTACATTACTTTGGTAAAAAACAGAAAACCGTATATGCAACTAATTATTCACACCGCAAACGCCGCCTTTCTCCAATTTATTTATTCATTTTTTTTGTTGTTGTTGCAGACATCCAATGGATATGAATCGGAGGCTCTTCCTTCTTTTGACCACTGCCACATCCTGAAAAATCTCCGCAACCAGATGTTGTCCACCAAACGCGTTCTGTTCAACAATGGGCATTACTACAGCCCCACGTATTTGAGAAAGTTGCTGGACATAACAGAAAAACAGTCGTCGTTCAAGCTTGTTCGGAACCTTACGCAGAAGCACGTTTACCCGACGAACTTCGAGAAATTAAGCGTGAAGAGGGCCGTTGAAGTGTTCTCTCCACAGGCATGTATAAGAAAAGGTGTAAACCCATTTAGCGTTAGTGTCACACACTCCCAGATTCTCTGTATTCCTTGTAGACATCACAATGCGTGACGCACACAGGTCATGCAGGAAATGCCTTTTCGTTAGCTGTAAATTATGTATGCTTCCTGCAACCTGTATTACACAAAAAAATACATCTAATTGAGCTAGAATCATGCTCGCAGTTTTCTATCAGTAGTGACGTTTATACTTCTCAAATTCTTTGGCGCGCTCGGGCAAACTTTTATGCGCTAATATTACGCCACAACTCATTTTACATCATATTACGTCAAGTGAATGTTCATGCAGAAGCAGAAAAAATTTTGCAGCTTTTCGTTCAAATGAAGCAGTACAAAAACTGCCTTTTAATAGTAATTCACCGCAAACGATACGTGAATATTCATGTTAGTTTCTGGTTTATTTGTTTGTAGAACCCAAACGGAAGCAAATGGTGAAAATGTAATTCAATACGTATATAACTGCTAACATATTTATCAGTATGGTCACATAAAAACATGCACATGAGCTGCTGCTACTGCTGCTGCTAACAGCGCATGGTTATCTGAACATACAATTTCCCTTTCTTAACGAATGTACCTGCGCGTATTGCTTACCACACAATAATTACGTATCATTAGAGCTTCTATAAATATATGTTCACTAACACAAACTCACTTAAAAGTGCACGTTATTGATGACTGCAGTGCCACTTGTAACTCGTCTCACTTGCTGTATACGAACGTCCAAGCTTAGAAACCTCTCTCTAAATAATTCCGATCATTTTTAATATGTCGCGTCTCCTTGGTTTCTAGGTGACATCGGCCTTACGATACCTCTTACAATACGGCCGCAGATTTGGCATTTTCGGGTTTGAAGACTGCCTGCCAACCATCGAGCTGATGGAAATGATATTTAAATGGTTCACCATACACAACATAAGAAATACAACCTTCCACGTAGTAAGCCGGGACCAAAACAGGATGCCGTTCAGTTCCCCAGATGATGACAGGTACATTCCATTTATCCCGCTAGGTTTCATATTTTCTACAATAAACTGCTTTATTTTCAGGTTGATATGGCTGGAGCAGGAATTTCTGCCCTTTTTTCGCAGCATGGAAAGCCGCGGCACCACATAAGAGGGCATTCATATCTCTTGAAACATACGAAGCTCTCCAACTGACCACAATGTCCACAGTACAGTGCACACAATTTCTCATCCGTTCAGGTTTCCTATACGTGTTGACTGCCAAATTCTCCAGTGACCCTGTCGAAGCACTTTTTTCCACCATCAGACAGCTTCAAGGAAGCAACGATCAGACAGACGCCCGTGCTGCGCTTTCATCACTGCAGAAAGTCCTCGTGATGGGAATGATGCACTCATCACCAAGCGGCAGTACAGAGCAAACAACGTCTCCTCTTGGATCGCCCAGTGCAAGGCAGGCGTCGTGCTCCACAGCAGTAAGCAAGCCGGACAACCTCTGGAAATGCACTCGCTAGTAAACCAGAATCAAGGGTCGTCAGGCGAGTGCGCGGCATCGACATCTGCTACTATAACCCAGACGATGCGGCCACATCTAGAAGCCCTGCAGACTTGCCGTGGTGCGCTTTTCATATCTCGTTGATTCCGTGTAATGGAATGATTTACATTATTTAAAAATTATTACACACCGTCCAACAATTCCCCACTATACGATATTATGCATATATTATAAACTCTGCGCTGCTTACTGTGTTACATGCAAGCCGCGTGAGGCAGCGTTTGCGTCAGTGCACGATGTAGATGAAAACATGCTTCTCAATCAGTTATACTGTGTATGTATGTAACGATAAGTCCATGGTACAAGCAGGTACTATGGCTTACATTTAAAAATATAACATGCTTTCACCAGGCGCCCACACAACTCGACTAACCGACGTCCCTTTCCCGCAATCGGGGAAGAAATTTTCGGCGGTTTTGAATCACTGTCATAACTGGCACACAGATGATGGCATGGCTCGTTTGCGTTCGCCTTACTCTCTTGAGATGCTGTCCCTTCCTAATCCCGTCGTCTTTCTCTTGCTTCTTCTCCTAGATTTTTTTTTATTTTTAAACGTTTCTCCCTCAGTTTTTTTTATGTTGTTGTTTATACTATTCTCCGGACTTCTTCCCTCCTGTCGTGACAAGCTATAAATCGACGCGGAAAATGTGTAAATATTATTATACCTTGAAAAAGACGGGGCTCTCCCGACGCAAACGTCGGCTGAATGAACAGTTATCTTGATGATATGTGGGGTTTAACGTTCCAAACCACCATATTATTATGAGAGACACCGTAGTGAAGGGCTCCAGAAATTTCGACCACCTGGGGTTCTTTAACGTGCGCCCAAATCTGAGAACGCGGGCCTACGGCATTTTCACCTCCATCGAAAGTGCAGCCGCCGAAGCCGGGATTCGGTCCCGCGACCTGCGGGTCAGCAGCCGAGTACCTTAGCCACTAGACCACCGCGGTGGGGCAACAGTTGTTATCTGAAAGCGCATTAACATCCATATATATATATATATATATATATATATATATATATATATATATATATATATATATATATATATATATATATATATATATATATATATATATATATATATATATATATATTTCTCATATTTTGTATACGGACACGTGTCGGTTTAATCATGCATGCTTATCTATATACTGATAAAATTCTTGCACACTTTTCATTTCTACCTTCCCACAGGTGCCCCACAGCCAGGCATAAGGGCCAGCACGCTTGGCCTTATAGCGGGCTTCCTGGTGAAAGCAGCTGAGGATTGCATTACTTGCGACGACTGCATCGGCAAAATCAAGGCTCCCAGCTCATCTGGACCAGCTACTGCTGTGATATTTAATTTAGACAGGGGAGGGCTTTCATACCCAACGATCTCATTTCTTTCCTTTGTGAGCACTCTAGAAAGGGCCGCGGAAGCATTTGCGCCATTGGCCATTTCCAAAAAGAGGCCGATGGCACTTTTTGTGCAAACTGTGCTACCTGCAGTGGCCTTGAACCCTCTTTTCAGCCATAAAGGCGCTACTAGCGAGCACCGAGAAGCCATGGCGCGGCTAGTGTTGCAAAAATTTAGCCGTCCTTTCTTCTCAAACTACGTGCGGGACAAAACAGCCAAAGAAGGAAAGAGAAAGAGAATAGCCGAAAAGCCAAAATCTCGCAAGATTTTAAAAGTTTAGTTGCATGCCTCCATTGTATCATGTACGCGCCCAGAACCTTGCTAGCACATTTTATTGAACTATGACCCAAATGCACGCAGCTCTGTACGCGTACATATGTTTTTCTTTATTGCAGACACAAGCCGTCACTGTGTGCCAGCAAGTAGGATATTCTTCGAAAGTGCAGAAACTTTGTTTGAAACATCAGCTTTAACTGGCATATTGTGGCACGCATAAGTAAAGCGACAAATGTGTTTTGTTTCATTTTGAAGTGCTGTAACATTGCTCGAATCACACGCATACACTCGCCAAATTCTTTTAGCAGAAACCTTGATATCACTTTGAGGGATCTGCTTTTCATTGACAAACGAGTATAATGGCACATTTTCAGCATGTGTACGCGCCCCAACTGCGGGTGTCGCCCTTGGGCGCTATCAATCAAACATAACCACTAGTACAACAAAGGCGGTACTATTCCGCCCTAAAAATAAGTCTGTTAATGAAAACATGCATTTCAAGTATGGCGATACTATTATTGAGTTAGTAAATTGTATAAAAATTCTTGGAGTTACATTTTCGAGCAATATGCTTTGAAACGATCGCATTTACAGTGTGCTGGGTCAGTTATCTCGCGTAGAGGGCACGGTGTACAGTGGCAAAACTGTTCTACTATACAAGGTAAAATTCTTACTTTATAAATGACTGTTCTGTTGGCATCTTGCTTATTGTTTCTTGGTATGAAGGACTACGACTAACACGCGCTTACAAAAACTGTACCTGATGCAAAAGACATATATTAGAATAATTTTTTACTGGTCGTATGATGCTCGCAGAAGTGAATTGTTTCAACAGGCTGGAATACCACCCCTACATCGTCTCTACGATTTTAAGTTAGCATTGGTGGTCAGGCGTCAATTTCAAGAAAGTCGACATTATTTGTACGACCTCTCGAAACTGCAGCCAAATAATTTGTTCGAAACATGACATAAAGAAACATGGAAAATAAAAACTTCGAGAACAAACTACTCCACAGATAGGTTGTTCTACACAGTTTCTACGTTAATTGATAAATATGTGAAAGCTGGCATAGATTTCTTACTCTGTACCCGAACTCAATTGCACGATATACACATGTATAGTTTTCAAGATTTCTTTGCAGTTGCTACATTGTTATCATGGTTGCTATTTTTATTTTTAGAATTTGAACTTGATATTTTTGTAATTGTTGCTTAGATAACATTGCTAACTGTTTGCCAGTGCTGTCGTGCTAAAGGCGTCTGTGGGCCTATGTCAAGCTGCCTCTTTCGAAGAGCAGCTTTTACCTGCCGCTGTCCTTCATCAAACTATTGATGAAAAATAAAACATTATTATTATTATTATTATTATTATTATTATTATTATTATTATTATTATTATTATTATTATTATTATTATTATTATTATTATTATTATTATTATTAACTATGCTCGACAAGATGATGATAATGATGACGATAAAAACTTTATTGGGGTCGCAATGTGTTGCCCTCGATAGGCACATCACTGCCTTTACCATATCGTCTCATCGCACGGACATATAAAATCATAGAAACGCGCATCGGCCAGCGCTCCCCGTTCCAGCAGACAAACTCCCGTAGCGAAATTTGACGCACAATTTTTGTTGTGTAGGTCACAGTAAGAGTTAAAGCTTCAATTCCTGTGTCTCTCCTTGATATGCGTCCGTTGGCGTATGTGCATTATTCTCTTCTATCAATTGACTACAAGTGTAACACCTGTCGAGGGCGAGTGTCCAAGGTAAGTGCTCAACAGGGGCACTGCGTTTCACCTGACGCGTCCTAAACAACCTAAAATCAGTTTGATATTCTATTACCAATGAGTACATTATTAGTCAAAAGCTTTATGAATACTAAATTGAAGTTTTTTAGGCTGGAATGGCAAAAACAACCATGCAGCAAGACATTTCTACGCAAATATACAGCTTTAGAAGTCAATCAACCAGTATAGCCTAACTACTAAAATGTAACACATAGCACACGTTAGCCTTTTCAGCAAAAAACAATCACACGTATAGGCAGTTTGTCACAGAAGCAGACGCATGGTATCAGTCCGTCGCCCTCCTGCCGGCCGCACAGTAGCAGACGAACAGGTTATAGGTAGCGCCACCTACGGCGAGCGATTGAACGAGAGCGGGGACACGCGCTCCCATAGGAACCCCGCTATCTGAACAGGTCAGGAGTGTAGTAGGTCATGCGCGGACGCGTAGTAGTACCAGCTGTGGACGAAAGGTGGCGCCCCCCTTCTACACCTGGGTGCGATGGCGAAGAGGGCGAAGAGGAAAGAGCGGGAGGAACCAATGGTACAGTGTGAGAAGTGTCGGAGATGGGCTTACCTAGATGAGACGAGCTTTCCATCAATGGAAGCAGCAGATGCTGCAGAGTTTGTATGCAACCTCTGCAGCACGATAGAAGTGCTTCAGGCAAGGCTGCGTGCTTCGGAGACTGAGATTGACACACTTCGAGGAGTGATCTTGGCGGTAAAGGAGCAATTGCGAGAACCGCTGAGAGCTGCCGAGCACAGCTGTCCTTCCCGGCCGGTACTGACTGCATCCACAGCAGCGCAGACGCATTCGGTGGATGTCCTGCAGGAAAGGGATCAAGCGGTGGTGGAGTCGGAGGGTGGCCGGCCACTGCAGTCGGTGCAGGAGCAGTTGAGCTATGCGGTCGTTGGTGAACAGAGCGGCGAGGGTGCGCAGCGGGGTGGCGGCAGCTCCTCCCATACCACCGGCGAGGCGCAGGGTCTTCCCGAACGGACCCACGAGACGGGTGGCGTCGGCGAGACAATGAATCTGAAGCACGGGACTGCTGCTGGACTCGACGGGAGCAAAGCTGACGACCAGTCTCTCACAAACGCTCAAAATAATGAACAAAGACCGGGAAAGTGGAAGAAAAACAAAAAGGCTGCTTGCCGCTACACACCCGAGGTCCTAGTCGTTGGTGATGGCAATGCTCCAAGAATAGCGGGTGAGCTCCGAAGATTCTGGGGTAACAGTGTGCTCGTGAGGCAGGTCTCGGAGCGCAGGATGACGGCGGACAAACTGCAGCACCTGCTTCAGAGCCGCAGTGAAGGGGAAGGCCACAGCGCACAGCTGGTGGTCGTGCACGTAGGGGTCCACGATGTTCTCAAAGGAGTGCAACATGGAGATATTGCCCAGAACATCCGGCAGGCGGTGACACCGTATGCGAAGAGGCTGGTCATCTGCTCCGTCCCTGAAGTTAACACGAGAGGCAAGGCAACGCAGGCAAGAGTAATGCTCCTAAACGCAGAGCTAAGGAAGATGAGTGGAGCCGTAAAGGCAAAGTTTGTCGACCTCTCTAGGATGCTGGCAGGAGAAGGACGACTAGCCCAGGACGGCATTCACTACCTGGCACATACAACACGTGAAGTTGCGACCCAGCTGGTCCAGGAGACACGAAATTTTTTAGGACTACGCGAGCCTCACAGGAACAGGGGCAAGCCAACTCGCAGACCACCTCCAAATATAGGATCGAGAGTCCCCATGCCCGCCCTGGAGATACACTCCCCATCCCCGGAACCACCCAAGACCACAAGCGTGATCACCCACCAGGGGGAAATCAGGGCCGATGTACGGACCACCCCAGGGCAAACCCTCCGCGAACACACCCAGCCGGTTTACGCAGCAAACATGGCACAGCTAGCACCTTTGAGCACACCCCGTCCACCGGGGACGAGTTTGGCTCCGCCAACATGGGGGCCACATCTGGGCACTGCACACCCTACGAAGACCCCGTGGCAAGCATTCAGGCTCAGCGCAAGCCCCGAGCTGTATCAAATGGTTGGGGAAATGGTCCGCCAGCAAATGATGCGCCAAATAATAATGCCGAGTCAAACCACCCAATGATTCTGAAGAGCCGTCGAAGACACCACCACCGCAAACGCACAACCACCAATGTAAACGTTGGTTTTCTCAATCTTCATGGGGCGAGAAAGGCAGCTAAGTGGGCTGAGCTGTATAAGACGCTGAATAGCGAAAAGATCGCTCTGTATGGTGTGGTGGAAACTCACCTACGAGAGTTGGAAGAGCCACCAGTTGACCCCGAATGGCAGTGGGTGGGCTGCAATCGTACAGGGGATTGCCGCAAAGGAGGCGGCGCTGGTGTGCTGTGGCGCAGCAATACAGCCTGGATGCCAATGAGAGGTCCTTGTGCCGAGCACATTTGGGTTTCTGGGACTATTCTTGGTGAGCCAGTTCTCTTTGGTGTGGTGTATTTAACGGTGGCTAGTGGACCACATGACGGTAACGACAAAGTCCTACAGTGTATCATTGAAGATGTGAAACGGTGGGGTGCAGACCGCGAGGTGTTGTTGATGGGAGACTTTAACGGACACATCCCGGCCACTGACGGGTACTTGGATTACAATGGGAAGCTGTTGTTGCAATGTGCGGAGCAGCTCTCTTTGGAAATCGTTAACCTTCGCACTGACTGTGAGGGATGCTTCACATGGTGCGCTCGTACCAGCCGCTCTACCATAGACTATGCTCTGGTGACTGCAAAACTGGCCGCTCGCATAGCACAAGTGCATATTGATGAAGAGGGCCAGTTCAGCCTTGGAAGTGACCATAATCGCATACGGCTGTTGTTCTCTAAGGGCGGCTTTCGAACAGGCTGCATGTCACCTCCACCCAGGCGTGGCATGTACTTGCCGAGCAAGTCCGTGGAGAGGGTCGCCAAGGATTTTGAAAGTAGTCCTCAACGGCGGGAATCCCGCTCGTACAGTGAGTTCATGCGCGCATTGGACGCTGTAATGCGTACCCAGATGGTCCAGGAGAGGCCGGGACACAGGCCACAGCACCCATGGTGGGACAAAGAAGTGGAGGTGGCGTGGAAGGAGCGCCGCCAAGCAAATCGGGAACATCGAAGATTTGTCAAAGGCCTTGACACTGAGGTATGTGCAGAGAAGTGGGCTGTGTATCTGGACCGTAAACACAAGGTACAGACCCT
Organism: Rhipicephalus annulatus; assembly: GCA_013436015.1. Taxonomy (NCBI): domain Eukaryota; kingdom Metazoa; phylum Arthropoda; class Arachnida; order Ixodida; family Ixodidae; genus Rhipicephalus; species Rhipicephalus annulatus. The sequence goes on along the minus strand of WOVY01001708.1, from coordinate 89,042 downwards.
GATTCAGTGCAAGATAGCAGACTACAACCTTAGGCTGATCCAGTCCATCAGACAGGAAGGAAGATCTGCAGCACACAAATTTTGGACATACATTAGGTCCTTGGACAGAGCCGCCCCCCCGCCACCTCCTCTCATAGATGCGGCAACGGGGCAACCAGTCGGAGAGCCCTGTGAATACATTGCACAGCACTTCTCCCGGATTTTCGGGACCTCAGACCTGAATACAGACCCCACCCTTAGTAAAGAGGAGGCAATCAGTCCTAATACCGAACGCCCCCCAAGCCAAACAGAACCACCCTGGGCCCTCTCAAGGTTCACAGTTGAACGGGCGTTGAAGCGGATTAGGGCTGGAACGGCCACTGGTCTGGACGGCATGCCAGCGCGCGTACTAAAGTGCTTGGGAGAAGACTCGAGGGAACAGCTCGCAGAGATCCTCACGGCCATCATCGAAGGCGAGCCCATCCCTAAAGAATGGCATGAAGGGAAGGTGATTCTTATCCCCAAAAGGGGCGGAGATGCGAGGAACATAGAGGACTACAGACCAATAACGGTCACCAGTGTTATGTATCGCTTGTTCGCGGGGGTCATCAAGACATGGATGAGTGGCTGGGCGGAAACCAAGGGACTACTGACCGAGCTTCAGAATGGCTTCAGGCCAGGCAGACGTCTGGATGACAATCTGTTCGTCGTCACACAGTGTGCAGAAATAGCTCGCAGGGAAGGGAGAACGCTGTTGTGCTGCTTCCTCGATGTTGAAAAAGCGTACGATAGCGTGCCGCACGGTCCTCTCTTTGCATGCCTGTCTGACCTTGGGCTGCCCCGGCTGCTAATCTCCACTATACAACGGTTGTACAGTGACAATGTAGTGAGTGTGCAGTTGGGTGCCATAACTACTGGCCCAATTCATGTAAATAAGGGTCTGAGGCAGGGATGCCCACTGTCACCATTGCTGTACATTATATACGCATCCAGAATAGAGCGGGCCTTGTTGAACTCCAACCTCGGATTCAGCATGCGTTTCAGCACAACTAGTGCTGAAGAGAACTTCCACCTGCCTGGTTTGGCATTTGCAGATGATCTGGTGGTTATGGCAGAGAGTAACCAGGAGTTGCAATCCCTCCTCGACATCTGCCAGACGGAAATCGCGAGTCTTGGACTTCGATTCAACACTAAGAAATCGGCGGTTGTCCGTCTAACTGGAGGGAGTACTGATGCAGCAGCGTTGACTTTAGGAGGAGAACTGCTGGCCACACGCAACGAATACAAATACCTGGGTGTCACCCTGTGTGTGGATGCAGCAAAATATAGTCTACACGAGACTGTGATTCGACAGACTGCGTTGCAGGCTCAACGAATCCTTCGTCGCCGATGCCTATGGGGTTGCAACCGATTTCAGATGATCCGGGACTTGTGGAAGATGGTTCACGTGCCGGGCCTGACGTTTGGAAACGCGGTAGTGTGCATATCGCCAACGACACGGGAGTGGTTGGAGCGTCAGCAGAGAGAGGTCGGCCGTGCAGCGCTCGGTTGCCATTATCGAGTGGCCAACGAGGCGATTCAGGGAGACGTCGGATGGTCCAGCTTTGAAGCTCGGGAAGCCGCCAGCAAGATTGCCTATCGGGGTCGTCTCACGCTCATGCGACGCACTCGATGGGCGCGCCGCGTGTTCGAGTACCTTTCGGCAACATGCATGAGGACTGACTGGACACGACGACTCTACCAGCTGGAGAAGAAGTATGGCTTCTTTGCAGAAGCCAGTCCTATTGAAACAGCAGCCAAGTGGACGGTCGAGGTCCGCATGCGAGTCAGAGAAGCAGAAGAAACCCGATGGCGAGAAGCTATGGAGGCGAAGTCCACTCTCGAGTGCTACAGGAAACACCAGGACAGCATCTGTGGGTCGCGCCTCTATGACAATAGCATTGGCAGCAGCCTCCTGTTCGAGGCGAGAGCTGGGGCTCTTCGCACTCTGGAGTACCGCAGAAAGTTTGATGCCACTGTGGTCAGCAACCTGTGCAGAGTTTGCGGCGTAGCGAGTGAGACACAGGGGCATCTCGTCCTTCACTGCAGGAGTCTCCCAACTTCTCAGGTGGAGGGTGCAACCCTCCCACAGGCGCTCGGGTTTCAAATGCTTGATGAAGATGGAAGCAGCGACAATGGGGGGGGGACGGTACGCGGTCGCAGCCACGAAAAGGCGGCTTACTGAGTGGTGGGCAACTATACGGCGGACTTAGGACCTAGACCACTGTGTGTGCGCGTCTCTTGCCTGTGTCGTTCAAGAGTGTGGATCCTTTTCTTTGTCCTTTCTTTTTTTCTCGGTGCTTTTTGTTTTTCTTTCCCACTTTTCTTTTTGAGGCCAGGACACTGAGTGTGTTCCCCCGTTGCAAAGGGGCCGGCCGCCATCACATCATCATCATCATCATCTGTCACCTCACGCTTTGTGCACTTCTGTGCTTTGATATTAGTAATAGCAGGGCTTTAATGTCCGAAAACCACCATACGATTATGAGAGACGACGTAGAGGAGTGCTCCGGAAATTCGACCACCTGGAGTGCATTAACGTGCACCTAAAACTAGGTATACGCACCTCAGTACTTGCGCTCCACCGAAAATGCAGCCGCCGCCGCCGGGATTCGATCCCGTGATATGCGCTTGCATACGTAATTGCTGACACGTCCGCGAAAAGCTTTTTAATGGTTTGTTTGTACTGCATTCAAAACAAAATGTCAGAGCCGCAACACACGGTCCAAATGCAGGTATTAACAAACGACGGCGAAGCAGTCATCCCTGGGGAAATGCAGTTTTTAAAGCTTGGTTGGTGAACAAACAAAAAAATTAGGAAGGTTGAGGTATCGAAGAATCATCTATAAACGCGAAAGTTTCTTGTTATATTACTGCTATATCGAGTCGTAGTCTGCGCACTGCGACAGCTTCGACTTCCTTCGTTACGCGCGCGGCACCGTTCTTGTTGCATCATGCAATCTTTATTATATGTTGCTAAGGTAGCAAAACGGCCATTTGATTGAGAGCAGGGGCGGCGCCAGGGGGGGGCAAGAGTGGGCTGGAGCCCCCCCAAAATTCTCGCCTGCCCCCCCTATGCCCACCCAAGTGCCCGGAAGAATATATTAAAAACCTAGTAGGAGCAGAGCTAGCAACCGATGGTTTGCCCCCCCCCCCCCCCCCCCGGAGAAACTCACTTTTCGTGGTTGCCCCCCCAGTAGAAACATCCTGGCGCCGCCCCTGATTGAGAGGCACGCCGTAGCTGAAGACTTGGGACTAATTTTGACAATCTTGGGTCTTTAAACGATTACGCGTTCGCCGAAATACTGCTGCTGTGGCCGGGATATTGCACGTGAACAGTAAAAAGGAAACGTCACTTGGCACGACTGTCAGACTGTGTTAGGTTTGGCCTGGAGATTCGTCTCTCAATCCCTTCGGCGCCCAGTCTGCCAGACGCTGTCGAAGATTTGAACAATTACCCAGACAATGCGGCAAGCAAAGGCGAGTTCCCGTCTTTCAAATGCGGACCCTTTTGTCGTCTCTTCGGGCAGAAGCGGCGACTGATGCCCTCGGTGATTCATCTGGTGACGGGAAAGCTGTTGCGACCGGCGCCCGAGCTGACAGGAGAGCGGCGCTGCTTTTAATCCCCAATCAAGTAGCCGACTGGCCGGCTGCCTATGCCCGCCAGGCATTGTCCCTGCTAGCCGGAGGATGAGACGTCGTGTCGCCACGACATCGTAAACAGTTCTAGAGAGGACAACAAAGAAAGCATCTTCCTGGAAGAGACCGCGGCGGCCACCTTTTGATGTATGCTGTCCGGATCGTAAGACCTCTCGACTAGCGGCACACACACGACGAGGAAGAGCCCTGCCGGCGCCACCTTGCAGTGCCGTGTTCACGACTCAATATTGGACGTTCACGTGGACCGTGCATCCCCCTCACCTGTTGCGTGTGTGTGATTGGTGTTCCACTCAAAGAGGAGGAGCCCGACAGGGCTTAAAACGACGCCGCAGAGTGCTGGACGTCGCTCTGAACTATGTAACGTTCAACCACCACGCTTGTGGGTTGTGAAACCCCCAACCTTTCTTTTCTGTAAATATGTGTAAATAGTGCCATAAACCTGTTTGTTTTCGTATCCTCCAGCGACCTTCTTCCCTAACTTAACAACTGTAAGAAGAAACCCTTTATTTACAAACGCGCATACTGCAGTGAGCAGTAACACCGGATAAATTCGTCGGCATTCCATGGAATTATCAGTTCACGATAACTTCATCACGGTAGCACCTTTATGAACACAGACCACAGACTGATTTTCACGTGCAGCTTTTTTTTTTTTCGTTTTGCCTCTCGAGACTGGTTGATACCCTTGCGAAAGAAATGAAGTCGTGACAGCACGTACATCTCGTGCCCTAGCAGCGTTCCACACATTAGCACCGCTACATTTAAAACTCCTTAAATTAGTGTGGGTCCCAGGTCACTGCGGATTACATTTAAATGAATTGGCAGACGCTTTGGCACGAGCATCACTCGATGGACCAGTAATTTCAGTACTTCCCGAGTTAGAATACTTATCAGGGGTTAGATATAGGAAATTCGCTATTTTTACAGATAGTTTAGAAAATATCACACAATGGACAGATTATCAGCACCTCAAATTTCCATGGAAAGCCCAGTGGAGTCCGTCAAAAAACTTGAAATTATAATTTCTAGATTCCGGTGCCGTGTCCCCCCATTAAATTTTTATTTACACAGAGCTGGTCTGACACTTTCCCCCCTTTGTCCGTTCTGCGAAGAATCAGAAACTATTGAACATTATTTTGGCTCATGTCGTAACTATGCATTAATTAGGAAACGACTTTTAGATATTCCATTTGCGAAGCTAGGTTTAAATTTAACCGCAGAAAATGTTCTAAGTTTTGGTGCCTCTGTTCTGGGAAATTGCCACAGAGATGCATTCGATGCGGTGCGTAATTTTATTCAAGACTCTAAACGTTTTTCAACATAAAGCCCTCGTTAACAAATACTCAAAAAAAAGGGTCGAAAAGTAATTTTCTATTCTGGATAAATCCGTGACATACCAAATTAATCGGGTTTGGCAAAACCAGCTGTCTGGTCGGCTCCCAAAATCAAGTTGTAGCTATTAGTGTCTACTTTGTTATTGATTTTTTTCTCACTATCTAAATCTTTGGTTTATTTCTTTTTTTTTCCAACATACTGTCTTAACTATACAACTTCCCCTCCCCCCCTTTTTTTTTCGTTGTAAGCAATAATGCAGTTATCGTTCATATGAGACTATTTGTTCTCTTGGCCAATCCCCCAGAGTGGGTACGAGCCATGGATCAAAGGATACAGACAAACAAACAAACAAACGTATATCACCGCTCTCTTTGACACGAGATGCGGTGCGATCGAGCTCATATAAATTCAAGGTAAACAAAGCTCGAGTAAGCATTCCAGCGAAGCTGTAGTCCCTGTAGTGTTCGCCACCTCAGGTTCGTAGTCAGCAGAAGGGTCCGTCGATGAACCTCAATCAGTGGCCTCACCGTCAACACAGGGTGCTGCAGTTTTTGTGGAGATGGTAGATTCGACCGCCGAGTTCTTCCGCTTTCTTGGAGGTCTTGGATGCGGCGCTTTCTTCGATAAGTAGCTTGGAGCGTTAGGCAGTAACATCGGCACGGCGTCCGGCGTTAGCTCTGGTCTCCTACGTGGTACGCGAACTTTTTCGTCGTTTATAACGTGTACGTATTCTCCGAGAACACATGAAGACTCGAAGTGTAGCTCACATACAGAGCAGCTTTCGTTCAAGGTCCCATCCTTTCGATGTAAATTCTGTTCCTAAACCTTCCTCTGTGCTTCGTCCTTCCTCCGTGCTTCGGCCAACGTAGCTCACGCACTCGCGAAATGCACCGCGAACGACACTAAACGGTGAAGCCACAACTACAGGGGCAAATTTTTCGCTTAAAATTTGGCAGCAGTCTGCAACGCCAAACAGAACCTTGCCGAGAAGAGAACGAGCGCATAAAGCTTCTGCTGGCTACAGAATTCTGCAACTCAGTCTTTCAAAGCGGTAGTGACTCTAGTGAGTCACTTTTACTCTGTTTGTTATGAGCAACAAAAGCATACAAAAGTCATTCACGCGCGCTCTTCGAGGTTTGTTTTCGCAAAGCTTGTTCTGTGAACCAGGTGGTCCATCGAACAATAAGTTTTTTTAGTAATGCCAGTAATACACTGCGACAAAACATGCGTAGCACCATTATCGTCAACAAAAGAAAGTTACTTTACAGAATACGGTCTGGTTTATTTTGTTGTCTAGCCCACAAAATACGCACGACGTTTATTTCAACGGTAAACATTGCAGATTAATAACTGCGGAAACTTTACGTCGTTTCTTGCTGACTTTTTGTGGTTTTGATGACTGGCGCCTCGAGCTCTTCTCCTGGTCACTCCTCGATAATGCGTCTTCGTTGTCGTTGTACGTGACGCCAGTCATCTGTCAGCGAAGAATCGTGATCGAAAGAAGTGCTGCTACTAGTGTCATTGACCTAATCGTCTGGATGTTGTCAATGTGTAAGGCTCGACCAGCCTCCTTGCGAAAGTGTCACCAGCGTTCTTTTGTTACTCATCCTTGTCAGGTTTTGCCATTTCCTCCCGGTCTTGGTCACTCCAGCAGAAGCCAGTCTTCTTGTGTTTTGCTAGTTCCTACGCGCCGTGCGTACTAGCTACTGTGCATCAGGAGAGCTGGCGTTGAAAGCGCCGGTGAAACTCTCGTCTGCTCTTTGCGCCGGCTGCGTCAAGCAGTCCATTCAGACGGAACAATAACAAGTGCTTAAAGGGGTCTTCGAACGCTTCTTAAGCATGGTGAGAAAACGCCGCCGATCGATTATCAAGGCCGTGGAGAACGCGCGCGCACACGTGACCTAGAATGTACAATTAATTCTCAACGTCGGCTAAAAATCGCTCTCTCTTCTATCTACAAATGATCCAATATACTCGAATAACCGTGCCATATACCCGAATCCACGGCCATTGATTATAACTTAATAAACAAATATATAAGGCAAGTTAGTATGAATCCATCTTCGTGGGAAGTGCACAAGCTTTCACACTAGAACACGAAAGAATAGACACAAGCGCTTGTGTCTCTTCTTTCGTGTTATCGTGTAAAAGCTGTGCGCTTCTTACCAAGATTGATTGGATTGATCGATTGAAAACTTTATTGAGCTATTTACAATGTGCTTTCGCTTATTGGCTTCAGCACCATGGTAGTGTAGAAAGAAACAAAAAAGGAAGTGCTCGGGTGACCTTAAACTCGTCGGCTTCTTTTTGCTGGGCAGGGAATGGTGGTCGTGCATTAGGCAGCGCACCGCAAGTTCAGTCTGGCTCCGATGAGTGAGTCTTCAAGTATTTAGTTGGTAATATCCTCGATGTCTTGCAGTCAGTAAGGCAGGGTAAGCTAGGGTTTTTTTCATATAAGCAGGTCTGCTCGATTCATGAATTCCCAGAGAATATGCTCTGTCGTTGCTGGCTGGTAAGTGTAGTCGTAGTTTTTGTCGGGTATATCTTACGAAGGACCAGAAATATTGTGAAATTTTGTGTTTGTAGTCTTCTGAGTGTAATCTCGTAGATGCAGGTGAATCTTAGTGTGAGAACATTGTGTTTTGTAGCTACTAATTTAGCCCTTATTTGTAGCCACCACTGAATTTTCGCTCAATAGTGACTTTCATGGTCTCATCTTGGGTCATCGTTGCAGCCTGCTTCGAGCTATCATCCCCGAGTCTTTCCTTGCTATGAAGCTTCAAGGCTTGTTGACGAATTAGCTCGTGTCCTGGTATATTGGTGCATCAAGGAATTCAGTTAACTCATACCTGGACTGATCGCTTTTGAAGTTGGGCAGTAATAGCGCAGGATGTACCTGGCGTACGCTGGTACCTTTCTTCTAGTTTGGAGTGTTCGAAGCACTTGCTGCAAATTCGTGAAGATGTGAATAGCTTTTGGGGATGATCCCGGTTGATTGTAGTGGGCTAGAGCTTCCAAAATAGCTTACCCTTCAGCTGCTTTGGGCAACAAGCAAGTTTGTGTAATGAAGAATGAGGATGCTTTGCCTGTTCTTAGGTTAAAAAATGCCCCTTTGTTGCAGCCTTGTATACATAGTGTTCATGTGATGTCACTTCTGTCGTTGTCCCCCTCTCCCGCCATGCCCAGTACCTCCCTGGGTATCTACGGCAGTTCACCTGCTGCAGCGCGGTTTGTTGGGTGCTCGTCATCTGTTGCTGTGTACGATGTTGAAAGGGAAGCATTGTGGTTTTTTGTTGTTGTACTTTAATGAGCTCATCAGATCAGGAAGGCCTCGTTTGTTCACTCGATACAAGACCAGAAAATCAAGATGTGCGACACGTATACCAGCCACCACGTACACCGGCTGCCCGCCACGACCTACGAGGGCCCATTATCTCGCTTTCACTACAGAGAGAGAAACAACTTTATTGAAGAGAAAAAAAAATTCACAGAGGAATGGCGATCAGGCCGTGCCTGGCCGCCACCTCCTCAGCTCGCTTTGTGGCCCGGAGATGTACTTCTAGGCTCGTATCTCGGAGTACTCTTTCACATGTTTCGGAGGAAAGAGTGGTCAGGAGATCAGGCGCTTTCACTACAAACACTACAAATTGCGTGGCCCGAGAACAAGTGAAAGCCCGAAGTCTCTTGAGCCGCAATTTTAAGAGTGGATGAGTGAAGCGCAGCAGCTCCCATCGAAAACGTGTCGGGCAGAGCTAGGCAAGTTTACAAGAGATATAATCTTAATGTTAATATATCGGTGCAGCCCACACCACCAAAATAGCAGCCCCTCCCCCCCCCCTTTCCCCAAGTGGTTTAAACAGGGCTGATGTTGAGCCTCTTCGATTGAAATTTGTGGAAACAGCCGAAGAAAATATTCGAGGCAGGTAGAGACTTTGTGTGGTGCTGTGCCGTGTTAATGCCGGTCATCACTTTTTTTTGTTCGCACATGATTTGACACCTTTTTCACCATGTATTTTACTTTTTTTGTACGCTAATGTACAGTGGAGTCCCTGAAAATGATGGAGACCGTGTTAAGGCATTGACAAATTTATAAAGATCCTGACCCCCCAACTCAGACAGATGGGTTATACTTCAAAGTGAACTAATATTGTTTCGCATCCATTTTCAGTTTGTTTCAATGCAATACCCGAATTTCCGCAATCGCCATCACGATTTTAACTGCCTCCCTGACACTCTGATTCTGCACGCAGTGGTCAGGGACAAGTTTGTATGTACAGTATCTTGCTCTGCTCCCTCTTCGGGGACTTCTAAATCAGCTTGCCTCACTAGCGACCCGCAAACTTGCATCGTGAGGCAAAACTAAACGGGCGCAAGCACGAGGAGGCAATGCGGGCGGCAAAGTCGGTAGGTGCCCGGGCATGTTGCTGGCGCATTTCGGAAGTGCCGAAGGGGCACTGCGTGACGCATGTGCACACTATGTATAGTGCCTGAGGCATTGATGTTAATGAATTCTTCTTCTTCATGCATACTTTTGAGGTACTCAATATGCCGCTGAGCGTAGTAACCCCTTTGCTGATTTTCAGAAGCTTGGTTCATATGATTAGGCAGTGGCCGATTGTCTGTCATGGTAATATCTTTCGATGGTGGAATGGTGGGTTAAATTTGAGGCTGGTCTTGCTTGCTCAGACCTAATTTGTTTCTGATGGTTCTTCCTGTGTGGTTTATCTTGAGGCGCTCATTATCGGCTTGCAGTGCAGGCTCTACATTGTCGCCTAATGGAAGGAGTAGACGTGTTTTGTACGGGTTTGGTGTACTTCGGTAGACCTGTGGCGATGGGAATGCATGTTTTGTTGATGTGTTCAAGTTTGTCAAACTGGTCCGGCGCCATCGGCAGGAAGGATAGTCCACATAGGAGTTTTGAGTGAACCAAAGATCAATATGAGCATTTTGGGCTGCATAGATAGTGCCCCTGCTATGTGCGTGCTCGCACGTGGCTTGCACTGATGTTGCCGAAACCTCCTTATTGGAGCTTCATCATGTATCATGCAACGATTGCAATGTCACATTATCATTGTCGAAACATCGAATTCATGTTCTTTTGTTATTCAAGCACAGAGGCATTCCTGCTGCCTTGTTATCATGCTGGCACTGCTTATTTGTCATCAACACTGCTGTGACATGGAGTACCGGTGTGTTGAAAGACCCTTTCCGTGATGTCAAATACAAGCTATTTATTGCATATGACACATGTATGTGATAACGTGATTGCTTGCCTGACATCACGCCTGTGTAGGGCTTTTTGCGGAAGAGTATCAAGAAGCATCAACGTTGCTTCGTGATATAATGACCTACGTGCAGGCGAAGGCCCCAAGTTCATATCGTCCTTGATCCCAAGTTGTTTTATTTTATTTTGTGTGACAACTATGCGGCCGCCAAAAGCGATTATTGTTACGATCTTGTAATCGTTTGCATGGTACAAATACCTTGTAAAATTTCACTTCACTGCACCACCTGTAGGGGTGCGAAAACCCATGTCTCTCACAAGAAAAAAAAAGAGAATTAAAAGACACTTATAGGATTGACCCGCTTTCTTTCAAAAATGTCAACATAACATTTGCTGCTTAGAGCTTTGGTTGTGGTGTGACGATGATACACGCGTGTGAAATCACAGATGCGCCTCCTCCTGGCTTCTTTGTGGTCCATTTTTCCCGGCCGCTACCGTTTCTCAAGACTAAATAGTGTGCATGAATGTCTTGGCTGACGCTCCCAAGTCGATCAACAGTGCCGAAAAGCGGGGCAAGCGCCATGTGATCATCAGGCATTGCTCTAAAGTCATTGTCAAATTACTCACAGTCATGATGAAGCACAGCTACATGAAGGAGTTTGAGATCGTGGTCTTCCTCAATAGTCTGCTCAACAATTGCGGTTTCATCAGCCCCCCGCTTCTACGTTCAATTGAAGGACACCGAGACGTGGACGCACAACCTCCTGCCGTCCCGACAGTTCATCTACATTGTGCTGACCACGTCCGGTGGAATCAAGGTCCAGGAAGAAGCTAGGACAAAACATCTGAGAGGCAAAATTTTGAGCTTCATCTAAGAAATAAAAGCACACGTGTGCTCCGGTTTGACAACTTACTATCCACATTACAGGAAGTTAGTAACCATATACAGTGGCTACCTTCAATCGCAAACTGATTAGCATATGTGAATCACTCTGTGATGTTATTAGATTAACTGAAATATTAACAAACAATAATCGCAATGGTTCTCTCCCAAGTTTTATATTTCATCAAATACAATAGCCTAAAATTTGTCTTTCAGTGCATCCTCTACTTCCCTTGATGTGCTTTTTATTTTTGTTTGACAATTGTTCTTCAAAATTTGTCTCGATCACATTCGTTTTGATATGAAAACACTACGACACCAAATAGTCGATTCACATACCCTGAGGAAGGAATATCAGTGCCACAACATTGTTAACAAAATTGCCCCGCCGTGGTGGTCTAGTGGCTAAGGTACTCGGCTGCCGACTCGAAGGTCGCGGGTTCCAATCCCGGCTGCGGCGGCTGCATTTCCGATAGAGGCGGAAATGTTGTATGCCCGTGTGGTCAGATTTGGGTGCACGTTAAAGAACCCCAGGTGGTCGAAATCTCGGGAGCTCTCCACTACGGCGTCTCTCATAATCATATGGTGGTTTTGGGACGTTAAACCCTACATATCAATCAATCAACAAAATTATATTTAATCAATGGCTCAGTTTGCTTGTGTGCATCCTCTTCAAAGTACAGTATGTTTTGATTGCTCAAGATACTTCATATAAGTGGTACAAAAGATGGAAAAAAAATTGTCACTACTTGATTTCCCGTTAGAGATATCCAATGTGGCCATCGTCATCTGGCCATAACTGTCCTAGTTGAAATGTTTGCTTCAAATTTAAAAAACAAGTACTGAGCACTGCGGGTATTTGCTTGTCTGAACATTTCAATCTCATGTACTGCTGCATGTGGGGGAATAGGTGTTCTTTAATGTGCTTTCTGCCAATCGCAATTGCTTAATGTTGTAGCATTCATTAGAGCTTGTAATATTTTGTAAGTAGTTATGATTGATTAGTTACTGAAAAAGTAACCAGTCAGTGACAAAATACCCATGAATGTCATTCGTTATGAGTAATTTTTAACAGGCAAGTCTCGATGCAAAGTATAAAAGTTTGTGTTTGTTGTGATTTTAATAGTGATTTCTGTGTCGTTGCAGAGGTTTCCGGTTCTTTTATGAAGCCTTCAAGGAATCGGATTCATTGGACATTGCTGTGCATGAATCTCGAATGCCTGTGCATTGGAACTATTCAGCTGCATGACTGTTATGAATTCCACAATGTGATGCTAACGTGGCCATGTTCATTGACTCTGGCCTTTGATGGGTATTGCTGGAAAATTCACATTGAAGGTTTGCTTTTCCACTCGTTAGTCTACGAATTTGTAAAGAAAAGAGTTGGCATTATTACAGCACTTGATGAAGCTCTTGTTTGGTCTAGTTGTTGCACTCATGAATTCAGTATGGCTGTGTGATAAAACATGGACAAAGAGCGGGCAGTACACCAAATGAGCTCAATTATTGTGCCTGTCCTGTCTACTTGTCTTTCTTAATGTTTGTCTTTGTGCACTGTCTACAGTGTTTAAGTTTAAAACGTCAGCATTAATGGACTGTTCCTGTGTTTTCAGCATATTATTGGGGGCTGGGTAGTTGGTCGTGCATACTCTTGTCTTTTTAGGAGTGTTTAGCAGTGCATATGTTCATGAGGTGCAGGTGAGAGAAAAACATTTTGGTGTAAATTACCTGAGCACCTTGGAATGGAATTATGATTTTTCTCTGCAGCATGTTAACAGTAATGATTTTAAAATAAGTTCACAGTGGAAGTCTTGGTCCCCTTCACTATTCATTAATCATTGTTATCTGTTGTGTATGTAGTCCTGCATCATGCTTTCAAGTCAGCAGAATGTCATAAGTGACATAGGCCAAGTAAATCTATTTTCTCTCTACTTTGACACTGTCAGAGGAATTTAAATGCACCCAAATACTATTTTCACATTGGCCAATTTGTTTTTATATTTTTAATATTTTTTGGCTCATTTCGATCATGTCCTTTCATTGATCTATGCACTGGTGCATTTTATGTGCTCATGGCATGAGGCTTCATGTTTAAATTCTTTGTATTGTTTTGTTAAGTTGGTGTGCAAATTAACACAGGAATACATTTACGTAACCGATAATTTACAAGTGTGGCTTTCCAGTATAGCTGGCCTATTTATTCGGAATAATTAGTTTTATGTAGTCATGAGGGGCCCCTGAACCACCCAGAGGTTTGAATTTAGTTTTGGTGTTGCAGTTGTGTGCGAATCTACAACGAACATGTAGCTTTGAAACTTCTTTGAAAAAGTGCCGTAATAGCGGATTGCAATTTGTTTGCTTGTCCAAAAGAGGCCCTTGCTCGTTTCGCTCTTTTCTTCACTTTGCTTCGTTGATCGGCTCGTCTGTCCTTCTGGTTGTGCCAGAAGGAAAAGCGGCGAGTGCATGTACCGCTGCAAGCAGGTAAACAGGTCTCGCAGATGATGAGCAGACTTGTAGTTGACATCACGGCGAATACTTCATGGGCTGTTCCCTGCTGAAATGCGCGGTGAGGAGGAGAGACCGTTTCTTAATATTTGGGGGGCACCTGTGGCTCATAGCGTTGTGTCTTTTGGCACTGTTGATTGTGACGGTATTCTGAACTCAATGCGTGCGTTCACTTGAAATGTTAAAAAATCATTGGAAGTGACTTGAGAGCCCTTGGGGAAGGGATGTGGCAATGGAAATGTTAAACTCGGTCAATATGATCCATTTTTCAGTTTATATTTATTTGCAATCCTTGGACCATCTCTTATGTCATGGTGAAATAGAGCGAAGTAAGCAGTCAGTGTTAAGAAACACTTAAATAGCATGTTGTGATCAATAATCATGCGAAAATTCGGTTTTGTAAAGTGCAAATCTTGCAGATTTTCCTTGTCTCAGTGCCGCCATCTTGGCATCATTGCCGAGAGGACAGATTGTAGCTCGAAGTACCCACACTGTTGCATTTCTCCTGTGAACAATAGAACAAGTTTGCTTTGCAGTTCTTTTTTTTTTTAACTCCATTTTCTTCAAGCTTCATGTTATCAGCTTCCATATTTTATGCAGTTGCTCTCAATCATCCATGTGCCATTTCACATCAAATAGAAATATGACCCTTTGATTTTTGCACTTAGATCCTGAGATTCGAAAGGGTCAGTGCCGTGAAACCACTAGTATTTGTCGGCACATCATACGGATTTTTATAATTTGCTTTTTGTAAGAGTTGTTAGAAAGACTATATAATAATTTACAGGGCATTTAAAAGACTTTTGTGTGCTCATTCAAATATTCGAAAATGATGAGTTCTACAGCACAGATTTTGCCCTTGTGAATATTCTTATGTAAAAGTTTCAACATTCGTTAACTAACAGTGGCATGACAGAAACTGCAACATATAGCTTAAAACTAATTTCAGTTATATCGTCATAAAAAATCATATATACATGCCAGATTTCACCACTTTGTCTCCACACGTAATGAAAATAATTTGTATTATTATGTAACTCCTCAAAAGGGCCCTGCAACGCTTTTTTTAATAATCACTTAATGGCTTCATCAAAACAATACATTGGCTTATGAATTCACTGTCACAAGACTTTTAGGATTACGAGAAGAGTTACCGAGATTTTTCGCCCTCCATTTCGTCTCCTTACGTTTAAGAGAGCGTGCTGAAACTTGCGCAGGGAAGGACTAATAAAGAAGGAGGGGCTATTAATGAGCTCATGAAGGTATTCCATTATGTTTTTGATTTTTGGTCTACAGTGCAGACCAGCAAGACACAGGACAGAGTCAACAGGATTTTCAGCATTTTTTCTCTTTACATGACTTTACATGAGCTGATAACTGAGTTCTCTTAGATTGAGAAGCTTAGATCTTTAGACGTGCAGCTTGTGTTCCTGTCAGAATGTATGTGCTGGAAATGCGCTCCCTGTCTCGGAAAGGCCTGCTTCCTTTAAGTTCAGCCCACTCTAAGCTTGTGAAGTGGGGAATACCCAAAGCATGCATGATGGAATCGCTGTCAAGGTCCTGCTTCACGAGGTTGAGAGCGATTTCGACAACCAAATTGACCGTCTTAACAGGTATTTGCTCCCGGGCGTAACTGAGTTGCTGTTCAGTGATTTGAAGCAGGGAAGGAGTTCGCGACATTCAGGTCGAGACGAGCCAAAGCTGAAAGTTCCTGTTATTTGGTGTGTGCACAAGGTCTCGCACCTGCTTGAAAAGAATTGTGGAAAAATAGCAGTGAGGATTGTAATGAAATAAGCTAGGGTCCTTTTGCAAGAGAGTGAATTCTGAAAGCACTTCGAGAGTTGGGTGCAATAACAATCGTACAAACAAAATTTTTACATTGTAGTATCGGAGTTGTGTTCTGCATTTTTTTTCTCATGTGGTTGATGATACGTTGGCCAATTGGGGTGTTGTCTGAAAGACTGCCTCAGGCAACACATGCGGAGATGTGTAAGTAGCCATTGAGCAATTCACGGTGCCAAGTCGGAGTACACCTCCATGTTTCATGATTAAATGGCAAGGTATGGGGAATAAGAGGGCACATGAATTATAATAAGAAGGTTTTTTTATTTTCAAGGCAGGAACGGAATGGCGTGTGTGAGTGCCCCGTCTGTCAACTTGTTAGACAATCAATACTGGAATCTTTTGAAGGGTCATTTCAACATGTCAATATGCTGTGTTGTGCACACGCTGTCACTTTCTCATTGTTATTTCGTCGCCTTGCCCACCCTGTTGGCAATATATGATTTCTAGCATTAGAGCAATAAGCTGGTTGTAAGTGTGCACTCCTTCTTATACCAATTTTTTTTTTAACCCTTTGTGCACAAAACACGGAGCATTTACATGTTGGAGCTTTCAAGTTTGGCTCAAATGTTCTCAGGAGGTTCAACTACTGACATGCAGCATTTTTGGACATTGCTCGAAGTTTGCAGTATCCCTTGAAGTTAAATATCTTCTCTTTTATGTGGTCATTTAAATACTGAAACCTAATAAATGATTAAGCTGCATTCCATATTCTCTTGTATCATTGCACTTCAATTGAAGCAATATGGAAACATTACCTCTGAAATGTATAAGCTATGCTAATAGTCATGTAGAAACTATTCTCTTGTCATGCAAAAATATATGCCTGCATTTTTTATCACCAGAGACACAGGCTTATTGAAGCACCAGTGAGTTCTTTTTCTTTTTTTTAAATATATCCCAGATAATTGTATAGTAAATTATTTCAAACATTTCTGATGCCTTATTTGTTAAAATATATTAAGTGATGTTTTTGCTGCTCTGTATTCTATATATACCTCTCTGTTGGGAAAGAAAAAGGAATTTGTAAATCACCGTAGTGGCTAATCACTTAATTCACTAAGCCACTGTGCTGATGGATGTGACACAACAGAGCCACTTCTTTGTATTAGCGACAGGCATTCTTGTGTATTAAGCATAGTATTTATGTAAAGAGAGTTGGGATTGTGTATGAGCCATTTGTGTCATCTCGTAGAATTATTGCTATTCTACTAGCGTGTTATAAGCAGGGCAGTGTTCTCACATGCTCACAACTTGATTCGATGTTTCTGCACTCTATTTCTATGACGAGTTTGATCCGTGGTTTGCAATGCCTTCCTGTTCTTTCGACGGCATTGCAGGTTTCCCGTCCTTGGAATCCGAGGAGCAGTACACTTCGCTCGTGTCCGTGAAAAGCGAAAAGCATTCCTGCCGGCTGTGCAATTACGTGACCAGAAAAAGGGGGAACATGGAAAGACACCTTTGCAAGCACACGGGCAAGCGTCCATTCTCATGCCAGCTGTGTTCAGCCGCATTCAGTCAAATGGCTCATCTCACGGAGCATTTGCGCATCCACACTGGAGAGCGGCCCTTCTCCTGCGTACACTGCCATGTATCCTTTTCAAAGAAGACGCACCTAAAAGACCACTTGCGAATCCATACGGGACAGCGCCCTTTTGCCTGTGATCGCTGCAATGCATCCTTTTCAGTGAGAGGCACTCTTATTCGCCACATTCGCACGCACACAGGAGGTCAGTTCTAGGTCCTTTCCACAGAAACACAACCTGATTTGCAATGTGTGCTTGTGCAATTAAAAGAGCTGAGAAGGACCTATTTTCGTCAACTCATTGATTGCTTGACTGCAAATGGCAACTTTTAAACGTGGCTCAAAAGGTTTTTGAATACTATAGCTAATGTGCTTTTTTCCTGTATATTGCTTAGCAAGAAGTAAAAAAGTGTAAATTTAAGGGCTTATTTTTCATTGTGAGAGCCAAATAATGAGAACTAATAAAGAATTATTTCGAGTGTAGTGGTGAATGCGCAAGGCAATGACCAGTTGGACCATCTCTCAGTGCAAAGCGCGAGCGGTGTGCTCTAGTTGTGGACGCTGGGCTGTTTGAGCATTTCTGTTCGTACCGGCTGTCTGTTCGTACCTGCTAGTGCAGATAAAAAATATGGACACAAAGAGATTGCTTAACAGCATTCGTGTCTCTCGTATCTGCCGGCCACCGAAGTACCAATGAACTGCTTAATGCCGACCATCGGACAGGCTATTCAGGAGCAGGTCTCTGAGGCGTCGCCATTGCCGATGTCTGCTTTTCCACCAAGACGTGGTGCCCTGCCACTGACTTATGCGGCCGTCGCGGCAACGCCACCGTGTCGCCTGTCATTGTATACTCCACAACCTGTGTGACCGTTCATTGTGCCATTTCCAGCTATACAGCCGCACTCCGGAAATCCCACGGGTTCTGCTGACAACCGGCTCATCTGCTACTTTTGCGGAATTCCAGGTCACGTTGCACGTCTATGCCGTCGGTGCTTCACAGTGAACCTGGAGGTACCAAGATATCCTGTCTACTAGTTTCGGCCTCCATACCACAGGCCTGGCGGGCCATCTGAAGTTTACGAACGCAACGTATAAGCTGCTTCCGGTACCTGAACCTCCACCTCTTGACGTTTTACTTCCCGCTCACCTTCCCTTCAACAACTCGCCGTTCTGTGTCGCCTTTGCATTGACAACCCATCTTCATTGAGATGGAAAACTAACTGCCACTGCTTCGAAGGCACGAGATGCGTCGTCTATTCGTTTAGGACCTCACCTGTCCCCCGCCAATCTTGGAAAATCTTGGATGGAAAAAATGAATGGCCAATCAGATTCCTTCTTTCTAAGTGAGGCACCATTGTTGATTTGTTCACTCGAACCTATTAGATGACCATTGTATCTAGTGACTACATGTCACTGCGGCGCCCGATGTAAACAAATTTCGCAGAGGCTCGGTGCGCCATTTACATTACACACAAAACGCGACCACATCAAGAATGCCGCTCGTGCTTGCGGGACCACTGATGCCGATGAATATAAGATGCTCCGCGTCAACAACCCACTCCCCTTCTACAAAGCGGCGCGAACTGCAATCACACGGCAGGAAACTTCATAATTGTGTTAGCAACAGTGGACGCGGTGACCTCCGTAAATTCGCCATGCTGCAACTCCGCAGCGCCTTCTCATGTTCATTTGAGTTGCGAATAGCTTTCCTTACCTGAGGGTCTTGAGAGCAGATGACCACAAAATAGACAGAATCATACGTGTGACTCTCAAGAAGGCTCTGAACCTTCCCCCATGGGCACTCATGAAACGTCTGCTTCAAATGGGGCTCCACAACATTGTATTAGAACTATTCCATGCACACCACACAAATCAAGTCTCGCGCCTCGCCATATCACTAAAACGGGATGGAAAACACTATCAGAACTTGGCATCGAAGACCCCATTGAGAGAAGGGGAAAACAACGTATCCCACATGAATGGAGGCAGGACTTCATCATCAAACCACTACCACGCAACATACATCCTCAGTTCCTCGAACATCGACGTCTGGCACGGGCAAAAGTTCACGGCAACTACTTAGATACTGAAGGCGCCTTCCTTGTTGATGCAGCTGGACCAGTGAATGGCAAATGTACAGCAAGTGTCATTCATTGTGAAAAAGAGGTTGATTGTATATCACCCGAGGACACAGACACAACTAGTATGGGAGAAGCAAGAATCGCCCTCGCCCTACGAAACCCAAGGTCCACCTTCGTTCTAACAGATTCAAAAGCAGCTTACCGAAATTTTTGTAAAGGCTACATTAGCCCCGTAGCGCATCGACTTCTTACACAACTCTCGTCCTCACGGTCAGAGGGCGAATGGAAACAGCTGTTATGGATACCCGGCCACTGCAGAGTTAAAAGCAATGAGCTCGCCTATGCCTCGGCCCGAGAATTACTCTTCCGGACCTCCAACCATGGCATATCGCACCCATCCTCAGCTATGCGTATGGACCCGCTCCTAACATGGACAGATATTCTAGAACAGCAAAGACTCGGAAGACAGAACCTTCGGTCCCCGGGGCCATAGCTCAGTAAAGAATCTCAGGTAGCGTGGCGTCGCCTTCAGACCTTGTCTTACCCCAATGCATACACACTGTCCAAGATAGATCCCGTCACATACGCACCACAGTGCAGGCTCTGGGTCACTAAAGCAGCCACCCTGTACCACATGGTATGGGAATGCCCTCACAATCCACCTCTACAACCCAGAGCACAGCACATAACTGTAGGGTGGGCGGCAGCTCTGTCCAGCTCGGATCTGAAGACCCAAGAGGCCCTCGTGAGACGAGTGAGGACAACGGCCCGTGTCGATGGAATCCCGGACTAAGGATTCCACTCACCGACATTCTTTTTTCGGTTGCAAATAATGTTTTATTCTCTCCCTTTTTAAGACATGTAATAGCCTCTGCAGGAGGACAATTATGGCCCAACTTTGTCATCAATTTTTTGCAAAGAAGAAATTTTATCACCTTTTGCAATTTTCTGTATCCGCTCTACATCACGTCCCGCTGAGGACATTTAATGCACCACAACATAAAACAGTAAAGTATGATTGGAAAGTGTTGTCTTTCTACATTTGTTTTGCACAAAGAGGCACATTCATGTGATTGGAAAGTGTTGTCTTTCTGCATTTGTTTTGCACAAAGAGGCACATTCATGTGGTTTAGATGCGCTGTACATGCATTCCCTTCGCAGAAGCATGGGTGAGTAGCCTAGTGCTAAAGACACTCGCTTTCGGAGCGTGAGGGTACGGCTTCAAATCCCAGTATCGAAAATAAAAATAAAATTGGCAGCATATCCACGGAGTAAATGATAGAGAGTGGGGCGAAGCATTCGTCAGTCCATTCGTTCTTGCTTCCGTTTGTCCATGCGTCCGTCTGTGTGACCGTCCATGCGTCCATCCTCCCGTTCGTGCATCCGTCCCTGCGTTCGTCCATGCATCCGCCCCTGCGTCCGTTCATGCGTCCATCCATGCATCTGTCTGTGTGTCCGTTCGTTCATCTATTCAACACTCCAAGTACCACTATCTCGCATCTTTTCATCATATATTCCTCATATAGAAGCAACCCATCCTGCGGACATTCAAAGGACTAAACGAGAGGTGGCACACACACACTTTCTGACGGCTTGCGCTTCGGGTCTACTTCCCACCTTTAACCACCTCGAGTTCATGGTATATACTAGTTCATTGCGTTCAGGGCACTGCGGCCCAACGCTCACTAAACCTTTCTAAAAACAAGGAGGTTACGCCCAGCGAGTATAACGTAGCAACCTTTTCCTGTCAGATAGTGCTTAATGTACATTCCAATGGCTGCTAATGGGAAATGAGAGACAGGAGAATTCGGCTTTTACTTTCTTACGGCGTGCGCTTTGCATCAAGTTCCCACCTTTAACCACCTTGAGTTCATTCATGGTATATACTAGTTCATTGTGTTCATGGCACTGCGGCTCAACGCTCGCTAAACCTTTCTAAATCTAAGGAGGTTACACCCAGTGATTTAACGTAGCAATCCTTTTTTATCAGATAGTTCCTAATGTACATGCCAATGGCTGCTAATGGGGATCGCAGCGTGTGCGTTAACTAAAAGCCGAATGCTCCTGTCTCTCATTCCCCATTAGCAGCCATTGGCATGTACATTGTGCACTATTTTTTATTGTTAAACAACACACAGAAGAAATCTCTCACCAGCATCACCTTGGAGGTCCAAATGTTATACTTGTTACATACTACAACAGCTATGAGGGACAAACGGGTGCCGGTATAAGGAGCTTCGCCCCTAAAATTGGTATTTTATTTATGCTGAAGACATTATCGGGTCTGACGAAGCACTCGTGGCGCTGAAAGCAGCGCAGTAGCTGGGCCACAGGGCCCTGCGGAAGTGTCCACTCTTTATGTAAGTATGTTTCTTTATGGTACAGTGTACTCTATGGGGTGAGTGCCGCCTTCCGATCGGCGGCCGCCATTCGGCTCCCACTGTCTCGTCGTGGCTGGTTGAGAGAGACACGTGCACGACGTTTTCTCGGGCAAAATGGCTACAGGATGTTCAGATTCCCGAAAAATCCGAAAAGGCGACTCTTGTGGCTTGTAAAGATCAAGCGCGAGGAGTGGCAACCGACAGACTATTCATGTTTGTGCTGCGTAACTTCAGCAATTCGAGAGTTATAACTTAAAGCGCTGTCACACGGGCACTTTCAATAACGATAAAGCTTGATGTGATTGACTCTCTTACACTAGCTGCAGAACGGCGTCAATCATTATTGAGAAATTTCATTCCGTTTGGGCCTAGTTGAGATCACTAGTGCACCGGGTGCAATACACGTTCATTTGCATGCTGTGTCCATGCGTATTTAACTCGTTCATTTTGGATCGTACAAAATGCGTTGTTCTCAATCGCTCCTTGTAGACAAGCTGCAATTGCGCGAAGATGTACGCCTACGTTGTGCGCTTGTTGCTACCCGCACCTTCATCTATTTCTTTTAGGTGCCCTTTACGCCGTGGGTCGCATGTCGCGTGTCGTCGTAGCCGTAATAGCCAGTTGCATTGCATGCCAATTAAAACGGTTTCACAGCATATCCAGTGGGGCGAATTGTCCGTAAATCCGTCCCTGCTTGCGTGTGTCCGTCCATCCGTCCGTGCCTCCAGCCTTCTATCCGTGCGTCTGTGCATCTGTCCATTCGTCCGTCACTGCGTTCGTACGAGCGTCGGTCCGTCTGTGCACACGTTCCTAATGCTTACGACATGAAATGCGATTTAAAGCTGGTATGTGTCAGCCAGTTTTTGCACATGCCGGCGAACTCTAGTTATGAAAATGATGACTCACAGTACCTGGTTGACACGGGGAAAATGTTTTCATTGAAGCGTTGACTTCAATGGAATTCAGCATTTTGCACCATATAGGCAGATTTTTTGTGTAAATAATGTTGAAGAAAATGAATTGTGGGCAGTGCAGGTCTGCAATAAATGGCTCAGCCAGCCATGAACACGCATATTTAACTGCACTGAAGGAGTATGTTCAGGATGGCAAGAACTTGTTATCTGAGCGGTGAGGTTATGAGCTCACTCATATCTTGTGAAGAGGACTTGAAAGGAATCACGTCCTGGGCAGATAACCTGTTCACCCTGATGGCCCCTCTCAAAGCTGTAACTGAATATTCAATCAAAAGGGCGAAGTGCAGCGTGCAGGCATGCCAGCAATAGCAGGTTTCTTTGGGAAAAATGTTGATATCAAGTTGTGCACGAGTAAAGCTGCGCATTCACCTGCGCCAGCTCGAAACAACGAGAACCAGTGGAAATGAAAGCAAGACATGCGCTGCGGTTAACTTGCAGAGAGTTATAATGCTTGTTTTCGAAGTATAATGAAGTTATCGTCCAAATAAAGCTGTGGCATCCGAAATCGCTGTATAAAAAGCAATTTGCTTGCTCATTGTTGTAGAGACGAGTGGTTGCTTCAAGTTAACGATATCAATGAATGCTTAATACAAATGGCTAATTTACAATATCTGTAAAAAATATGCCAAACCTGGTTTTACAGTCAATGTCTGTGTGCGAGCTGTGATTTATAGCCATAAAAGCCACATGTAGATCACCAAATAGTATGACATGTGTTCAACAATTTTTTGCCAATCTGCTTTTTACAGTAAGGTGTAAGAAATGAAAAAAACGTACAATGTACTGTGCATTGCAGGGTGTAGTCTGCGAATGAGGTAGTTATTGAATAATTTAAAAAACAATATGTGAAAATATGGGACGCAATCACAGTTTTAAGGGCGAAGCTTCTAAAGCCGCGGGTTTGTCTATGTCTAAGCAGTATGATGATCTTCTGTGTTGTATGATTCAACAAATAAAAAAAAGTAATAATAATTCATGTCTGTGACCGCTTTGTAACCACCTAGCTGTATGGCTCACTCAGCATGTGGCGCTAGTGTGAGTGACAGACAGACGTACGGACAGACAGATGCACGGACGGATGGAAGAAACAACGGACGAACGGAAGTACGCTTTCTCCACTCATCATGATGAGTGGAACAAAGTGTTCATCTGTCCGTGTCATGCTGTTCTCCGTGGATATGCTGGACCGGGACGGACGTATGAATAAATGTACAGATAGATGGACGCATGAACGAAAGCACGGATAAACGCTTCACCCCAAACATGATCATTCACTCCGTGGGTATGCTGGGATGTTACTCTTTTTTCTGAACAGCATGTATTTTTTATCCTTTTTTTTTCCAGCCAGCTGGCAAATGGCAAACTGTTGTAAAGTGCACACAACACACAGACATATTGAAAGGTCATGTGACTTAGGTGTGGGTGTTTCATATCTTTAACCTATATAGAAAGTTAGCGACTAGTCCAAAAAGACGCTAATTGAAGGTGTTAACGCGGCTTGCGTCCACAGGATTTCTGTTTCGAACAACTCCAGCTGCTAATGTCATATTAAAAATGAAGATTAGAGACTATATATCTAAGACCTTCACACTCCCGGTGAAAAAACTTTGTATTTCTCTCATGTTGTTTGAGTACCCCACTTTTGACCCAACCAACTGTGTGTAGCCGCGCAACACTCGTTGACTGGCCATCGTGGTTATGGGCGGCTTGCGGAGAAGGCATCGTAATGGCCGACTCCGTAGCAGAGGACGCGGTTATCTCTATCCTTCAAAGCGGCGGAGGGACCGCGCGCATCAACGAACTCTACCAAAATGTGTTCTGTGACCCTACTTCCACAGCAGCCTCATTAGCGGCCCCAGAAATCACAACAGGAGGAAGCGATCACGCTTGAGCACGCACTCTATCAAGGCCATGGAGCATGCTGACAGTGATGTTCCGAGAACACGACATTGGCCGAAATGGCGGAAGCGAGTAGATTGTAGCGCCTTTTCTTGACGAGAACACTGACTAGAAAATGCAATATTTTGTGTTTTTGCGTAGATTGAGAGCACCGCCAAATTTTGTCAAACAGCACTGGCAGCGCCTAAAACTTGCTTTTAACTGAGTTGGTGCCTAAAGGTGCTGAAAATGTAACTTTGTCGCAGTGGTGGAGACGTGATTAAGGACAGAGGAGCTGCTTATTCTCTTGATGCTCTGTCCTTTTTCACGTTTTCGCCATTGCGCTAGAAGTAACGTGGCTATAAGCGGCGTGTTCGTGTGATACACAGCTAGCACAGCGTAAGTGGACGGTGCGGTGAAGTCGGTAGTTCATTAGATTCGTATGGAGATCCCACTATGTTTACATTTCGGCAAACACAAATTGTGAGCGGCAAGACGTGATGCAAGCGGGATGCAGCGTTGATCCAGGTGGATCCAGCCTGTAAGTCTGTCAACGGCAGCAGACGACGCTGCCCGAGCAGCAAACGCCAGTGCCATTGGAAAGACTCCACAAACATCACACCTGAAAAGAGCACTTCCAGTGCTAGTTGCAAGTAAATAGAAGTGTTCAATGTTCCCACTTTTTTGTCATCGGGCTTTCATAATTATACGGTATCCCAGCCATTGTCTCATTGATTTCGTGATGAGTGGAATTTGACCGCTGCGTGCAAGACAAAGCGGCCAATTCGCGGTATGTACTGATCGGTACTGTTGTGCTTTGGTTTGCACTCTACTGTATCTGTGTCTTGTTTGTGTGACCATCACTCACGTCGTGTTAGTGAGACACATCGTGAACCGCAAAGTGGCACAGCTAAAAGGATTCGTCAAACTTCCCGTGAGCAATCGATCTCAAGCGCACGTTTTCAAATGAGGAGTAATAGAAATAATCAGGGCGCAGCGTTAAAATCGTCGTAGCGCCACCTTCAACGAAATAAAACTTGACGCTTTGACCCGATTTTGATTACACCTTTGCAGAGCAAAAACAGCTGACAGCGGTGACGGGCGCCGTGCAAGCCAAGGTTATTGGAGGTGTTGGGCATTTATCTACGCGATGACGACATTGTTGCACACGGCGTTGAGCAGCCTAAAAAGAAGCGCATGCAAAAGCGGCGATGCAGTGTTTTGTATTGGTGCTCCCTGAGGGCGAGACGATATTCTCACTCCTAATTATGGAGGGACCTTACTCACTCCGTCTAGGTCGGGCAATGGCATGTCCGGGTTTCCGAACGTAGTTTCGCAACTTATACTCTGGTTGTAATATCAGCCCCCGGAAACTCTCAAGTCCCTACGGTGGCAGTAGAGGGCGAAAAAAAGTTACCACGCCAATTCATGACGTACCTACAAGGATTAGAGGCCAAATTAGAGGGAAGTGGACTTGGCTTCAACATCTCTTTCGTCAAACAAGGAAAACTCATTGATCAGGCACTACCAGCATTAATGTACGCAGATGATATAGTGCTAATGGCCGACAACAAAGAAGATTTGCAGTGATTGATGGACATCTGAGGTAATGAGGGAGATAGGTTTGGTTTCAGATTCAGTAAAGAAAAATCAGTAGTCATAATTTTTAATGATAACGAAGGTTGTGAGTTTAGGATACAGGAAGTCACACTAGATATAGATAGAACAGATAAATACAAATATCTGGGCGTATAGATAAGCAATGGGACCGAGTACTTAAGGGAACACGAACGTACGTGACGACTAAAGGTAACAGGAATGCAGCAGTGATGAAAAATGGGGCACTGTGGAATTGCAATAGGTATGATGTTCTGAGAGAAATATGGAAAGGGGTCTTGGTTTCTGGTCTGACGTTCGGCAATGCGGTCTTGTGCATGAGATCAGCAGTTCAAGCAAGATTAGATATTGAGCAACGTGGAATAGGTAGGCTTGCTTTAGGAGCTCACGGGGATACACCAAATCAGGGAGTATAAGGTGATATGGGAAGGACATCATTTGAGGGCAGGGAAGATAGCAGCAAGATAAAATTTGAAAAGCGATTGCGAGAAATGGGGGAGGAGCGTTGGGCTAGGAAGGTTTTCAGCTACTTGTACATAAAGAATGTCGATACAAAATGGAGAAAGCGAACCAGGAAATTTACTGTAACAGTAGGTGGCCAAACTAAAAAGAACTATCGCTTAAAAAGAAAGTGAAGGAAACGGAGACTGACATGTGGAGAATTGGCACGATTAAGAAGTCTGCACTGGAGATCTATCGAACTTTTAAGCAGGAAATTGCCAAGGAGAGGATCTATGATAATACTTTGGGTAGTTCTCTACTGTTTGAGGCCAGGACGGGAGTATTGCGAACCAAGACATATCGGGCCAAATACAAAGGGGTATGCAGGGTATGTGGGGTATGCAGCTTATGTGGAGAGGAGGAGGAATTAAACTGCCAAACACTTGATAATGTTCTGTAAAGGGCTTCACCCTATAGTTCAGGATGATGGCGCAGAGTTTTTCAAAGCACTGTGGTTTAGGGACAGGGAGGGCGAAATAGACTTTAAGCGGGTAGAATTAACTAGAAGAAGGTTATCTGACTGGTGGCTAAAGTCAAGGCACGAGTGAAAATTAAACCCTTCACTGCAAAGTACCAGTCCTCAACTTCACTATTAAAAAAAAAAGATAAATCTCGTTGTTAGTTCTTTAAGTATTACGGCTTGGTGGCGTTAGCCGCCGTCCGATTTAAAGGGTACAGCCACATCCATCCATCCGAGTTTCGTCATGTGTGCATATCAACAGTAGGCGAGCAAGGGTAGCTAATTCTTTTAACTTGTCATCCGTGACAACATTCACAAAAATGTTGACTTGCTGAAATACCTGACTCGGGCTTTCGTTATTCGCCAACTATTATTAAATTAAAGTGCCTGTCACTGTAACAATTTACCTCTTTTGAAACGTAAACTAGGTTAACTTTTCAACATGATTCTGTAAATGGTGTTTTCCTACGATGCACGAGCTTACCACAAATGGATGTCGGTCTAGTTCACATGAAAACAGCGCCAATAAAAAGGGACAAGAAGGAGACAGACAGCGGCACTGACCAGACAAGAAAATAGAACTTTCGGGCACTGCACACGGCGTAGACGTACATGGCGACGATGATACATGGCTGAACGGTAAAACAATTAAAATAGCCCAATCTTCTAGAAATGAAAGTAGCTAACGTGGTTGCTTGGGCCAGTTGGTACGGCATAATTTACATAATAACAGCACTAATAACTAGTTAGCCGTAAAATGATTGGACGGCAGTAAAAACACAGATTTTAAACACAATATTGAAAACAATGTTATATGCAGGGATGCCTACCACAACAGCGTGATGTCATTTCTTTTTATACAACGCGAAGTGCTTCTCGCCAGTGCGTTGTCAAATATTACATTATGGCTCAAGCCAATCTTATTGACTCTGCACTTTTTGAGGACATATGTAGTGAGAAAGACAACAGACAGCATGGTACCAAGTACTGTGCAAGGCGTGTCCAGTGTAAATATCGTTGTCTGACTGAACAAGACAAGAAACAAAGTTTCAGAAGGGTTTTTTTAAACAGATGGCTATTACTAGTTTTTTTTTTTCATGTTTTGCTCAACTCTGTGAGAGACAGTGTTTCTTGTATTATCCACGATTGTCAATAAACAATGTAAACTTACTTCCATGGCGTGTTTTTT
This sequence comes from Rhipicephalus annulatus, assembly GCA_013436015.1. Classification (NCBI taxonomy): domain Eukaryota; kingdom Metazoa; phylum Arthropoda; class Arachnida; order Ixodida; family Ixodidae; genus Rhipicephalus; species Rhipicephalus annulatus. The sequence goes on along the minus strand of WOVY01001708.1, from coordinate 60,969 downwards.
TTTGTTTTTTTTGCCAGTTGAGGTCTTTCGGTCACCTGGCGGCATATCTATGAAATTTTTATAGCAACGTTAGGCTGCTGTGCGCGCGTATACTACCCCGCAACAGCAGCGAATAAGTGCCCAAAGTTTGCGGGCGCGCACCACGACCACTACCTCCACCACCAAAAAAACCGCTATTATGCCCCAAAACAATGATGATGAAGATGGATGAATAGGTGGATGGATGAATAGATGTGGTAATATAAAGCCGGTCGTGCACAGAACACATACCAGTTTGGCTGTATCCTTTAGATAGGGCGGCGGGTAACGCCACCTAGCCGTAATACTTAGTGAACCACCAACTAGATTCATCTTTTTTTTTTTCTCCTTTAAATAGTGAAGTATAGGACTGGTACTTTGCAGTGAATGGTTTAATTTTCACTCGTGCATTGACTTTAGCCACAAATCAGATAACCTGCTTATAGTTAAGTTAACCCGTCTAAAGTCTATATTTCCCTCCCTGTCTCTAAACGCCAGTGCTTTGAAAAACTCTGCGTCATCATCCTGAACTATAAAGTGAATACCTTTACAGAACATTATCAAGAGTTCGGCCGTTTCCTCCTCCTCTCCGCATGCACTGCATACCGTGTCTACCCATTCGTATTTGGCCTGATATGTCTTGGTTCGCAATACTCCCATCCTGGCCTCAAACAGTAGAGAACTACCCCAAGTATTATCATAGATCCTCTCCTTGGCAATTTCCTGCTTAAAAGTGCGATAGGTCTCTAGTGCGGACTTCTTAATCATGCCAATTCTCCACATGTCAGTCTCCGTTTCCTTCACTTTCTTCTTAACCGATAGTTCTTTTTTGTTTAGCCACCTACTGTTTTCTAAGTATTTACCAGTCAATTTCCTGGTTCGCTTTCTCTATTCTGTATCGACATTCTTCATGTACAAGTAGCTGAAAACCTTCCTAGCCCAACGCTCCTCCCCCATTTCTCGCAATCGCTTCTCAAATTTTATCTTGCTGCTATCTTCCCTGCCCTCAGATGATCTCCATCCCATATCACCTTGTACTCCCCGATTTGGTGTAATTCCCGTGACCTCCTAAAGCAAGTCTACCTATTCCACGTTGCTTAATTTCTAATCTTACTTGAACTGCTGATCCCATGCACAAGACCGCATTGCCGAACGTCAGACCAGGAACCATGACCCCTTTCCATATTCGTCTCACAACATCATACGTATTGTAACTACACAGTGCCCAATTTTTTATCACTGCTGCATTCCTGTTACCTTTAGTCGTTACGTATATTTCGTGTTCACTTAGGTACTCGGTCCCATTGCTTATTCATACGCCCAGATATTTGTATTTATTCGTTATCTCTAGCGTGACCTCCTGTGTCCTAAGCACACTACCTACATTATCATTAAAATCATGACTGCTGATTTTTTTTATTACCGAATCCTAAATCTAACCTATCTCCCTCATTACCGCAGATGTCCATCAATCTTTGCAAATCTTCCTTGTTGTCGGAAGATCACGAAGTGTCGGAAAATAATAGTCATAGCAGCGCCATCTCTAGGTCGAATAAGTTAGTTCAGAATGCCACCGCTACCCTTGTTTACGTTCCCCTGTCAAAGGTACAGTTTCCCTTCTCTAACTCGTAGTATATCGGTGTTCTATGGGTAAGCGTTACAGAATAAAAACTGCGGGAACCGCATGGATACATTTTTCACGTCGTTTCTTGCTGACTTCTTGCGTTCTCGCATGACGATTTTGATGAGCGGCTTCTCGAGCTCTTCTCCTGGTCACTCCTAGATGATGCGCCGTCGTTGTAGATGGACATGACGCCAGTCATCTATCTTCAAAGAAACCTGGTGGAAGGAAGTGCTGCTACTTGTGGCGTTGACCTAATCATCTGGATGTTGTCATGTAGAAGGCTCGACCAGCCTCTTTGCGGAAGTGTCACCAGCGTCCTTTCGTTGCTCATCGTTGTCAGGTTCTGCCATTTCCTCCCCGTCTTGGTCACTCCAGCAGAGGCCAGTCTTCTTGTGTTTTGCTAGTTCCTTCGCGCCGTGCGTACTAGCTACTGTGCATCAGGAGAGCTGGCGTTGAAAGCGCCGGTGAAACTCTCCTCTGCTCTTTGCGCCGGCTGCGTCAAGCAGTCCATTCAGACGGAACAATAACAAGTGCTTAAAGGGGTCTTCGAACACTTCTTAAGCATGGTCAGAAAATTCCGCTGATCGATTATCAAGGCTGTGGAGAACACGTGGGCCAAAGAATATAGCGCAGCACGCGACGTGAAATTTGTAATTGATTCTCACAGTCGGCTAGAAATCGCTCTCCCTTCTATCCACAAATTACCCAACATACTTGAATAACCGTGTCATATACCCGAATCCACGACCATTGATTAGAGCCTAATAAACAATTACATCGGGCGGGTTGGTATGAATCCATCTTGGTAGGAAGTGCACAACTGTCACACTAGAACATGAAAGAATAGATACAAGCGCTTGTGTATCTTCTTTCATGTTATTGTGTAAAAGCTGTGCGCTTCTTACCAAGATTGATTTGATTGATCGATTGAAAACTTTACTGGGCTAATTACAATGTTCACTCGCTTGTTGGCTTCAGCAACGTGGTAAAAAAGAAAAAAAGATAAGGGCACCGGTGACCTCAAACTGGTCAGCTTCATATAGACGTCAGGCTTTGTCCGGATGGTCTGCAAAAAACGCCGCCACCAACGCGGTCATTGACGCGCTGGCCGTAACCGAGTTGTGCAAACGGAGCTGTTTGCGAGCGAACGTGCATAGGCCCTCCTCTTTCGTTAATGTTGAGGTGCAGTTTCCTGAAAATCTTAGACAACAAGCTTCTTCCGTCAATCCAACCTCGCTTCAGAAAAGCAGGAAGCTCATCAAAGGGAACTGCGGGTACAACGCAAAATATGCTTCAGTTATTTTGGCATGGTGCAACTCACAACTTAAGAGCAAGCGTGCATCGCCTGACATAGAGTTCGAGGTAAAAGCTCCGACGTGCGTTTTATGCAGCCTAAATGCAATAAATTTGGCCGTACACATGATGTCAAAGAAATTAAGTATGTACGCGAACAATGTATCTTGCCTTCAGTAGTACAAAGCTGGCTTTATCAAGCATGAATGGACCTGGAGATTTTCGCCTTTTCAGTGGTATACTCTATTCATCTCTCTTCCTGTACATTGAAGCTGTTTAGAATATTCTGTGGACGGCCGGTTTTCCATTTTGTATACTCTGCAAACGGGGATACATGCGTGTCCTTTTTCTCAGTGTACAATGAGAAACAAAACCGAGGCCTTCGAGATATATCTCAGGCAATCGCGGAGACCACCGACAAGAAAAACCCGATCGTGGTCACGACCATCGTTTCGCTATTTACCTGCACGACATAATTGCTCGCATTCGCTAGTTAATGCCGGAACATTAGAGCCTTTAAAGCCTACGTGCATGATGCTGTGTGGTGATGAACACTTCAGATTACTGGTGGTCGAGGCAGCGCTTGCGATGTTTATCGCAGGCTTTACTAGTATGCATTTAACACGGCACATATAGCGGTCAGAGGCTCTGTTGAATTTTTTAATCAAAGTTACCACGGTATTCGGGCTACTCAATAGAATAACAGGAGACTAACATTATCACACTTTCTCATGCGACCAGCCTAAGACAGTGCGAGGTATCAACACGTTTACAATGACCCGTACCCAGCACTCCCGCCGTTCTCCTTTCCGACAGCTATGGAAATCGGTAAAACTGGAGTTTTATGTCTGTGGCAATTCACATTGCAACAGTGGCGTCGACTGAGGTCTTTCTTTGCAGAGCGAGGAGCTATTGCGACTGCTTTTGTTCTGATTCACAGCGGAGAGAAATTCATAGCTCTTTTTCTGAGTGTTCAATGCGCAAACATACCTATTATTTAGCTCAATCGTTGTTTTGCATGCGCTAGTTGCACCTTGTGTTGGAGCCAACCATGCAAGGGAGTCGAACTTTGCACTACTCAAAACTGCGTCAACAGGTGGTACTGCGTGTCTGCGAAACTTCAGTTTGACGTCTATTCCTGGGAAGGGAGGGGCGGTCGTGCGTGAGGCAGCGCACCACGAATTCAGCCTGGTTCTGGTGAGTGGGTCTTCAAGTATCCAGATGGTAGTCTCCTCGATGTGTTGCTATCAGTGAGGCAGGGTAGGTTTTTTTTTTTTTTTTCAAATAAGCAGCTCGGCTTGATTTGTAAAAGGGGCATGCCCAGAGGATGTGCTCCATCGTTGCTGACTCGTGGCAGTAGTTGCAGTTGAGGTCAGAGTATTTTGTCGGGTATACCTTGTGAAGGACTGGAATTGTTGTGAAGCTTCATGTCTGTAGTTTTCTGAACGTGACCTCATAGAGGCAGGTGGAACTTGGTGACGGGACATCGTGTTTTCTAGCTTCTAATTCATATAAGACAGATGCTTGGGCTTCAGCCCTTATTTGTAGCCAGCACTGAATTTTCGCTCAATAGCCACCTTCAAGGTCTCATCTAGGGTCATTGTTGCGGCCTTCTTCAAGCTGTCATCCCTGAGTGGATACTTGCTGTGATGCTGGAAGGCTTGTTGATGAACTAGCTCGTGTCCTGGCATATTGGTGCATCCAGGAATCCAATGAAATCGTACTTGGGCTGATTGTTCTTGAAGTTGGGCAGCATAGTGCAGGATGTGCTTGGCTTCCTAGTTTTCTTCTAGCTTTCTTCTAGTTTGGAGAATGTGAAGCATTGCTCGAAATCTGCGAAGATGTGAATAGCTTTTGGGATGATCCCGGTTAATTGTAGTGGGCGAGAGCTTCCGAAATAGCATACCCTCCAGCTGCTTCCGGCAGCAACCAAGTTTGCGCATTAAAGAATGAAGATGCTTTGCCTGTTCTCAGGTTGAAAAATTCCCCTGTGTTGCAGCCTTCTGTAGTGCGTGAGGCATGCGTGTAGATGGTTTCTTCTTCATGAGGTATACTTTTGAGGTACTCAATATGCCACTGAGCATAGTAAGCCCTTCGCTGATTGTCCGAGGCTTGGTTCAAAGGTGTGGAGACGGCGAATTTTCAGGGTAATATTTTCTCGTGGTGGAATGGTGGGTAGTGTTTGAGGCTGGTCTTGGTTGCTCAGACCTAGCTTGTTTCTGTTGGCTCTTCCCATGCGGGTTAGCTTGAGGCGCTCATTTTGAGCTTGCAGTGCAGGCTCTACGTAGTCACCTAATGGAAGGAGTAGACCTATTTCGTACAGGTTCGGTGTACTTTGATAGCCCTGTGGTGATTCGAAGGCATGTTTTGTTGATGCATTTATGTTTCTGAAGCTGGGTTGGCGTCGTTGGCAGGAAGAGTAGTCCATATAGAAACCTTAAGTGAACCTAAGACTGATTTGACCATCATGGGCTGCATAGTTGCTACGCCTTCCGCAGTAATCTTTCATGTGCGCCCTCGCATGTGGCGTGCACTGATGTCGCCGAAACCTTCTTATTGGAGTATCGACATGTTCAATGCAACACTTGCGATGGCAAGTTACTGTTATCAAAACATTGCATCCATGTTCTTTTGTTATTCAAGCACAGAGACATTCCTACTGCCTCGTTTTAATGCTGACGCTGCTTATTTGTCATCAACATTGCTATGACATGGAGTACTAGTATGTTGAAAGACTCTTTTCATGATGTCAAATACCAGCTATTTATTGTGTATAACTCATGTATGTGATAACGCGATTGCTTGCCAGACACGACTCCTGTTTAGGCTATTTGTGAAATAGTATCAAGAAGTATCAGCGTTGCTTCATGATATAATGACTTGCATGCAGGCGAAGGCCCTGGGTTCATATCGTCCTCGATCTAGAGTTGTTTTATTTTTTATATGTGCGACAACTATATGGCCGCCAAAGTAGACTATTATGTGATTTTGTAATCATTTGCATTGTATAAAAAACCTTGTGAAACACCACTTCACTGCACCACATTCAGGGGTGTGAAAACCCATGCCTTTCAGTAAAAAAGAATAGAACTTAAAGACACTTACAGGAAGCCATGCAATGTTTTCTTCCGTAAACTGACATTCTGAAAATAAACATGGGTTAAATACTGAAGTCGTAGGAATAGACCACGGCCAAAGGATGTTGAAGAGCAATGCGGTTCCATGTTTATTTCAAAACCTCCCTAAGTTTTGTTTATTATAAAAGATATTCACTGAGCTCTTCCTGCCAGGCGGTGTCAATGAGTGTGCCGCCATGGCCATGGTTCGTCAGTGATCCGGAATATGACGGCCTGATGTTTGGCGGCACCGCACCTCATTGACCTGTTTTCTTTAAAAAAATGTCAACATGATATTTGCTGCCCGGAACAACGGTTGGGGTGTGATGATGATACTCGCGTGTGAGATCACCGATGTGTCTCCTCCTGGCTTCTTCCTGGTCCATTTTTCCGGCCGCTACCGTCTCTCGAGACTAAATGGTGCACATGAATGTCTTGGCTGACACAAGTCGATCAACAGTGCCGAAAAGCGGGGCAAGCGCCATGTGATCATCAGGCCTTGCTCTAAAGTCATTGTCATATTCCTCACAGTCCTGATGAAGCATGGCTACATCAAGGAGTTTGAGATCGTAGTCTTCCTCAATGGCCGGCTCAATAAGTGCAATGTCATCAGCCCCGGCTTCGACGTCCAACTGAAGGACACCGAGGCGTGGATGCGCAACCTCAAGCCGTTCCGACAGTTCGGCTACATTGTGCTGACCACGTCCGGTGAAATCATGGACCAGGAAGAAGCCAGGAGAAAACATCTGGCAAAATTTTGGGCTTCTTCTTCCAAGGAATAAAAGCACAGATGTGCTCCGGTTTGACAACTTACTATTGAGACTACAGGAAGTTAGCAGCCATATACACTGGCTCTCTTGAATTACAAACTGACTAGCATTTGTGAATCACTGTGTGATGTTTTTAGATTAACTGAAATATTAACAACCAATAATTGCATAGAGTATAAAGTTGGGCATGTTGGTAAGACATAATTAATCGACGTAGCGGGTTAGAATCATAGGACAAGGGAAGGGACAGATTAGATTTGTTGACGACTTCCTCATTCTTCTTGACTGTGACCCCACTGTTTGTGCCCTAGATATCCTCAACTTCATCAAGGAGCGGTTTAGTCCCCTTGTTTTAACCCATGAGTTGCCTGTTAATAACACTCTCAGATTTTTAGATATCGCTCTCATTTTTCACCTAGACCACATTTGTTGGACGTACAAACCGAGGAGTAACAAACCCTTGCTTCCGTACCACTCCATCCATCATAAGCTCGTAAAACGAGGCATTGTAAACATGTGCTTTAGTAACGCCTTACAGAAGTCTTGTCCACATCTGATGGCAGCTAGTTTCAAGGAACAAGCAGAACGACTTCTGGACGCTGGCTACCCCTCTCACGTACAGGTTTCCGTCGCGGGAATTCTGGTCAAGAAGCTTGACTCCTTGCAGCAAGCTCTCCCTCATGTTGAGCCAGTAAGACGTCAGAAGCTTGCCGTAGTGCCTTATCTGCATGGAATCTCCCACAACTTAAAAAAGGTTGGGGAGCGGGCCAATGTAAAGGTGGTGTTTTCTCCCCCGAAAAAGCTCTCGTACTTGTGTATAAAAGTTGTTTCACATGCAAAACCGGGATGCTCTAAAAAGCACTTAACGCTGTTTGTCACATGCGCGCAATTTGTAATCTATCAGATACCTCTTTCATGCGGTAAACACTACATAGGACAAACTGGCAGGTGTATTAATGACCGGCTCCGCGAACACGCTTGCAACGTAAAAAATGGTCGAGATGGTTTTTTGGCACTACATTTCAGCACGTGTGGCTGCAAACCACTTTTTCATGGTACGGTAATCATAGAAAAAAAACAGAAATAAAGTGACAAGGAAGAATATTGAAGCAGAAAGGATTAGTAGATTAGGGCTGAACTGCGTCAGCACTCCTTCTCTCGGTCTTTGTGATAAAGAATTGTCGTTTTTGAGATCATAAGTGTTTAGCGCATGGCAATAGAGGGCTTTTCATCTGTTTGTCTGTTGTTTTCGAATTTCGTGAGCATATATATGTACGCTCCACGAAATAAAATTTTGTTGGAAGTAAGCGCTCCCTTCTGTCCCTTTCCTTGTCCTATGATTCTAACGCGCTACGTCAATTAACAATAATTGCAATCTTTCTTTGCCAAGTTTTCTATTCCATCAAATAGAATAGCCTAGAATTTGTCTTTCAGTGCATCCTCTATTTTCCTTAATGTGCTCTTTATCTTCGTTTGATAGTTGTTCTTCAAAATTTGTCTCGACCACATTCGTTTTAACATGAAAACACAACGACACAAAATAGTCACTTCACATACCCTGAGGAAAGAATACCTGTGCCACAATATTCTTCACAAAAATGTATTTACTCAATGACTCAATTTGCTTGTGTGAATCCTCTTTAAAGTACAGTACTTTGTTATTGCTCAAGATACTTCCAACAAGTGCTGCAAAAAATGGAAAAAATTGTCACTACTTGATTTCCTGCGAGGGACATTGAATGTGGCCATAGCTGTGTTTGTTAAAATGTTAGCTTCAAGGTTAAAAAACAAGTTCTGAGCACTGCTAGGTAGTACTTGCATGTCTGAACATTTGAATTTTGTGTACTGCTGCATGTGTTGGCATAGGTGTTCTTTAATGCTGTAGTATTCATTAGAGCTTGCAATATCGTAAGTAGTTATGGTTGATCAGTTACTGAAAAAGTAAACAATCAGTGACAAGGCTACCCATCAATGTGATTTATTATGATTAACTTTTTACAGGCAAGTCTCGTTGATGCCAAGTATAAAAGTTTCTGTTGGTGTTTTGTTAGTGTTTGTTGTAATTTTAATAGTGATTTTATGTTGTTGCAGAGGTTTCCGGTGCTTTTATGAAGCCTTCAAGGGTTCGGATTCTTTGGACATTGCCGGAAGCGAATCTCGAAAGCCTCTTCATTGGAATCATTCACCTGTTAGACTGTTATGAATTTTGCATTGTGATGCTAACGTGCAGCGAACTGGGAGCGCAGAGAAAACACAAAGGACGAAGCGAGGAACCACACAACACGAGCGCTCAACTGGGAGCGCAGAGAAAACACAAAGGACGAAGCGAGGAACCACACAACACGAGCGCGTCCTTTGTGTTTTCTCTGCGCTCCCAGTTCGCTGAACGAAGAAAATGAATTACCAACTGGCCCACATTATGATCCTTCTGCAATGATGCTAACGTGGCCACGTTCAATTGCTCCGGCCCCTGATGGGTTATATTGAAAAAAGTCACATTGAAGGTTTGTTTTTTGACATGTGGGTCAACGAATTTATAAAAAAAAAGACTTGGCACCAACACAGCACTTAATAAAGCTCTTGTTTCGGCGAGTTATAAGTGAATAAGCTGCATTCAGTGTTCTCTTGTATCATTGCGCTTTACCTAAAAAAATCATTAACTCTGAAATGTGTAAGCTGTGCTAATAGTCATACAGAAACTATTTTCTTGTCATGCACGAAGATATGCCTGCATGTTTTATCACCAGAGACTGTGATGCTTATTAAGACTATAGTGAATGCTCATTCTTTTTCTTTTTAAAAATTTTGCAGATCATTTTATACTAAGTGCATTCTTTCACATTCTATTTTCTATGCTTTACTTGTTCAAATATATAAAGTGATGGTTCTGCTGCACTGTATTCTATGCATACCTCTATTGGAAAAAAAAAAGAAATGGTGACATCAATTTAATGTCTGATCACTTGATCCACTAAGCCACTGTGCTGATGGATCCAACACACCACAATCACTTTTTAGTATTAGCAGCAGGCATTCCCGTGTAATAAGCATTAGGCGTAGTGTTCATGTAAACAGAGCTGGGATTGTGTATGGAAACTTTATGCCGTATTGTTGCGTTATTGTTTTTGAGTGTTCTCACGTACTCACAACTTGATTGGGTGTTTCTGCATTCCATTTCTATGACGAGTTTGATCCGTGGTTTGCAGTGCCTTCCTGTTCTTTCGACGGCTTTGCAGGTTTCCCGTCCTTGGAATCCGAGGAGCAGTACAATTCACTCGTGTCCGTGAAAGGCGCTAAGCATTCCTGCCGGCTGTGCATCTACGCGACCAGAAAAAAAGAGAACATGGAAAGACACCTTTGCAAGCACTCGGGCAAGCGCCCATTCCCATGTCACCTGTGTCCGGCTGGATTCAATCAAGTGGTTCATCTCAAGGAGCATTTGCGCACCCACACTGGAGAGCGGCCCTTCTCCTGCGTACACTGCCATGTATCCTTTTCAAAGAAGACGAACCTAAAGGACCACTTGCGAATCCACATGGGAAAGCGCCCTTTTGCCTGTGATCGCTGCAATGCGTCTTTTTCAGTGAGAGGCACTCTTATTCGCCACATTCGCACGCACACAGGAGGTCAGTTCTAGGTCCTTTCAACTGCAACGCAACATTGTTCACGATGTGTGCTTGTGCAAATAAGAGAGCTGATAAGGACTTATTTTCGTGGAGCTCATTGATTGCTTGACTGCAAATGGCAACTTTGTAAAGTAGCTGAAAAGGTTTTTGAATACGGCAGCTCATGTGTATTTTGCTGTATATTGCTTAGAGAGAAGTAAAAAAGTGTAAATTTCAGGGCTTCTTTTTTATTGTGAGATGCCAATATAATGAGAACTAACAGAGAATGATTCCAAGTGTAGTGGTGAACTCGCAAGGCAATGACTAGTCGGACCATCTCTCAGTGCAAAGCACGAGCGGTGTGCACGAGCTGTGGACCCTGGGCTGTAGGAGTGTTTCTGTTCGTACCGGCTGTCTGCCTACTACCTGGCGTCGTTATTAAGCTTCCATGCAAAGTGGCAGAAGTGTGCTGGGTACGCAAATCTGGAACTTTGAAGCAGGAAGCTGCCCACTGCATAGACAATGCCTGATCAGACCACCGAGCAAGGGGCCGCCTAGCAAAGCATGGCCATATTTCCACTGGTCATTGTGCCTATCACCCTGCGCCAACGGGATCTTCCCTTTTTCAGGGCATTGAGAACAAAGATGTGTAAGACTGGCTGCATCTGTTTGATGAGGTCAGTGCCACCAACAAGTAGTACGACCCCTCAAAATTGTAGGATGGCTCATTTTACTTCAAAGACGTCACTAGCCTGTGGTTCACAAACCACCATGCTGAATTCCTCACGGGCCATTTTCAAGACCACACTTCCAGCTGTGTTTGATCGCCACGCAGTGCGCAAGCTCTGTGGCAAACAGCGCATAAGTGGAGGTATGGAAAGACAGGGCGAAAACTTCACGAGCTATATTGAAGATGTCATCAATTTATGCTGGCTCTTGAACCTTGAGGTGACCGAACAAGACAAGATCAGGCATATCTTGAAAGGTATAGACGGTGATGCCTTTCAAACGTCGCTGGCGAAGGGCCCAAGTATTGCGTTTGAACATGTGACCTTGTGCCAGAGCTTCGACGAACTTCGCAAGCAACGTGCATCAGTTCGGAGTTCGAAGACAGCAGACGATTCTTACGCTCCCCTGACCGTCGGTGGTGACGACACCCTGCTGGGGCAGATAAAAGAATAAGAATGCAAAGAGGTTGCTCGAGAGATTTTGTGTCTCTCGTATCTGCCGACCATCGAAGTACCAACGAACTGCCTAACACTGACCATCAGGCATGCTATTCAGGAGCAAGGTCTCTGAAGCGTTACCATTGCCGACATCTGCTTCTTCCCCAGTACCTGTCACCATACCACTGACTTATGCCACCGTCACGGCAACGCCACCGCGTCGTCTGCCATTGTGTACCCCACAACCTGTGCGACCATCTACCGTGCCGTTTCTAGCTACACAGCAGCGCTCCGGAAATCCCAGGCGCACTGCTGACAACCGGCCCATCTGCTACTTTTGCGGAATTCCAGGTCACATTGCACGTCTATGTCGTGGGCGCTTTGCTGTGAACACTGAGGCAAGAAATATCCTGACTACTCGTTTCGGCCTCTATACCGCGTGCCTCAGGGGCCACCTGAAGTTTACGAACGCGACGAGCAAGCTTTCGGTACCCGAACCACCACTTCTCGGCGTTCTACTTCCGGCTCCCCTTCTTCTTCAACAAGTCCTGGTACTGTGTCGCGATTGCGTCGGCGACCCATCTTCATTGACATGAAAAACTAATTGCCGCAACTTTGAAGCCATGAGCTGCATCATTGTCTATCCGTTTAGGTCCTCGCCTGTCCCCTGTCAATCTTATTGATATAATCGTTGAAGGTCTACAAACACTTGCGCTGATTGATACTGGTGCCACGATATCTGTGATAAGTCATAGACTCTGCTGCTCTCTTCGTAAAGTTACGCTGCTTTCTCCCGTGATTTGCCTTAGCACTGCGAGCGCCCAACAAATTGAGCCCGCTGTGGCATGTACAGCAAAAGTGATAATACGAGACATGTTGTAGTCATTGAATTTCTCGTGTCGGCTTCATGTTTGCACGATATCATGCTAGGATGGGATTTCTTATAACATCATCACGCCGTCCTCGACAGCACTCGGGCGGAAGTGGATCTGTTACCGTTTCATGATGCGCCTTCTGTTGATGCGGCTGTATCTAGTGGGGCCAACCTTGTCGTCGCGACGGACATTGACCTTTCCCCTTTAAGCTCCTAGTTTGTTCCTGCCTACTGTTCTTCACTTCCTGACGCTACCGTCCTGTTCACGCCATCTGACATATTCGGTAGCCGTCACCACACGTTGCTGCCATTTGCCATTTTAGCGCTTTGTCAAGACACTCTTGGAATATTCATTTTTAATACCAACTCGTGTTCCCTCAGTTTGCGCTGCAACGAGATGATCAGCCACATTCAGCCTATAGATGAAGGTGTTATCGTGCCTGCCGATTTCTTCAACACCAAACGGAATATGAAGCTGAACGCGTTGGTTCCTCACCTTGCCTCGGACAGGGTGTCTTCTGATGCATTTCACCGTTCTATAGACAGCCATCTTGTTCCGGCTCAACGAGAGCAGCTTCTTACCCTGTTGCACAAATTCAGGCGTTCGCTTGACTTTCGCCAAGCGGTGCTAGAAAGAACGAACACCATTGTTCACCCAATAGACACGTGGAAAGTACTCCTTTGCGCCAGCGCCCCTATTCTGTGTCGCCAGCGGAGCTTCGCATAATTAAAGAACAAGTAGACGACATGCTACAGCGTAGACTCACAAAGCCTTCGTGTAGTCCTTGATCTTCTTCGCTTCTACTCGTCAAGAAAAAAACGTGTAATGAAGAAGAAGTGGGTCATGCATAGCTCGGAAAACACATCGTCAGTGCTAAGCACGAGACGCTCGCCCCGGACATTGTCGCTGCTTTCGCTGGCTAGGCCTACACTCCTACCTCGTCTGAAATGACAGTTCTGACTGTCTGAATTCTTTATTATATTTGGTGGAGTTTGCTGGGTCTCCTCGCAATCCTGGAGTTACGAAGCCAGACTCGACCTGCCGCTATGACCACTGCATCTGCCACAAGCCCTTCGCCTATGGCTCCCCAGGCCATCGTGTGCTCCGGCACGGTCCGTCAGTGTGACCCTCCCCATATTCAGCGGCACTGACGACCACGACGTCGACGACTGGCTGGCTACCTACGAACTCGTGAGTGTCTTAAACAAATGGGACGAAGCCACGAGACAGGCCACCCTCGGCATTTACCTCAGTGGCATTGCCCACTTGTGGCTTCGGAACCACGAAGCCGACGTTCCAACCTGGACAGCATTCAAGTTCAGCGAAGTCTTCGGTCGTCCTGCTGTCCGCAAACTTCGTGCGGAGCAGCGCCTTCAGTCAAGATCTCAACTGCCTGGTGAGAATTTCACCAGTTACATAGAAGAAGTCATTGACTTGTGCAAATGCGTCGATGTGAACATGACAGAGGTGGACCGCATCAAGCATGTTTTTAAGGGTATTGACGAGGATGCATTCCAGATGTTCATTTCAAAAAGCCCGGCTACTGTCGCTCAAGTTACAGAGCTCTGCCAAAGCTATGATGAGCTCCGCCGGCAACATCTCGTCACCCGCCGTGCTGTCCCACATCAGGAATTGATGTCCGGCTTAACTCCCTCGCAAGATCCCGTCCTTCTATCGCAGATCAAAGATTTTGTGTGCGAAGAAGTTGCCCGCAACTGTCACTCATCTCCGGCCTTCCGGAGTGCAGTGCGCCGCTTAGCCATACACTACGGACTATTATACAAGACCAAGTGTCTGAGGTCCTTCCTCCGCAGCTGGTGCCACCAGTTAAGGCACCATTGACATATGCCGAAGCAGCAGCACGACCACGACCACAAATGTTCCGAGCGCCACCTCCACTGCCTGCTCCCGTTTATGCCGCCCAGCCGCCACGACCTCCAGTCCACCGAGTCCCTAATCCATGGTGCACTGCCGACAACCGACCAATCTGCTTTTTGTGTGGTCTACCTGGACACGTCGCACGTCTGTGCCGCTGCCGCCCACTCCATTCACATGAAAACCCACGTTCGTATGAGTACGACCACACGTTTCCCTACACTCCAGATCCCGAATTGCACTCTCCTCGACCAAGCCACCGACCACCTTCTGATCGCCGATCTCCTTCTCCACGTCGTCGCTCGCCCTCCCCGATGTGCGACGCCCCCCTACAGTCGACGCGGAAAACTAAATGACGCAGTTCCCGAGGCAAGAACTGCGTCCTCGTCGCAAAGCGCAAGCCCTCTTCGTTCGCCGCCGAATGTAATTAATGCCGTTCTTGAAGGTGTACCTGTACTTGCCCTTATTGATACTGGTGCGGCCATTTCTGTAATTGCCGAAAAAGTTTGCCATTCAATTCGTAAAGTTACAACTCCTTACTTGGGTTCGTGTCTTCGTACTGCCACTGCACAGCCTGTGCAGCCTGTGGGCGCGTGTACCGCCAGACTTGTAATTCAAGGAGTGTCCTACACAGTGCAGTTCGTAGTACTCCCACATTTTAGGCTGGGATTTTCTCTCCCATCACCAAGCCATCATTGATTGCGCTTGTGCCGAAGTAGTTTTTTGTCCCCTTGGTGATGCCTTACCTGCAGACGATCGCCCTTCCTACGCGAAGTTTGTCATTAATGACGACACCCAGATCCCTCCGCGCGCTACTGTCTTCACACCTGTGTCGTGTTCCACCGTCGTCGACGCTACCACATTCTTCACACCTTTCGCTGCTTTCGTTTATGGCCACCTATTACTGCTCCCAACCGCTCTCGTTATTCTTCAAGGTGGTGGGACCGACATGCCTGTGGGGAATCCGTTCCCATTCACGATTACGCTGCTTCGGGGCAAATGTATCGGCTCAATCGAATCATTCGAAATCATCGATACACTTGACTTTCTGATGGATCATTGAAAGTCAGCGCCCTCTCCTGTAGTTTCGGGAATGGCCCTTACTGCCGACATTTTCAACAGTGTCATCGACGAAGGCCTAAACCCACAACAGGCGTGTGAGCTTTTGAACCTTCTTGACAAGTTTCGGCCATCTTTTGACAGTAACAGCGCTACCTTAGGTCGGACATCTACTGTATGCCACCAGGTCGACACAGGTAATCACCCACCACTACGGCAGCGACCATACCATGTTTCACCGACTGAACGCCGTGTCATCAATGAACAAGTAGGTGACATGCTAAAGCGCGGCGTCGTTCAACTATCAAACACTCCTTGGGCGTCGCCGGTTGTTTTAGTTAAAAAGAAGGATGGCACAATATGCTTTTGCATAGATTATTGTCGCCTAAACAAAATAACACGAAAGGATGTTTATCCTTTGCCTCGGATCGATGACGCCCTCGACTCTTTACAAGGCGCAGAGTTCTTTTCCTTCCTTGATCTATGCTTTGGGTATTGGCAAGTGTCCATGAATCCGGATGATAGACCAAAACCTGCCTTTGTTACACCAGACGGCTTATACGAATTTAACGTGATGCCATTCGGCCTATGCAATGCGCGGGCAACATTTGAGCGCATGATGGACACTATCCTACTAGGCCTCAAATGGAACATGTGTTTGTGCTACTTAGATGATGTGGTGGTGTTCTCGCCCGATTTTCCCACGCACCTTCATCGCTTGGAACAGGTTCTATGCTGCCTTTCTGCAGCAGGCCTTCAAATAAACTTGAAGAAGTGTCACTTTGGAGCACGCAAGCTGACCATTCTCGGACACGTCGTGTCGAAGGATGGCGTTCTCCCTGACCCCGCTAAGCTACGTGCAGTTAGCGGGTTCCCGAGGCCCGAGTCTCTCAAGGAGCTGCGTAATTTCATTGGGCTTTGCTCATACTTCCGCCGCTTCGTCTGGGATTTCGCCTCGATCATGGCACCTCTGACAGACCTACTTCAGGTAGACCGCAATCTATCTGCGTAATCTCCAGCCTGCGACAGTGCCTTTGCGAAGCTCCGTGAACTGCTTACATCACCACCCATACTGTGACATTTTGATTCAAGCGCTCCCACAGAAATCCACACGGATGCTAGCGGTGTCGGTCTTGTCGCTGTACTCGCCCAACGAAAGCCTGGTTACCAAGAATATGTTGTTGCGTACGCGAGCTGCACTCTTACAAGAACAGAAGCAAATTATTCGGTAACTGAGAAAGAATTCCTAGCGATCATCTGGGCCATTACGAAATTTTGGCATTATCTGTACGGCCGCCCTTTCGACGTCGTTACCGATCACCACGCGCTCTGCTGGTTATCCTCCCTCAAGGATCCCTCCGGACGCTTGGCACGATGGGCTTTACGGCTCCAAGAGTACGACATCCGTGTCATTTATTGCTCAGGCCAAAAGCATGCCGATGCGGATGCTCTTTCGCGTGCGCCCGTTTATACTGATATTGCGAGTGTCTTCATCCAAGACAACTCTTTTCCACTATCAGGACCCAATGACATGGCTGCGGAGCAGCGCAAAAATTCGTGGATTGCGTCTCTGATGGATTACCTATCTGAAACACTCGCCCACCCGCCATCTCGAACACTACACCGACAAGCCTCCCACTTCGCCATCCGTGATGGAATACTTTATCACCGCAACTACCACCCTGACGGCCGCAAATGGCTACTCGTCATGCCCTGGCATCTCCGTGCCAGCATATGTGCTGCTTTTCATGCCGATCCGCAGTGTGCACACGCAAGTTTGTTTAAAACCTACGCCAGGCTACGTTTTCGGTTTTATTTGCACGACATGTACACATTCGTTCAAAAGTACATTCGATCTTGCACAGAGTGCCAACGCCGCAAGCACGATCCTAGCGGTTCTACTGCACCAATGCAGCCGTTACCGTGCCCAGTGCGACCATTCGACCGGGTTGGTCCTCTGCCATATACATCAGCTGGGAATCGCTGGATTATTGTTGCGATCGACCATCTCGAGATATGCAGAAACGGCCGCTCTACCAGCCGCGACAGAGCGTGACGTTGCGTCTTTCCTGCTCCAATGTTTTGTTCTGCGTCACGACGCTTCGCGTGAACTTTTGAGCGACCGATTCCGCGTCTTTCTCGCGGATGTAATTCAAGAACTTCTTGCTGAATGCCATATGGTTCACCGCTGTACTACCGCATATCATCCACAAACGAACGGCTTGGCCGAACGTTTCAACCGCACTCTTGGCGACATGCTTTCTATGTATGTCGCCTCCGACCACACCAACTGGGATCTTATCCTTCCCTACGTAACGTACGCTTACAACACGGCGCTTCAAGCGACGACCGGCTTTTCTCCCTTCTTTTTACTCTATGGTGGAGAGCCATCATCTCCAATCGACACCATTCTCCCCTACTGACCCGACTCATCTGAAGGCACACCAGTTTCCGAAGCCGCTCGGTATGTGGAAGAATGTTGGCAATCAGCTCGCACCCTTACAACACAAGAACAAGGGCTACAGAAATTTCAGCACGACGATGGACGGTCCCACTACCAGTTTTCACCCAACTCTCTTGTTTGGCTGTGGGTGCCTCCCACTGCTGCTCCTGGTACCTCTACAAAGTTAGTCAGCAGGTACCACGGGCCTTATCCCGTCGTACAGCGAACTTCCGCTGTCAACTACCTCATCGAACCCCTCACGCCCACTCCGGACCTGCGTCGTCGAGGCCGCGAAATCGTACACGTGGATAGTCTCAAACCGTACCACGAACCACTTCTCCTTACAACACCTTAGAACACCTACTTGGCTCCGTCTTCAGCGAGGGGGAAATATGTAATGAAGAAGTAGTGGGTCATGCTTAGCTCGGAAAACACATCGTCAGTGCTAAGCACGAGACGCTCGCCCCGGACATTGTCGCTGCTTTCGCTGGCTAGGCCTACGCTCCTAGCTCATCTGATGCTTTATTATACATGGTTCGATCTGATTCTGCATAGACTGCAGGCACGTAAACAACATAACGAGGAAAGATGTTTATCCTCTTCTTTGCATAGACGATGCTTTCGATCGTCTTCAAGGTGCAGAATTCTTTTCCTCGCTTGACCTTCGCTCAGGTTATAGGCAGGTCCCAATGACCGAGTCTGAACGTCCGAAAAGAGCGTTCTTCACACCAGATGGCCTCTGTGAATTTACAGTAATGCCATTAGGACTCTGCAATGCACCCGCCACGTTCAAGCGAATGATGGACAGCATTTTACGCAATTTCAAGTAGAACATAAGCTTGTGCTATCCTGACGACGTTATGGTCTTTCCACCGGATTTCACTTTGCATCTCACTCATTTCCGTAAGATTCTACAGTGCTTTACCAACACCAGGCTTCAGCTTAACCTGAAGAAATGTCGCTTCAGGGCTCAAAAACTCACCATACTTGGTCATGTCGTGTCCAAAGACGGCGTCCTTCCCGACCCTGACAAACTTAGAGCTGTTACCGAATTTCCTAAGCCGACTACAGTTACGGAACTACAAAGCTTTGTGGGCTGGTGCTCTTATTTTTATCGGTTTTTCTAGAACTTTGGTTTCATCATCGCTCCACTCACCAAGCTCATTGCTGACCCTGCGGATCTTTCAAATTGGACAGCAGCCTGTGATGAATCCTTCGCAACATTGCGCCAACTCCTTACCTCACCGCCTGTACTGCGCCATTACAACTTCACTGCGCCGATCGAAGCACACACAAATGCAAGTGGCGTCGGCCTTGGTGCAGTACTCGTGCAACACAAACCAGGTTTTACTGAGTATGTAAGAGTCTCTTTTGAGCGTCTAGTGCGAACGGACGGGTTTTTTTAAGCTCTTGTGTCGGCGAGAGACGCTGCGGCGTCTCTGTCGTCTTCGAATGATTGCTGTCAGAGTATTGCCTCAATCCTCCGGAATTGTACACCCTTTGGCAATTGTCATCGAGAAAATTTTACCAAGCCCATTTTTGACCTGGTAGGCCCACTTTTCATTGTTTTTACAGAATTTTTTTTGACCGGCATCCGCCCGTTCCGACGGAACGACATCATGCCGGAGGTGATGGTGGTGGACCATACCTCCGGCAACCAGCGCAACCCAAGAAGACGCTAACGCGCCTGTGTGGCAGACTGCTTTAGGCAAGAATAAGCGTTCTTCCAGACAACAAGCGTCTGCTTTTTCTCAAAGTGAAGGAACGGCTGGCCATCGCGCGGCCACCGCGCATGGCGTCGCTCGGCGTTTTGCAGCCGCATCGAGGCTTCCCCGATTGCCGAGGAGCCATATTCGAGTCATAGTCCGACCAAAAGGAGGCCTGGATCTCAAGAAGGTTAGCCTGATTTGTCTAGCCCAAGCCCTGGAGATGGCAGCAAAACTGTCCCCGGAAGAAACAGTGGAGGATATCGTCTGCCCGAACATAACTCAGCATATCGCTGTGGTCTCTACCTCAGCATCCCTCAACGCAGGCGCCTACGCGGCGCTGCGATCCGTCTTGGCTTGACTGAGTATCATGTTTCGGCCTACACGGCCGCTTCTGACGATACCTGCAAAGGTGTCATACGAGGCGTTGACGTGGACATCGATGAACGACACTTGGCGGCGATGATCGTCAACCAGCGCAACCCTAAAGCCATGGAGGTGCATCGCATCAAGGAAACGACTACCGTCGTCGTTCTCTTCAGTGGTCTCAAGGTACCCAACTATGTTATGTGTGGTTCGAGCATGCTACGGTGTACTTTGTACAGGAGACAGACTGACGTTTGTTATAGATGCGGAGCTCTCGGCCATCGTGCGGATGTTTGCCCGGCACCGATGAAGAAAGTGTGCCACGGGTGTGCTGTCAACGATCCCACGAACGATCACCAATGCCAGCCGACATGTGCCTTGTGCGGGTGGGGGGGCACATCTAACGGCCGACAAGTCCTGCCAGCATCGATTCCATGTCCCCTACTTGGTAAGGCGACGAAGACGGCGTAGAAAGGCCACCAAGAAACGCAGGCAGCACCAAGAGGGTCTGACGTCATGGGATTCGAGCGTGGCACCAACCTCGAGGATGCGCTCTCCCTCGCCAGCTGTTAAGAGTCGCAGCCGCTCAAGAGCACACTCTCGCTCCAAGAGGTGTGCCCACTCCAAGGGGCGCTCCCATTCCAAGGGACGCTCCCACTCTAGGCTACGCTTGCAAGAAGCTCCCAAGACCTGGGCGGATCGTGCCAAGCCAAGCCTGGTGCAGCAGCCAGCACAGGTAACGCACGCGGCACTGCCAGAGCAAAAAGAAGACCCTAGGATTGCATTCTTACTTCAAGAAAATGCTAGCTTAAAAGCGCAGCTTCAGCAGATGAGGTTCGAGTTTTAAGCCCTCAAAAATACAGCACAGGCCCTGGTGCGATCTCCGTCAGTAGAGCCGCGGCCGGCCAAGAGAAAGATAGGTGCGGAAAGGGAGGTAGCGGCGGCTTCCGACTTGGATGTCTTGGGAGCAATCAAAGATTTACAAAAGGCAGTAGCACGGCAGGCGGAATGCTTTGACCTCGTAGCATGTAAAGTTGCCATGATCGAAAGCAGACTCGCTCTAGGCGGAAACTCTTTTGTCCCGGTGACGCCTGTTTCACTTGTTCCCTCTGCGCGCCCCGATACGCCAATGGATCAGGCTCCCATCGATATGGACGTGCCGTTAAGTCGGCAAACCAGTAGCAGCAGCCATGGCTCCCAACGCAACTGAGTTCGTCATTTGGCAGTGGAACTGCGTGGGGTTCAGGAAGCGTAAGGCCTCCCTCCAGCAGTACATTGCTTCATTGGCAGTGATTGCATTGGCAGTGATTGGCAGTGTGATTGCTTTACAAGAAACCATTGACGTGGCGGTTGCCTTGCCCGGCTATCGATCTATATCGTATAGGGGGAGGGTCAACGTGGTCTGGCTGTTTTGGTTTCAAACAAATGTGCGTTTTTAGAGCACACGCTTGCGCTCGGCAACTCTACTTTGGAAGCTCAGCTGGTTGAAATTATTCCAAATAATTGGCTTAAGTGCATCATATTCGTACTGAATGTTCACAGCAGCCCTCGAAATCACAAGCAGGTGTTCTCCTCGGTGGTCGCAAAGGCGGCTACCCTTGCCGGCAAGTCACCGCTCGTAGCTATCGGTGACTTTAACGCATCTCACCCAGCCTGGGGTTATCCAAAGGCCACTTTTAAAGGGAAAAACCTTGTTAAAGCTATGACGGACTGTTCCTTGGAGCTGGTCACGGACCCTCAGTTCCCAACCCGGTTGGGCAATTTCGTTTCAAGAGACAACACTTGGGATCTGGCATTCATCAGAAATGCGGAGAAAGTTCAGTGGGTTAACTTGCAGGAAAGCCTGGGAAGTGATCACTTCATCCTCGCAGTCACGCAGGAAACCCGGGCGGCTCCACCTAAAGATTACAGGGTGACGGACTGGGACGAGTTCAGGAAGCGCCGGAAAGCTGATGAGACCGAATATGCCATGTTAGAGGAACTCTTTTCTCGACTCGCGGAGGATGAGCTCCTCGTCACCAAGACTGTCCAAACCGACACACAGGTAGATACGCATACAAAAGCTAAATAAGAGGCTCCGCAAGTGCATAGCTCTTCTCAATAAAGATATTGAAGAATATTGTCAGGAGCTTTCTAGGCAGCAGTGGAACGAGGTTTGCTCAAAAGTAGATGGGCAGATGCGCACCGGAGGTAAATAGAACCTGTTGAAGGTACTACTAGATTAGACAAACTCCAAAAGTAACCAGAGGTTGGCAATCGACTGCTTAGTTCAAGCACAGCGGAGCAGTGGAGTCACTGACACCACTTTACTCAAGGATTTGGCAGAGTGACACCTTCCGCTTGGCCCCTCCGGGGACTGGGATTACCCGGTCTACCAGGGAAGACCGCTCGAGGAAATCGACTCGCCCTTTACGAACCTTGAGATCGAAGAGGTGCTTCATGCGCTTAATAGCCACTCAGCCCCTGGTCCAGACGGCGTTACAAACAGGTTGCTGCGCAATCTTGACGGAAAGTCAATCGATAAGTTAACCGAGGAGGTCAATATCCTCTGGGCAGAAAGTCGCGTACCTGAGACCTGGCGTACCGCCTCGTTAATACTCATTCCCAAGCTGGGCAAGGTACTCGCCATGGAGAACCTCCATCCCATTTCCCTCATATCTTGCATGGGGAAGGTGATGGAGGATGCGGTACACAACAGAGTATCTTGGTATATTGATAATAAAGAGCTGTTTCCGTACAACATGGTAGGTTTCCGGCCGGGTCTCTCCACCCAGGATGTGATGCTGCTGATTAAGAGGCAAATTATAGATTGACGCACTCGAGATGTTCGAGGAATATTGGCCCTTGATCTCGCCAAGGCCTTCGATACGATTTCACATCAGTTTATACTGGAGCAGGTAGAGCGCATGGTATTAGGTCCTAAGTTCCACGCCTATGTTCGCGCGTTCCTCAGGGACCGCAAAGCCACCATAAAGATTGGCGAAGTAAAATCGGAGGCCTTCACCCTGGGTACGAGAGGCACGCCACAGGGAGCGGTAATTTCACCCCTTTTGTTTAACATAGCCATGAAAGGCCTCTCGGAGCGCCTCTCCATTGTAGCCAATACCAACCATGCCTTATATGCCGACAACATTACAGTCTGGTGCATGGACGGTTTGGATGCTGAAGTGGAGCAGGCGCTTTAATCTGCTTTGTCAATCACAGAACGTTTTCTGCAGGGTACAGGGCTCCAGCTATCCGCCTCTAAATAGGAGTTGCTTCTATATCGACCAGTTCGACCCGGAAGAAGGAACGAGTCACCGCTTGATCAGATGCAGATTACTATAACCACACGGGATGGGCAGTCAATTCCAAGAGTCAATTGTATTCGGGTGCTAGGCTTCCTTCTTGAATCTAACGGCAGAAATTCGCAGGTTTTGGCTCGCATCACCTCCAAAACAGAGAACATGCTCAGACTAATATTGAGGGTTTCAAGCCGCAGGGGAGGGCTGAGGCCTTCGGCTCTTCCATTCATTCCTGATGAGCCACATTATTTACGTGGCATCCTCGCTAAATTGGTCTAAACGCGAGGAGGATAAACTCGACACTTTATTGCGTAAAAGCATCACAAGGGTACTAGGCCTATCTATGAGCACCAGCACGGACCGGCTCATGAGTCTGGGCATGCACAACACCCTCACGGAGGTGACCGAAGCACAAACACTAGCTCAGGTCGCGCGACTCTCCTCCACGAAAGCTGGGTAGAGTCTCCTACAGTCGCTGGGATATCATCATACGGCAGGGGAGGAACAGAAGATCTTCTTATCACAAACAATGAAAGGCATGTACGAGGTGGCACCCTTCCCGGGTAACGTTCATTCACAGTACAATGTTGGCCTGCAAAAGGCACGGGCCAAGTCTTCTTGATTTCGTGGCTAAGTCCACGGGTAGTGTAGCTTTCGTCGATGCGGCGCAATACGGCTGCTCCGATCGTTTTGCAGCTGTGGTCGTTGATCATCGCGGTCGCATACTCAACTCAGCTTCCATGAGGAAAGCGTCTGCCTCCGTAGCAGAGCAGGTAGCGATAGCCTTGGCGATGACGGACCCTTCGCGTCCAGAGATATTTAATGACTCCAGGGCTGCCGCCCGGGCGTTTGCCTCGGGGGTAATCTCTAGGAAGGCTGCCGCTATTCTAAATTCCAGAAGTGTAGTAGGCCACCACACAATCACCTGGTTTCCGGCCCACATGGGCTCAGAGGTGCATCCAACTCTTCCCAACGCCAACGAACTTGCCCATAACCGTGCGCGAGAAATCACGTGCCACGGCGGTCCGGGCTGGTACGGAGATGGGTTCGCGGATAACTTTAAAGATCCACTTGGCACGTTTAACGAAGTGACGTCCCATTATCAGTTGTCTAGGCGGAAGTACCCGCTTCCACATTCCAAGCTCACTCAGCCACAATCGTTGGTTCTCCGGATGCTACATGTAGGTTTATTCCCATCTCATAGCACATTCAGCCACTTTGTTGATGGCATAACTCCAGGATGCCCTAGTTGTGAGGCACATAACTGCACACTCGGTTGCATGCTCTGGCAGTGCCCGGCGTTACATGGCGCAAAGTTCAGCACAGAAGAAGACTGGGAGAGGGCTCTTAAAAGCCCCGAACTCTCAGTCCAATACTCGCAGTCCAGGAGGCCTGGGAACGGGCGGAGGGCTACGGTCTTCTAGTCCCGGCGTGGACGCGGCCAGAAACTGCGGCAGACACCTCTTAAGGGGGCGTCTGACCAGTTCTCCAGAACCAAATAAAGTTCATTTCACTTCACTGAATATATGATCGCCTATGTCAGCCGCGCTCTCACTAAGGCAGCAGCCAAATATTTTGTTACCAAAAAAAACGCCAGGCCTGCAGCACAGTCACAGCAAAAGCTAGAAGAGCGGCCTTTCAGAGCCCTTTCAAAATATTCATTTGGTAACTACTGCAAGCACACTTACTTGACACCCACTAGGGCATTAATAATAAATTTTTTTGGCTAGTAGCCTGGCATTTGCTATGCTATTTTTCATCATTCTTCAGAGAAGCATGGTATCTGCTAAACACTTGCAAGAAATCTTGGGCCAATAGTTCATGCAGTGGCTGACAACGATGAGGAATTATGGCTGAAGTGGGTATCCACCACAGTTATGACTGAAGTGGGGAAAAGAACAAGCTTTTGTAATGGGTTGGAGCATTGGACGGCCCACTCATCATGCTAATCACATTGTTCGACGACTGGTTGTTCTTCCACTGTTTTATAACGCTTTATACGTCATATTAACGTGATTTTTTTCCCAACATCAAGCCTGCCCAAGACAAGTTTGTCAACAAGTCACAAGTACCGGCATAGCTAATACTGGGCTGGCACCCAGCAGGCCCGGGTTCCAGTCCCACTATGTCATTGGTGCTAAGTTTTTTTTTTCTAATTTTGCGGGATGTGGTTATGGACACCGGCGGCGGCGGACAACTGCGCGTGATTCGAGTTGTGATCTCATAGCAGCTTTTGCTGTAAAAGAGTGCCTCGCGATTGTATGGGCGTTAAACAAGTTTCGCCCCTATTTGTATGGCCAAACTTTTGTTGTGGTGACAGACCATCACGCACTCTGTTGGTTGGCGTCACTGAAAGATCTTTCAGGTCGCCTTGGGCGTTGGGTACTATGCCTCCAGAAAATCGACATTCGCGTCATCCACCGATCGGGCCGAAAGCACTTAGACGCAGATGCATTTTCACGATCACCTGTGAAATCTGATGAATCGGAAATCTCGCCCCTTGACTTTCCCCTTTCTGTCGTCAGCGTCACAGACATGCCATCTGAATAGCTACAGGACCCTTGGATTGTCTCGGTTTTGGATATGCCCTCTGACACATCAACTTCAGGGTACCTGTGCGCTTTTCGCCGCCAAGCAATGCATTTCGCAATACGGGATGACATGTTATAACGTCGAAACTATCAAGTGGCGGGTGGTAAATGGCTGCTGGCCATACCCAGCCATATGCCGTATGACTGCATATGGCTGGGCATTCGCAAGGGCATTTGCAAGGGAGTGTAATAACGACACCAGGCAGTAGGCAGACAGCCGATACGCACAGAAATGCTCGAACAGCCCAGTGCCTAAAGCTCCTGCACACCACTCGCGCTTTGCACTAAGAGATGGTCCCACTGGTCATTGCCTTGCGAATTCATCACTACACCAAGGAAAGTACCGGAAATATCTTTAGAAATAATTGTAATGTTAGTGCGAAGAAAGGAAAGCAGACGAAAAGATAACCTGTGCCGGCAGGGACCAAACCTGCGACGTTTGAGTAAAGAGTCCGATGCTCTGCCACTGAACTACAGCAATAGTCATGCCCCCTTCCACTTTATAGGGTATATTATATGAGTGATTAAACACCGGAACGTCAGTCAGTGCCACCGGTATCCACAACTGTGGAATTGAAACACTCTCTTTGCCTTATGGCATCACGTAGCTCGTGATCTTAGTAGCTGACCAATAATCCCTCACATACTTCCTGAAGGTGGTATGTGAGAACTGTAATTAAAATAAAAAAATTTCTGGCAAGGCCCTGATTCGGGAGAGCTTGCCAAGATGTTGAAGGTTAGGCTTGTCTTCAATTTCGATTACATAGTCTTGTGCTGCAGGGTTGAGCCCATGAAGATAAATAAGCTTTATGCACTTGTTCATGACATAGCTTGTCCATTGATGTCGCTTGGCAAATTGGATCTGAATCTTCTTGATGTCCCCATAAAACCGTAGTGAACATGTGTAGCAGGCAAGATACTTTTTATTAATGATTAGTACAGACATCCTAAAAGGAGCCAACTTTGCATTTCATTAGATCACCATTTTCTACAGAATCTGTGGTGTGAGTTCGTCAATGTATTGGAGTCTAAGAAAGGTACATGCTACTTATGAAGATTTGGTGTGGACTAGGCTCATTTAGTCGATGGAGCTATGAATACAAGAAAATTGTGAGTGAAGAAATAAATAAAATGTGGACGTGTTGTAAATTTTTCGTGTTATGTTTCGCTAATATATTATTAGTATCGAATTAATAAATTCATATCTTTTGAGTGATTTCCAGATGTGTGGAATTGTTGTCAACTACGTAAATCTTGCTAACATAAAGGCACATAAAGCTTTCATATTTGCAAGTAGAAAGGTGATTGATCCGAGCAAAAAGTGTGCAAAGCATGCCTGCTCAATGTGAAGCAAAAAGAAAAGCAGGGTGGAATTAATGTTAAGAGGTGTAAGGCTGTCACAAAAACCGCGATACATTTGTCTGTAAATGTAGAACTAGAATTACGAGCTTGTGCCTAACTTCTGTTGTACTAATATAAGTTGATAATGCAAGATGAGACTGACAGCAATCTTTCAGCATTTTAATGTTGCACCTATAGCACCTTGATGGGATGGCTAATACAAAGTAAATTTTTGGTGTTCTTGAAGACATATCAAGTCTCTAATTGCACGTGATGGAAAGTGTTCTATTCTGTCTTGCAAACATACTCATTCGGTCAAGCGTTCAGAGCTTCATACTGTGGATCATATGTCACAGCTGAAACATGTTTACTCTTGAAATCCACGTCACGGCCACTGTGCTCTCTAATTAACCCATATTTGTGGCTGTGCGTAAGATGCTAGTTTTTGGAAAGTGAGGTGCACGTCTCGAGAGTTTGCGCACCGGTGTTGCAAAGCAGGCCTGCGCAACAGTGCAGTGCCTCAAAGAGGTTTTGCTGTGCTGAGGCTTTTTTGAGTAGATGGTTCCATGTTGTTTTCATAAGCATTGGAACAAAAGCCAGGTAGAGTTTGCGGTGCTTACAACAACATGTCCACTCATCTATGAAAAGGAGAAGCTTATTTTCAAAATGCTATGATGGGTTTCGGTGCAATTGATTGATCACTTAGGTGCGTGAACCCCCTAAGTTGAGGTGTAAGTTGTTTTTCTTTGGTAAAGCTAGATAGAAATGACTGATTTAATCGTGTAACGACCAACTTTACAGTAGTTTTTCATAGAGGAAAGCTGTAGGTGATTGCAAATGATGCCACACCCATTTTTGATATCCTGAGAGTTTGGATAAATTAGAACTCTTTTCCTTTAGAGCTTACTTTTCTTGAAATTGAGAGGCAGTTTTTCAAAATTTTTTTTCTTTTGAAGATAGTTGAGTATTTATAGGAATTTATTTCAGATAAATTTTCAGTTTTCTTCAATTTGGTGTGCAATTTCTCATTGTAAGTTAATTTTGTTGTAATGTGTTCTTATTACTTATATTTCTTATGAATATGCTTTGAATTCTTGCTGACAATCCAGTTTCTTTTTCTTCTGACTTCCTCTTCAGTATCCTGTTAATAAAGCTGTTCATTTTCACTGCTGTGAACTTGCCAATGTGTACTATTGGGGGGGGGGGGAGAATCTGGAATTAAAGCTGCTTCTAAGCTTGGTTCTCTCAGTTTCTCGCTTCCTGATGGAAACTACAGCTTTTATAATAATTAATATTCTCAATAGCGCAAAGTCTCTAACGATGTGATAACTCGACATGAAAACATGTGAACACACACAGTCTATTTTAGATGTCTGGAAGGTTTGAACACAGAAACGCATACATATATAAGCATAAATACTTGAATAGAAAACACTTATGTTTTTTCATAGCTTGTGCTAGGCACAAACTTACAATATACGAGGTAGCTGCTGCTGATTGAGGTGAACTCTATTATTGATGATTTTTAAGCAATACTGCTAGCGAGCCTAGTTGAGGCAATTTCACTTTTTGGCAAGTTTGGTTTATATTTTGCGACACAAAGTTCAAAACTTGATATGTGGTTTGGTTTAGTGCAATCAAACAAGAATGAAGGATAGAGTCTACACAGATGAGTGCAATCAAACAATTGGTTTAGTCTTGAAAATACATCTGCTCAAATACCCAACATGATCCGTGCAATCTTATAAAAAAAAACACTTGCGTATGCAACAATCGCATGTGATTACCATGACTCGGGTCAATGCATCCACAGTGACAGAATATATCTGATAGATTGAGCGATCCGTGGCACATTTATCAGATGTGATTGTATGTGTTTTTTTTTAAATCAATCGTGCAGATCATATTGGGTGTTTGAGCAGACATATTTTCAAAATTAAACCAGCTGTGGCAATGTGCTCGCCTATCTGTACTCAATTCTTCGTTCTTATTTGTTTCGAGCAAAGTGGCTTGAAGACTGTTCTCAGCTTCGAAAATGCCCTTCAAATGTTCAAAATGTACTTTTGAAATGGAAGTTTATCGGATAAACCTGAATCGTCAGAACTTTTATTGACGAGTATTTATGGTATTTTTTAAGATTTATTGGTAAATACAGAGCCCTAGATGAAATTTGAGATATTCTTTATCCAAGTGCAATGGCGATTCCAAAGCGTGGGTTGTGGGCATTCCGGAAAAACTTAGTTGCTTTATATCACAACTTCCTGTAATGGAAATCGAGAGGCAAACATTGAAGGGGTGTCGAGGCAGTTTTTTGTCATGGAAGATGGCAGATCATCTGGCATCATGCCAGTGAAGTGGGCTACGCATCTGCAAGTGGTGTTTGGGGCTTATCGGTTGTCTTTATGCCTTGCCCAAAAGAACTGTGATTTCCATATTTTGTCTGGCTGTATATGACATAAAACTCGGGAGAGCCGTGTGGAACTTTTGTGAACAGCGAAAAGAATATTTTCCACAGAAGTGTGCATTGTATGTACACTGAAACCTTATTATAACAAAGTTGCATCTCACACGAAAATGAGTTTGTTATATCCAGAAATTCGTTATGAAGGTGTATTTCCAGCACTATATTAAAAACAATATTTCATTTACTTCGTTATGACCGGGTCTGCTATATCGAGGTTTGAGTTCCAAAACTCGCAGGATTTAAACGTGACATCAAAGTTTTTAGTGTAACAACTGGTTTGTAAAGTTGCTCAAGATCAGGCGATGTCGTGACAAATCCGATCTTTAAGAATAATGTCGGCTCTGATCTATTCATTAGAGTCGAAATTGCACGAATATGACATGAACTGAATGAATACTGTACAAACGAAAGTATGTGTGGTACTGAGACCTAAATTGTCTTCTTCGAATTCGTGAGTGCTACACATTGCATGAGAAGAACAGGCAGTCCACTCATAAAGGCTTGTAGAAAACTTATTCATATGGAAGATGAATGCGAAACATTGAGAGCAAACATAGACTGTCTTTCGGTGATCCAATTGACATTATGACAAGCTATAAAATTTTCTCGGTTGAGTGATTCCTCATGTGAGCCGTCTTTTATTATCACGTGAGGATATGACAGACAACAAAAAATAGCACATGATGTACAACCTTAGGCATTCTACTGTGACTTGCCTACTGTCTGAAAATAGCACATGGCTGTCACTAATAAACTGAAATATCTCTGAATATGTATAGGCATCCAAATCAAATGGAAAAGCGCAACTCCCCCAGCACAGTTGTCACATTGTCGTCAATGGTCACGAGATGTGGCAGAATGCAGCATTGTGTTAGAGTTGGGGTGTATGCCTCCTTTAGGAGCCTGGGATGTTAAACCCCACATATCAATCAGTCATCCTTTAGGAACCAGACTTGCCCTTCTATTTTCCAGATGCCCTTAGTAGTCATTTGCTAAGTGCTGTCACACAACTAGAACTCCCGATTGCCGAGTAGAAGAGCCAACTTGGATATCCTCTGCGTGTAAGAAAGAAAGCGGTGTGGGGGTGCTTCGAGCAACTCTCTCAGACAGTGGCCTTAGGAGGGGGAATAGGGGGATTTATCCCCACCCCCTTATGAAAAATTTTCAATTTTGCTAGTAATATGTACACGCACACTCAGGAACAAGCACATATGTATTAACTCACGCATGAACATAAGGTATATGGTTGAACCCTCCACCATGAAAAACATTTCTTTGTTACGCCCCTGCACTTGAAGGTCTTGCTCAGTGCAGCCCATCATAAAATATTGACTTTTACTTTACACTCATACCCACAACGCCATTCAGGCATTACAGTGGTGGGGTTACACAGAGAATTCATGCATAATACACTTCAAAAACATTGGCAGAGAAAGAAAAGAAAAAAAAAACAGAATTTGAGCTATGATTACTATAGAGAAATAGTGCCATACACTGTTGTCAGTGCACATGACTGACAGAAAAATCAAATAACCTAGGCGAAAAGAGAGAAAAGAAACATGAAAATGATTGTAAAAACATAAAAATAATACAAGAACTGTGTGATAAGAACTAAACATTGCACAAAATTTGACTGCAACCGAAGCAGAATGAGATGTCAAAAAGCGGCCGCAAAAGCTTCTTTATCTAGTATGCTGACAGTGTCAGCAGGCAGACTGTTCCATTCTGAAACTGTTTTGGGGAAAAAAGTGCTTTTAAAAACATTAGTCCTGTAACTATATTCTCTAACCTCGAGCTCATGATCTGTTTGTCTTGATGTATATAATGAGGGTGTAGAATGTACTGATTATGATCGATTCCAGTGTAGCCTTGATACATATTGTGAAAAAGCTTCAGGCGCAAAATTTGCCTTCTTTTTCTTATCAGCTCCCCTTTATTGTTCCCTTTGTTGCAGTAATGCTAAGGTTTCTTTCATAGCTACCGATAACGTACCTTGCACCCATGTTCTGAACTTGCTCAAGCTTCTCTCAATCGGCATTTGTGGGAGGGTCCCACACTGTGCAACCATACTCCGAAATTGGTCTGACGGAGCTCTTGTAAAGAAGATTGTGGGCCTGCTTGGGAAACAGCTTTGAGTTATGCCGCAAGAAACCCAACACATTACATGCCTTGGCTGTAATGAAATTGATGTGCCTGTGCCAACACATTTACGATGTAAGGAATAAGCCCAAGTACTTATACTCAGAAACAGTTTGTAACAGAGAACCAGACAGATTGTAAAGTGTCGGTGCCATATGTTTTTTTGTGAAACTCATGTGAACAGTCTCCTGCACGTTTATTTCCATATGTGATTTATGGCTGGCACCAGTTTTTTATTTGCGTTAAATAATTTTGTAAAATAACAGCATAATCGACACTTGTAACTTCACTATATATTATTAAATAGTGAGCAAAAAACCTGATAGAAGAAGTGATAGTGTCAGGAATATCATTTATGAATAATGAAAAGAGTAAGGGGCCCGTGACACCAGATGTTACACTAGCCATACCCAATTCTGTGCCATTTACCACTACGTACTGAGAATGCAAGGACAAGTATTCCCGAATCCATGTTATCACCTATGCATTGATATTAAACCAACGTAGCTTGCATACAAGAAGCCCGTAATCTACGAAGTCGAACACTTTCCTGAAGTCTACAAATATTGAATCAACACTGGAGCAGTCATCCAGTGCAATAGAAACTTGGCGAACAAATTATGTTAAATGAGTTATGCAGGAAAGCCTTCGTCTAAAACCATGCTCTCTTGGATTAAGAAGATTTTGATTGGTTATGCGTGTCATTAGATTGCTGCACAATACATGCTCTAATATTTTGCAGGCTCTACTTGTCCTCTGTAGCTGTTGACCAGTTCACAAGGACCTGCCTTCCTGTCGTGCTGCAGGCTTCCTGTTCTGAATGATTGCGAGTACAGAACTTGAAGGAAGGGTGCGATGAATGGTGCACACATTTCGAGAAAACCGCTTCTCAATCCATCCGGTCCTCCTGCTTTGCAAGGGTCTAAGTGTTTTAGAATACACTTAATACCATTTTCATGAACAGCTATGTCATCGATATCTGCCATACATCTGTTAGTAGGCGAAGGTAAATTGCTGTTTGACGAACAGGACGAAAACATGGAGGCAAAAAATGGTGTTGAGAAAGCTGGCATAATCCAAGTCGTTTTATATTTTTTTACCGTCAGGCTGAAGAAAGAGAATGCGCACTCCCTCTTTGTTATTACATTTGACAAGATTCCAGAACAACTTTTTTGTTGTTATGAATCGAGAAGGCAGATTGTTGAAAAATTGTTTTTTCGCATGACAAATTTTTGTTAGAAATTTTCTGATGGTTTCAAGTTCGTGGCAAGTCTAAAAGGTGGGGTTTTTCTGAAATTTTGTAAACACCCTGTATTTGTAAACACCGTTAGGGCGCCGCAGCTCACTATTAAATCGTCATGCCTTCAATTTAGTACGAAATGAAGTCTGCACCTACGAAGGCACAAACTTTTCTCGTAGCTCAAGCATATTCGTTTTATAAAAGAGCCATAATGGTTGAATGCTGCAAGCATCGGAAAGGTGCTTGAATTTTGGAAAGAAAACTTCCAATGCAAGGCCTATCTGGTTTATGTTTCCCTGGTTGTACTTATACATCTTTCTTGATGCTGCTGCACGAGCCTTTTTGTATGTTAGCCTCAGTTCACACAAAACAGCTTTATGGTCACTAACGCCAGGTACCACCAAAACCAATTTTACCCACTTTGGTTGATTAGTTCAAAATAAGTCCAAGATATTATTTTGTCTCCTTCATTCAGTCCCACAAAGGCCAGGACAGTGAAGAAAGTAGAAGGAGGGGCAGAGAGCGGAGGGAGAGAGTTTGCCTAAGATGTGTGGTAACAATGCCATTTGAAGGAGGGCCTTTCTTGTATCTTTATTGAGGGACTTGGGAGCAGAATTTGAGAAGCTTAATACCAATTTCCAGACTGATTAAAATCTGAATTCCAAACTTCAAGTACAGAACTTGGTAACGGCACTTGTACGTCTCTCCTCACTTGTCCTTGATACTTCTTTTTTTTTTTTCGCTGTCAATATCTTGTGCAACAGAAGATCAACTGGTTTTAACCTTCACATTAATGTTCCAAAAGATGTCACTGCAGGAGG
Organism: Rhipicephalus annulatus; assembly: GCA_013436015.1. Taxonomy (NCBI): domain Eukaryota; kingdom Metazoa; phylum Arthropoda; class Arachnida; order Ixodida; family Ixodidae; genus Rhipicephalus; species Rhipicephalus annulatus. Next base: position 27,173 of record WOVY01001708.1, on the reverse strand, counting down.
TGCTTGAACAAAAAAATATGTATATTTCTAAATCTGGCATTTTGATTAGTGCCATTTAATTCTGCTCTAATTCAGCACTCGTTTTGCAGCTAATGCAGTGCTAATGCAGTTCTTGAGTAAGTCTTGGTGTAGCTGTAAGTCCTGCACTTAATGCTGCTCTGCTACTGGAAAACCAGAGGAAGTGCGTGGCACTATAGCCACCCAGCGATTTGTGGCGCACTTGTCAAGGCGATGGCATCCATCCTTTAGACTGCATCTCAGCGAGATGTTTCAGAAGCCTTTGTCGCGATTCTCAGTAAAATATTCGGATTAATTCTTTCTCATTGTTGCAGTATGTATGTGTGTGTATATATATATATATATATATATATATATATATATATATATATATATATATATATATATATATATATATATATATATATATATATACAATATTTAAAACCTCGTTAGTTTATTTCATGCTTTTCTTAAGCATTTTTAGCCTTGATTTAGACTCACACTGACCACTGAGGGGCCATGCAACATGAGGCTGTGGGTGGCAACAAGCCAAACCTATATAACTCCTAAGAAGTTTAGAAAATGCTTTAGACTAGTCACACCTATGCGGCTTACCTAAACAAAGCATTTTTCATCACAATATTTGAGAAATGATTATAAGTAACACTATGCAGTCAGTCAGTGACACAATGTCACAAAAAAGAATAAATGTCGAAAAAAGCCATGTGCGGGGTTGGTCGCTAGCTAAGGTCGGCGTTCCACGTGTTTGAGACCCCTGGACAAGCCAATGTGGTACAACTGTGGGTTGATTACGGCGACCCCTTTGCCGCTTCTGCAATGTCGTCGCTTCGCCTCTGTGTGCAGTGGTGAAGACGTCTGCTCCTTGCCACACGCAACTGGTCATTTTCCATTGTGCATTTCATTGAACGGCTTTAGTTTTGCATGGCTATCATCGAATAATTTAATATAATTACATCTCACCATTTTCGCCTTCTCTATTCATGGTCAGAAAAAAAAAATTTTTTTTCAATTCGATGCCATAGGAAGTGTTATTATATGTACGCTATTTTGTTTACAAAAAGCAAAATGGCAGACAGAACTCGTTTAAAAACCTCTTCTGCAAAATTATTCTCAGAAGCCATCTTTTGAGGAAGAATCAAAATGTATATTCTGCTTTCTTGCAATAACAGACATATGTTGCAGTGGCAGCTAATGAAACAAGAAATACTTAGTCGATGCTTTGAAGTCAGCAAGTTGTCAAATTTGAATGCGACACTAATCGCAGTAGGGCAAGGTAGTCTCAATGAAAACACGAGTTTACCCTTTCCTGTGCGACCTGATTCCATTTTATCCCTGCAAATTTCTTAATTTCATCACCAACTTTCTGCCTTTCTTTACTATGGTTTCTATCCCTTGGTAACCATCCTGTTGCTCTGTCTCTCGACCGGTCGTCTGTTCCAACGTATTACACAACGAGCCTAGGTCTATTTTTTTCACTTGATGTCTGCAACTCCCGTCTGTCCTCTTTACCCATGCTGCCATCTCCCGATCTCTCGATGTTATTCCTATTATTCTACATTCCACTTCATGCTGCTTGGCCCTCAGGTTTTGCTCTAGTTGTTTTGTTAATCTGCTACATACTGCCAGAACTGGCAGTATGTAGTGGTTGTATAAGCCTTCGTCCTTGCAGTGGACTAACACACGCTGAGAATGATGATTTAAATGGGTTATAACTGCCCAGTGTGTTTTGTAAAAATAATGCATCGTGAGAAAAACCGGCAGTCAGAAGAGCTAAGCGAAATCTTGCAGTCGTGCTAGGCCAGAAGAGTTAACAAGTAGAGCGCTGAGTAGGCATTTTCTGGGGCGCCCTCCTTCATACAGAAGCGCCTGTGCTCTTTGTCTCTCTCTTATGACCAGCACGCGGTTGCTGTCATGACGTCAAACACCAAATAGCGTGCTAAATGGTGGCGCTTGGATCACACACTGGTTTTGCCACGAGGTGTCGCTCTGCAACTCTTACGCAGCATGCCTCCCGCAAATTTACACCGGGAGATAGCAATCACGTTTGAGCTCGCACGCTACCAAGATCATGATGCAGCTTACAGTGATGTTCCGTGATTCGCCGATTAAATACCATTTAGGCTTGAAAATTTCCTATTTTGGGTAATAAATGCGAAGCATTTCTTAGCGAACTTCGGCGACTTTGAGCGTATCTATCTATCTAGCCGCCTACGACTTTTAGCTCTCCTGGCCGTTTCCATAATAGTATTGATACCAAACTTGGTACGGCATAACATGACTGCATGAAGAACATATTTGACTACTCACAACATGAAAATCGTGATATGTATGTCTTGAATGTCATGATTTACATTTCATGGTCTTGCAGCTCTTGCGGTGGTTTCGTTCACATGGCATGTTGCGAAATTGGTATGGTATGACATGATTGCATGGCAAACACATGCGACAGACGCTAAAATGAAAATCATGACATGTGAGTCATGTAACAACATTACATGCCACGCTCATGATGCGCTCGTGGCCGTTTTGCTAGCGTCACATATATCATATTTGGTATTACGGTACGTGAATGGATGACGAAGGTATGTGACTGGTGCAAACATGATAATTATGAGATGCGTGTCATGTAATAACATGACTATATGCCACGCTCATGATTCGCAGCGGCTGTTTCGCTAGCTTCACTTATACCAAATTTGGTATTACGGGACTTGAAAGCGGATGACGAAGGTATGATACCGGTGCAAACATGATAAACATGAGATGCGTCTCATGTAACAACATGACTACTTGGTCACTCATGACGCGCTCGTGGCCGTTTCGCTAGCTTCACATGTGTAAAACTCGCTATTACGTAACGCGAACGGACGACATAGGTAAATGATACATCCAAACATGATAATCACAACATGCGTGTCATGTAACAACATCACTACATGCCACACTCATGATGCGCTCGTGGCCGTTTCGCTAGCATCACATATAACAAATTTGATATTACGGTACGTGAATGGATGACGAAGGTATGTGACTAGTGCAAACATAATAATCATGAGATGTGTGTCATGTAAGAACATGACTACATGCCACGCTCATGATGCGCGGGCAGCTGTTTCGCTAGCTTCACTTATGCCAAATATTTTTATTTTATTTTATTTTATTTTATTTGGTATTACGAGACGTGAAAGTGGATGACGAAGGTATGATACCAGTGCAAACATGATAAACATGAGATGCGTCCCAACAACATGACTACATGCTACGCTCATGATGCGCTCGCGGCCGTTTCGCTAGCGTCACATGTACCAAACTCGCTATTACACGACGTGATCGGGCGACATAGGTAAATGACACATCGAAACATGATAATCACGACACGCATGTCATGTAACAACATCACTACATGCCACACTCATGATGCGCTGGCGGCAGTTTCGCTAGCTTCACATATGCCAAATTTGGTAATACGTGACGCCAATGGATGACGAAGGTATGTGACTGGTGCTAACATGATAATCATGAGATGCATGTCATGTGAGAACATGACTACATGCCACAGTCAAGGCGCCAACACATTTCGACGTGACGTGGTGCGCGTGCTCGCCGGCGTTCATTTCATCGCGTCACGCCGGCGTTGCCATGCCAGGTGCTGGTCCTGCCATATACTCGAGGCGCGCGCCGCGCTGCCTTGCTTTGACGCATGCACGTTCCAGCGCGTCCGGCGTCCCTCCGTCACGAAAAGAGGGAGACGCAGTGTTGTCTTGGTAACACATCGGCGCGAAATGCAGCATGTCGCATTTCGTGCCAGTTGCCGTCGGGCCGCGCTGACGGGCGCTGGTCGCGCCTGCCGTCAGACTATAGAGTGCTCGCGTTTTGCTAACGTAGCGTCGCTGTGCCCAGCCAACACCACCTAGATTTTTTAAGGCCCCTCTATGGTGGCTAGAATTGGGTAGCCCCTCCACGAATTCTCCTTTGACGCGTGACGTCACCACACTACGACGGCGGGAGCAACCGGTGCGGTAGCGCCATCTGACGGCAGCGGCTGCTGTATGGTGGCTAGAATTGGGAGGTGACGCCAACGGGAGCTCGGAGCCGCTCCTTCGTTTCGAGCAGCGCGGCGGTGGCGCTGTCGGCGGAATGGTGATGCTAGTTACGCGCGCGCGCCTTGAGCGCGCGGACCTTTCAAAGATGCTGTTGCTGAAGCATGATTCAGATAAATTGGCGATTCAGATAACTCACTGTGACGATGGCTGATAGAACGCCATTTCAAGCATTAAAAGAAATTGGCTGCCGCTGCAAGACTTCTGTGACGTTGAATCTGCGCAAATTAAAGCTTTCGTTCGCATATCCCTGCAGTGTTTTGGAGTGCAAGGCGACGGCGTTTTTTTTAAAAAAAATATTACCAAAGTTCTGGGCGAGGAAAATAAAACAAATATTTATTGCACATCATATTATTAGGAAGATCTATTGCACATCATGGAATACAGGGTAAAATAAAATAAAATGAAAAAATACGCACATTTACATACGCTCGGGAGTAGTTAAAAACATTGAAACATTGCACACAGACAGCGCATCGCTTGGCACTAAGTAATAAGAGGCATACAATCACTTTCCACTCGGCAAAAAAAAATCAATAGAGCTTAAAGTTACAATATCAAACTCAGAGCACGCGTCTAAGCTTCAGCAATTTCATTCTTTCCTGCTTAGCGTTTCGTTTGCTGTTCTGGGCTTTGACATGAAAGTGGAGCCTAGTAAGAACATAAAACTTGATAATTTTGTTTGTGAGGGACATACTGTGGTCAGGGCAGCCAACAAGTGTAAGCTTTCTTAACTGCAAGAAGGAAACCAAGTCCATGATGCTGTCAGGTTTGACTTCTGTAACACTGAAGCAGTGGGTAAAAGTGTTCTCGAGAGTGGTCACGAGTTCATTGAGCTTGACTGATGGGTACAGCAGGCCTCCTCGGTCAACAGCAGCCGTGAGGGATGCTGCAGCTGGAGATGGATCGTTCTCGCCTTGTAGGAGCTGCTGGCTGCACTCTGCACATTTGGTGCTTGCAACGCTTTTTCTTGCCACATATCCAGCCATGTAGAATATGAGTCTGGCATCGCTGCTTTGCACGACCATGTCTGCATGCTCGGTGCCGTGGCCGTATTCATTGAGCACTTCATGTGCTTCGGCAAGGTTTCCTACGTCAAGTAGCTCGTCTAATTTCCTCCGAGGAGTGAGGTCCTTTCCGTTGTCAGCTCCCAGCAGACTTCTCAGCAGTCCTGAGGACATGTTTGATGTTGAGGACATGTTGTTTGATGAGTGATTTAGCCTGCAGGACACTCAGGCGACTTCTTTTCGCTTGCGCTGTTCGCAGCTTAAGCCTGTATGAAAGCTTTTGGGACTGGGCCACATTTTTGCCTTTTCTTCGCCTGTAGGACTCACGATTCAGGAGTAGTCTTCTGAGGTGCTTGCATTGTGGGCAGGCTTTTTCTGGCGTTGGAGCAACCCCACGGCAAGATGGGCTGAAGGTTCTGCCATCAAAAGTCTTCTCCTTGTACTTTAAATTCACTCCAAATTCACCAGTTTTACCAAACCCTCTGCATGGTATCATGGAGTCGACGTCGCGAAGCAACTCTTCTGCCATTTCGATGTCGGTAATTTCAAGGGTCTTTATTTTTGTGGCTTGCACAAAAGCTGTCGCTTGAAGTTTGTTTTCATCTGATGTCATTAGCACATACTTGTCAATAGTCAACTTGTCACCATCTAGTGCGCAAACTGTAAACACCGTGGCGTTGTCGGCTCCAGCAATTAGATGTCGAGCCCAGTAAGCGCTGGGAAGACCACACTTGCGGACGTCGGGAATTGCGGGCACATTCGGAACAGGTATTTGGTTACTGTCGCTTTCTGTGCTGTACGAGCCAGCTGTCTCCTCGCAAGCAGACGTGCTTGGTTCCTGACGCCGAATTTTCGATGGTAGGCCGCAAGTGGATGTTCTTGACGTCCTTTTCTTCGGCACTTTCTTTGAAAGATACGCAGGAACATTTGGGAATATGGTTGGCACCGCGTCAGATTTCAGCACCGGTTTCTCTCGGGGAATCTGAACAGTTTCGCCGTTTATCACATGCGTGTAAAAACGCTCAATAAACTGCTCGTCGAAATGAAGCTCACATAGCGCCGACTTCACGTCCAACGACTTGTCGGCACGGGGTACGGCTCGTTGCCAGGCTTCGAAGAGGGCAGGGTCTTTGGGAACAGAGAAAAGAGAAGCACGCTGACCTTGCTCCCTCGATGACACATAGCCGCTCGTGCAGCCAGGAGCAAAGCAGTGGCGTTGCCTCGCTTTCGTAGTGCTGGAGTTCATCCTAAGGTCGGCACTCACACTGTCATGTCAGCAACTAAATACATTTTGCCATAAGCGAGACATCAACGCGGAAAACTGCACACACACAGACACGCTTCCAGAGGCGAACCAGCGAACCCAGCGGCGAGTCGACGAGAGAGCGCGGAGCGCGCGCTTCGCCCGCATCATGATGATGATGATGATGATTAAAGGCCTCCCCTTTGAATCGGGGTGACGGCATGCGCCATCTAGCCTACCTTAATAGTTCGAGTTTAAATTCTGTCCCTCAACTCGTATGTCTTTTTAATTTAGCCCAGCCGCTACTCTTGGCTGGGATGTTATTTTATCGACTTCTCTGCTTTTCCTCCACCAATACTCCAGCCGCTGCTTAGTAATACCTACTGCTGACCAGTTAATGCTTCCATCAACCGCGAAGCCCAGCGCCTCAGGAAGTGTGACCTTCCCCCCATTTCTATCCGGCTGAATCTTTTGACATTCCATGACTATGTGGTCGATTGTTTCTTTATTTATGCCACATCTAACACATGTCTCATCCTGTGACGAATATTTGCTCCTGTAAGTTAGAGTTCTCAAGCAGCCAGCCCGCGCCTCAAAGAGCAACGCACTACCTTTATTGTTGTCATAAAAGTTCTCTTTCCGGATCTCTTGTTTGCTTGCCTTGTAGATTCCCAGCGATCCCTTCTTTTCCATCCTCTCTTTCCACATGAGCGTCTCTGTTTCCCTCACTTGCTTTTTAACTGGCCCCCTTTGCTTATTTGCCGCGGTCAAGTTATATTTAGTCGCCAGCTTTCGCGTCCTCTTCCGCCATTTGGTGTCCACACTTTTCAGGTACAGGTATCTGTGCACTCTGGCTGCCCAGTTCTTCTCATCTAAATGTCTAAGTCGCTCCTCAAACCGTATTTTACTTTGTGCTTCCCTCGCCTCAAATGAAGCCCAACCCATATCGCCTTGTACAGCCTCGTTTGTAGTCTTACTGTGAGCTCCCAGAGCTAACCTGCCGACTGCCTTTTGGTTAACCTCCAGCCCCGACAGGATATCTGACTTTAAGCATAATACGGCATTAGAGAACGTGAGCGCCGGCACCATTACCCCTTTCCAGATGCCTCGTACTACCTCGTACTTATTGTGTCCCCAAAGTGCTCTATGTTTCATTACTGCTGCATTCCGTCTCCCTTTCAGTCTGAGGTGTTCTTCATGAGCATTCAGGTAGTCTTTTCCTTCATTAAGCCAGATCCCCAAGTATTTGTACTTATTTACTAATGGTATGGCTTCCTGTTGTATCCTTATTGGTGCTACATGAGCTTCCTCGTTGAACACCATGACTCCAGATTTCTGTGGGTTAAAATGTAGGCCTAGGTACGTTGCCTCATCACCACAAACGTCACTATGCCGACAGGAGCGCCGTGGTGGCCGTCGCGGCGGCGCTTGAAAACGAGGATCGCGCGCGCTCGGCGAATATGCGGGCGCTGGCGTCACCTCCCAATTCTAGCCACCATAAATACTTAATTTAACTCTTTTAGAAAATAAAAAAAATATAAAAAAAAGTGAGAAGTATTTTGTTTTATTTTTTTTAAACTGTGTAATTTTTAAAAGTTAAATTGAGTAGTTTTTTTTGTAATCTTTCGAAAGAAGCATTTCAGAAAGGGCATCACTATTGCTGTAAACATCACCATCGTCGTGTTTTTCTTTTCATTTGAGTGCTTTGTTTGCACCGTGGCACGTGCGTTTCATATGCATTACGTGCTGTTTCTCCGTTCTTTCCTTGCCATTTGCTGAAGCTTTGTTGACGGCCGTGATTACTTGAAGGGAACTACTGGACAACGTCCGAGAAAGTGATGTGTGCCTGTGTGACAGTTACTGAGTGATTTGTGAAAATGCCTGGGCACTGTTGTGTTCCCGGCTGCCGCGGGAATTACGACGGAGAAAAGACTGTGCGAGTCTTCACTTTCCCAGCTGATGCCGACAGAAGGAGGAGGTGGTTGAAAGCCATTCCGCGTGCCGACTTTGAACCCGGAAAGCGCTCAGTGGTCTAAAACGCGTGATATTTATTGCGCGACGTTTTTGTGGTGACGTATTGAACTATGCTAGTTTTAAGTTATGAATTTGCTGTTTCGCTCATGAAATTAACTGTCTTAATAACGCTAACATTATTTGGGTTTGGTTTTACAGGTCTGCGAGCGGCACTTTAGAGAGTCAGACATTCTGACTTCCTCTAAGTATGTGGACTCAAAAACCGGCAAAGTCGTCGAGGCAAAACTGAAGATCGCTCGACTCAGCTCCGACGCCGTTCCCAGTGTATTCCCGAACTGTCCAGCGTACCTTTCCGCGCCCGCCGCTACGTCGCGAGAGGCGCCCGCTGAGAAAAGGATGCGCCTTGAAGCAGCCTCTTTACGAGAAGCCATCGCCAATTCACTTGAGACACATGAGGAGGAGGAAACAAAGCACAAGTTTGACACCTTCCAGGCTCTACTGGAATGCCTTCCTCAAATGAAGCTTTCGAACTTTTGGAGTGTTATTTCTAGACCTGCGTGCATTCATTTTCTGAATCTTGCTCTTGAAGACGCCCCTCGTGTTTTGCTGTCAATAACGGTCTTAGAGACATTGAAGACATTGAAGAAGTGACTACTCTGCTTGTGGGTGTTGGCTTGTGACTGTTGTTCTTTTTTTATGCGAGAGTTTAGAAACTGATTTTGCATTGTATTTTCATATTCTGCATCTTTTCTTGTGTGTACTGAGAAATTTGTGGCAGCCTTCACGTATTTCATATGAGTTATTGTTGTAGCAGTTTGATAACCTTTTGCTGGCTGTTTCTTTTTCCTAAAATAAAACATGACTTGTCAAAATCGCGTGCGTGGTCCTTAAAAATTATTACGAACGTGTTTTCGTACACCTGCGCATCGATACAAAATCAGTAATGATATGCCTGAATGTTACTCGTTATACGATCAAGGAAACCAGAAGAAACATTCATTTAAACTCTGTGCAATTAAACCACGATTCTGCGACCGAGTAAAACGTTTATTGGAGCCGACTGAAAAAAAAAAAAAAACGTCACTGGCCCTTCCTCAGCTTCGAAAGCCTTCAGGCGCACGCGGAACTGCGTCGGAACGCTGTGCGCACGGGCAAGCCGAACCTCCAGAGCCGTCGTAGTGCGGTGACGTCATGGAGCCGTGGAGGGGCCTTAAAAAATCTAGGTGGTGTTGGCCCAGCATGCACGCGCGTAAACGCTTCATTGGAGTATATTGGGCCCTTCATGATGCGCTCGCGGCCGTTTCGCTAGATCCACATATACCAAATTTGTACGTGTTACGTGACGTCAATGAATGACAAAATATGGTGCAAACATGATAATCCTAACACGCGTATAATGTAAGAACATGACAACATACCATGCTTATAGCGTGCTCGCGGCCGTTTCGCTAGCTCCACATACACTAACTTTGGTGTTACGTGACGTGAATAGATGACGAAGGTAAACGACACATCTAAACATGATAATTATGACACGGAAATCATGTGCGGTATCATTTACCTCCACCTCATAACGTTGTGCTTATTTTGAAGTGACATATCAACATTTATTCGTGCTTTGCATATCATTGATTCCCCCTGTACGTGGGATCTGCCAATTTTCACCCCTGCACATTGTTTGTAATATGTGCATACCACACACACACACACACATACACCCACACACGTGCTCGCACGAACGCACACACACATATGCATATATGTGTGACGTGTTTGTGACTGCTGAAATCAAGACAAGCGCCTGTGTAACAAATGCATAATATTTTAAACTCATGATGTGCTGTACATTGCAAATAGTGGGCTTGGAGTTAGCACCAGCAGTGAACTAGCAGATGACTCGCATATCAAGCTTATCAGGGCTATAAGCTATCGTGGGCTATCGTGTGCCAGAATGCGCACTATGACTGCAATAAATCAGCCCTCATTTATGAATTTAACCATATCTGAAATTCCCTGTAATATCGCAAAGATTCCCTTTTTTCCTTTAATCCAAAATGAGGGCTGAAAATTTCCCGAAAAAAAAAAAATTTCTGCACGGAACATCACTGCGTGCTGACACAACTTACAACTTAGTCGTAACTAGAGTGAGCTACCGTAGCGTAATGCCATAGCCTCCTAGATTTCCTATGCCTGCCGGATGAGTGCGAAATGCCGGTCATTCATGGCGGCGCTGCCTACGTAGTTATCCCTACGTAGGTCTTTGTGCTTGGCCTTTGAGATTGGCAATTTTGGCGTTTGCTACTAATTTTAAAGGCTATGCCTTGTATCGAGAAATTTGCTTGTTGAATGACGGCGTCACTTGCGTAGAGTTAATTTTAATTACTTTTACGTTTTTAAAAAATTTTTACGTTATTTTTATTCCACATAGATTTCGAAAACGTAAAAACTTATTTAAAAACACCTCTACCTAGGTGGCGCCACCACCATAGTTCTGATGGTGGTGGCGCCACTTCGGAACCACTGTAGTGAGAGTGAATATCAAATTACATTCAGGAGCTAGGAGGAGAGTGCGAGATAATTATACTAGGAGATATGAATGCACACAAAGAAGATATAGATGGGTATACTGACTCAACTGGCAAAATGATCATGGATTTGTGTGAAAGGCATGATTTGATCATTTGCAACAGTACCGAGAAGTGTGAAGGGCAAATAACATGGGAGGTAGGAAGGCTGCAGTCAACGATAGATTACGCACTGATGTCACATAGGATGTGTGATAAGCTCAGGGGAATGCACATAGATGAAGGTGGCTCCAGAAGTCTGGGTAGTGATCACAAACGTATCAATCTAAGATTTGGAAGAGCAGCGAAAGTGGGAAGGAGACAAAATGAGCAACTACAGAAAAAATTTCATTCAGAAAGGCAAATAAAAATTGATACTAAAGAAATTGAGAAAGTAATCACTGAGGATAATAAAAATGTGTGGACATACACAAATCTAATTAGACTGTTTGAGCTAGAACTTGCTAAGGCACGTGACAAGTCACCCCGGAAAAGAAGACACAAGCCCAAGAGTTGGTGGGATGAGGAAGTTGAGAGAGCCATAGCAAAACGTCAGGAAGCCTCTAGCGAACACAGACATGCTAAGCAACGGGGTGAACCGACAGATGATGTTGAAAGAAAATGGGAAATCTTTCTAAGCTCTAGAAGGGAAGCATCCCTCCTGATCAATGAAAAGATTATAAGAAAGGGTGCTCAGCGGCTGGCAGAAGTACATAAAAAGGACAGAAAGGCATATACGAAATTTCGGAACCATCTAAACTCCCTAAGAAATGAAACAAATCTAGAGCAGAGGTTTATAACTACAGCTCAAGGTGCTAGGCTAGAAGGGTACGAAGCTATTGAATATATAAGAACAAGGGTGAGAAGAAGTGGATCTGTTCGGTCGCCGTTTTTGTGCACTGTTCAATTTCTGCTCTTTTCTTGGACTATTACGTTGACATCCATTTCTTCGCGGTGTGCCAACAAGATGTCGGTTGAAGACTTCGAGGGCTCGGCACCCGGGTACGAGGTTCCTTTATCAAATACTTGGCTAGTACGCGACCACTGCGGTGGTTGGTAGCCATTGCCACGAGCCTTATTCTCGTCCAAGTGCGTTAAACGACATCAGTGATACTGCAGGACACAATAAAAAGCCTGGGGGCAAACAGGTGTGCCCAAGCATCATAAAGCCGGCCCGTTTGCTCATTCACGACCGCGAAATGGCTCCAGCGAGCACAGCAGCAATGGAAGACGATGAAGCTGAGAGCAAGAAGCTTCGCTTAGAAGAGAATCCTTTCGACGATAAAACGTCAACCTATTACATAAGTGATGAAGAAGACATGGGCGAAGATGAACCATTTACGTTGGTTACTTATAAAAAGAAACGAGCAGAGGGTATCCCAGTCGTCTTTCGTCCAACAGCTGAAAGTGCTAGCTTCTGTAAAAAAAAAACCCAATCGAGTGTCAGCCGAAGTAGTTTCTGCTGCTAAAGAAAAAGTGCAGTCATTCAGAACGACCAGAGGTGGAAGCTTCAGTGTCAGCATTGCTTCCTTAAGTTCAGCCAAGCGAGGCTTTCGAATGTAGCTGGCCTGGAAGTTAAGCCTTTCATCCCAGAGTCATACACTCGGAACGTTAGGAAAGTAAAACATGTTCCTCTGCAGTATTCAGATGATCAACTCCTAGAGTAGGTACTTGAGAGATGGAGGGGTTATATCGGCGCGACGGCAAATAAAATACTACCGCCAGGAAGATGGAGGAGTAATGTCGCGTCCACTTCACTCAATGAGTCTGACTTTTCGAGATGACCGCCCAATTCCAGAAAGAATCTACTTAGGATTGACCAGTCACCCGGTGGAAGAATATCTTGGTCAAGAACTTCGGTGCTATAACTGCCAGCGATTCGGACACATGGCGAAAAGTTGCCGTAACACACGCCGGTGTAAGATCTGCTCAGAAGAACACCATCATAAGGAGTGCAAGTCAGTTCTTCAGCCTAAGTGTGCAAACTGTGCAGGTAGTCACGCTGCCTCATATTCAGGCTGCCCGCAAAGTAAAGCTGCTGCAAATATGTGTCGGCATGAGCTCATCCATGGAAGAAAACCGCACCCCAATGAACCGTCTCCAAACCTTGAAATTGTTCATCCTGTACGTGATCCACCTCAGCGGCCACCGCAACAACAGCCGACAAGCACGCCAAGAGATCCGCCAAGAGAACCGCCAAGAGCACACCCGAGAGACCACTCACGAGAAGTACCTTCAAGTAACCCAACCTACGCGTCAAAGCTGCGAACGCCCACGCGATTTCTGCCGGAAAGTAGCAAAACCGACAGTGCCAGTGTTCGCCTTAACTACCACATCGAAACGTCACGTCATTCTCAACAGGCCTCAGAAAATGAACCATTCAATGAAGACCGTGCCTCAGCATCAGTCATGCAATTGATTCTATCAATGCTTTTCGCAGCACTTAAGGCAATCCTGTCTGCTCTACCGGAAGCAAACAACCTGCCAGAAGTAAAAGCCCTGCTGCCTATGGAAGCACTATTGTGTCAACAATCCGGGTCAAACCTGTGACAAGTAACATATGAATAAGCGCTACAAAGATGTCTCCATATACCAGTGGAATGCCAATGGTCTTCGAAGGAAGTGCGCTGACTTCCGTAAACTCCTTTTGCAGTATAACTTTCCAATACTTTGCATCCAAGAGGCAGGAATGAATGATGATTTCCGCCTCTCCAACTACGTGATATATAGGTCATCTCGTCGAAGTGGTTCTAGCAGAGTGCATTTGTGCGTCAGAAAGGACCTACCTTCTCACCAAGTTCACTCAAGTGATTCGGACTTCCCGGAATTCGTCGCTTGCAAAGTATCCTTTGGTGAGCAGTGCGTAACAGTGATCAATATTTACCTACAATCTTCAAGCCGCATTTTGGTGGAAGAGCTAACAAATATTTTCAACATTGCTAATTCATATACGTTTATAAGCGGATACTTTAATGCGCACAACATAATCTGGGGTATGTGATCGATGTGATGCACGTGGGAATATTGTTGAGTGTGCCACAGACAAATGCAATTTGACAATTTTAAATGACGGCTCCCCAACTTTTCTACGAGGGCATAATTACTCGAGTTGCATCAATGTAACCATGTGTTCCCAAGATCTAGTGAATGGTGTAGTATGGACAACGGATGTAGAAACACGTGGGAGTGACCATTTTGCCATTCTAATAAATCACCCCTACTTGCGAATCGACGAGATCAGACGCTACAGCAAACTGACGAACTGGAAAGCTTTTCGGTACCACCTAACAAACCGAAATAGTGAGCTCACGACAGTTGAAAGCTTTACTGAATTTCTGCAAGATAATGCGAATAATTGTACAAAGAAAGTCCCTATTCCAAAAGACTACGCTGCAGTCGATGGAGAGCATCTAAGAGCCATCAGACGACATTCAGAAAGGGTATATTGACGCAGCGGAAGTTTAGAAGCATACAAAAATGCACAGGAAATCCACGGTGTAAAGCGCAGACGACCAAGAAAGTTTAGGTAAACGACGCCCTATCGGAAAAATTGCCATGGTGGATACTGGAAAACATAGTGTGCGTAGTGGAAATAATAGTGGGCATGGTGGAAATAATAGTGGGCATGGTGGAAATTATGATGGCTATGGTGGCACGTAGTGGAAAATATGGTGGTTATGGCGGGACATACTGGGTAGTATGGTGTACACATGATGGGTAAAGTGGAAATGACGGTGGAAAGTAGAGGCTAGATAGTGGGCAATAATGGGACACTCTGCCCACCATTGCGATAATGCCGGGAAGCCCTAAGCATATGGTGGGTGGTGCTTATTATGGTGGGCTACATGGTGTACCAAGCTGAGAAACTCTTCCCGCCATTGCGATAATGCTGGGAAGCACTGAGCAGATGATGGGTGCTGCTTGTTATGGTGGGCCACATGGTGTACCAAGCTGAGAAGCTCTGCCCACCATCGCGATAATGCTGGGAAGCAGTAAGCAGATGATGGGTGGGCTTATAATGGCGGGCAATTAATATAGTGTACCAAGCTGGGATCTGCACACTACATGTTCTACCACCATGATTTCCACCAAAGGTTAGGCCTACTGACCGAGCCCGTACAATTGTGTTATCCGTGCTTCCGGGTTTCAGAATACACGATTACGACGATTAAGTATGACAATACAGCGCAGCCATATGGCATCAATTAACCTAAACGAAGCATTTTTCATTGTGTATGGTGTCCGCTCAAGAAGCAACAAACATCGATGCGACACGATTAAAGCACTCCCAGAGAACGTAATTAAGTGTCTTCTCACCGACAGCCGCCGATCGCACTCGCCGGCACTTCTCTAGCTTTTGTACGAGAAATCAGACGTGGTAATTCGTGTGCTTGGTGAACCAATATGATAGCGTAATGTTTCCGACACACTGCATTCGTTTTGGCCAAGCCGTTATGTAGTTGTTGCTTTAGCGAAAGAGCTACAGCATTGCGCTGGCGCAACCGCCCTCTACATTGCGCGAAAAGCATCCCAATACTCAATCAAATAAATTAGGTGGGCGTATCTATGGAATGAGCCTAGAAGCGTCATAAAGCGTGAGCAGATGTCGCCCTTTAGATCGAGCGCGAAACGGATATAAACTTGGCGGACCCCGCCGGTAAACTGTTGCTGCTCCCCAGTCCACTTGGTTTTTTTTTCTCTTGAAGTTGTGAATTGTAAAAAAAAAATAGCACTAGTGCCATTAACATAGTGGCAATCGTTACAGGCCGCAGTTGCTTGTGTTTAATAAATGTGCAATTTTTAGTAGCAGGTGTAGATCTTGTCTATGTTGTGTACACGACAAACATAACTTAAGTTGAACCTTAAGTTTGTATGCCAATTAAGTATTTAACACACAATCGACGTCATGTTGGTGTGGCGCAGTTCATTCTGCTTCTGGTCACCGACGCGTGCGGACGCAGGATGGCAGGCTCCTCAAGAGCTGTTACAGCGGCCGACGCTGGCCGCGGTTTCTCGTGCACATCGCTTCCCAAGGACTACCGTTTAATTCTGCCACCACTGCCCACAGGAGAAGGACTCAGACGCACGTTGGTTCTGCACTGCGACATCGCAGCGCGTTCGTACGGGATTAATGACTTCCGAACGCCGCTCAAGGAACTAGGCATCATTCAAGAGGTAAGCGGCATAGGAGCGTATCAGATGTCGCACGTCTGGCTTCTTAACATGAAGACAGATGAAGCCAAGAAGATAGTTCTGGACGCTGGCCTACTCTCCGTGAAAGACCGGCCCTGCGTCGTCGTCGACCCAGAAAGGCAAGAGGTGCGTCTCAAGTTGCATTGGGTAGCCTTTGACGTCAACGCAGAGACTGTACGGCGTGCTTTCCGGGAGTACGGTGAAGTGAAAGAAGTTATAAGCGACAAGTGGAGAGACGAAGACTTCGAAGGAGTTGAGTCAACCACAAGATTCGTTCGGCTACTACTTAAAGAAGGCGTTACTACGGATCGCATACCCCACCAGATGCGTCTCGGAAGCGGCATGGCTCTGGTGGTCGTGCCAGGAAGAGCACCGCTGTGCCTGCGTTGCCGGAACACAGGACACATTCGTCGCGACTGCAGGGTGCCCAGGTGCGCTGGTTGTCGCGCTTTTGGGCATGAGCAGGCGGACTGTACTCGTTCCTATGCCAGTGCAGCAAGTCGAGCAACAAATGCCGACCACAGTGAATTGCTCATGGATGAAGAGGAAGCAGAGAGAGCCGCGGCGTCGAAGGCAGCAGAGGAGGCGTCTCATGCAGTGGCGACCAGCGAGGAAAAGACGGAGACACCTAAGCAAGACACAGGCACAGATGAAAATACGGTTGTGGGCACTCCAACGCAACAGCGTTCGACTCAAATGGAAACCCAGCACAAGGCTGAATCAGTCATCGGGTCCGACGCTACTTCGGACATGGATACAGTTGAAGCTACGCCAGTAAAGCGACGCCTGAATGAGGGAGACGCGGCGTCCCAGCAGCGTCTGACCCAGGAAGATCAAGGGCAGTGGCGAGTGGCTGGCTCCAAAAAGTCTCGGGGTGCTGGCCGCCTGCGTTCGTCGTCGCTTTCACGCGGCGGCGACGGGACGACGCCTTGAGCGTCGGCCGGACAGTTGTTTAGGTGTTGGTAAGGTAAGCGTCTTTCGCTCGGCTTTCTCTCATCACGATGGTGACGATTAGATTGGCGACGCTAAATGTACGTGGGCTTTCTGCCAAACGGCGGCAAAACCAGCTTTACCGCCTGATTATAGAACAAGATCTGGACATCGTCGCTGTACAGGAAACTAAAGTAGAGAGTGAAGAGCACGCTGAGCGAATGGTGCAGCCTTTCACGAGAGTGTTTGATGTGTGCGTTTGTCACGCGGTGGGTGCGTCTGCAGGTTGCCTCTTGTTAATTCGGCAGAGCCTTAATGCGAAAGTGGAGTCTGTAACTACCTGCGAGGCGGGTCGTTTTATTATATGTGATTTATCCCTACCAAGAGAAAAATGGAGAGTAATCTGTGTGTACGCACCCACTGTGATTCAAGATCGAAAGGAGTTTTTTGAAAAACTTGATGTGTATTTAAAATGTGAACGTAAACTAATTTTGGCTGGGGATTTCAACTGCGTTTGTTCGAGTATAGATAAATCAAGTTCCAGGCTGTACAGAGATTTAAGCACTGCCGTTCGAATTGATATGGTGGCGAAAGCTCAGCTAGAGGACGTGGGTGAATGTCTTTGCAGTGGAAAAGGGGTTATGTTTACTGCACTTTCAGCGTTCAAGCCATGCTAGACTTGACAGAGTATATGTGTCTTCCGAAATCATTCCTTCGTGCCATGATTACAGAGTTACACCTGTTACGTTTAGTGATCATTGTTTGGTTTCATTCTCAATGGGTTAACATAAAAGGAATAACAAACATTTCTCTTGGGACCTCTGGAAATTTAATGTAAAGCTACTAAAGGATGAAGAGTTTAATCGGTTTTTTCTGGAGGGCATAGAAGACTTAGCAAATAGAACACTTGAATCCTGGGGACATAAGTGGGAAATATTTAAACAGACCATTAAACTGAAAGCACTTGAGAGAGCCAGTATCCTGAGACATGCTGAAAAAGAACTTGAAGTGCGTTTGCGTGAAAACTTGCAACAGTTAGTAGCGGATGAATGTACTCAGGCCGGAACATTTTCAGAGGAGATAAACATAACTAAACAGAAGCTAGAGTTGATGGACCAAGAACGTTATCGTGGAGCATTGATTCGAGCTCGAGCAGAAAACTTGGTAGCGGGAGAAATGCCAACAAAACGAGCTCTTGGAGCTGAGAAGAGACATGCCTGTAAGAATGAAATAAGAGAAATAGAATATAAAGGAACAAGGTGCCATACGAAAGATGCAATAGCCGGTGCTTTTTTCGAATATTGCAAAGAGTTATTCACACCAACCACGCAGAACGTTTTAATAGCGATTTCATTTCATTAATGCCAAGACTTGATGACGAAAGAAAGAAAATTTTAGAATTGCCTATAACAGAGCGAGAAGTTGAAAAAGCATTTGATAAGTTAAACAATGGTAAGTCTCCAGGACCAGATGGCCTTAGTGCTGCAGTGTACAAGGAATTCAAACACGTAGTTTCACCTATTTTGAGGGAGGTATTTAACGAGGCTTTTAAGTGTAAACAACTTCCACCATCGTTTTTGTCAGCCCACACGGTCTTAATACCTAAAACAGAAGATCCCGCGAAGTTAAGAAGTGTTACTGCATATAGACCAATTAGCCTAACTAATGTTGACTATAAAATATTGATGAAAATATTGGCCAGAAGACTCCAGACAGTTATGACAAAACTGATTGGGCCCCACCAAACTTGTGGCATAAAGGGAAGGAAAATAATGACCAACATAAACATAGTACGATCAATCCTAGAAAGTTGTGACGTTATGCATCTCAATGTTGCCATGCTTCAAATTGACCTCGAAAAGGCATTTGATCGCGTGCCGCACGACGTGCTCCTTTCATTACTTGAGCACATTAACGTAGGGAGTTTGATTAGCGAAGGAGTGCGCATTGCTTACACTGGATGCACGACGAGATTGGTATTAAATAAAACTGCGGGTGAGCGTATACCTGTGCTGCGGTCAGTGAGACAGGGGTGTCCACTATCGCCCCTGCTTTTTGCTATTTTCATTGAACCTTTCTGCTTAAGTGTAATTAATAACCCTGCAATAGGCGGCTTTAAACTGCATGAAGCTGAGGTTAGCCTCCTCGCATACGCAGACGACATTGCAGTTTTCTGTACAAATTATGAGAGTATAATGCATGCTGTAAATGCCGTGAAAACTTTTTGCCAGGCGAGTGGTAGTGCTGTGAACTGGGATAAGTGCCTTGGCTTCTGGCATGGGGAATGGGACGTTACGCCAAGGGTATTTCTAAACATTAAATGGCAGGAAACACCAGTGAAGTATTTAGGAGTGCCGCTGGAGTTCTATCATGACAGTGAACCGTATTGGAAAAAAGAAACACAGGCATTGCGCAATGATGTAGAAAAATGGAAAGGTTGGGGTATTTCGATATTCGCACGGGCCACAACATGCAACTTGTTTCTGGTGAGCAAACAGTGGTACGTAATGCAGGTTTTGCACTGCAGTAGAATAAGTGTACAGAAAATACACAGAGTATTTGCAATTTTCATATGGAGCTCTGTATGGGAAAGATCAAGCCGCACAAACCTTTTCAGAAAAGTTAGAGATGGTGGACTCGGATTAGTTCATTTGTACATAAGACAACTTGTCAATCGTTTCCTTTTTCTGCGTGATGTGGATGACCCCTTTTTGAGAACTGTTATACAACTAAGGTTATCTAGAGTGCTGCCGGGATTTCTCGTATCATCATCAAATATGCAAGGACCAATACAAGGGTATTTAAAAGAAGTTGTTTCGTTGTTTCGTCTTTCCGCTTTTTGTCAGTAAGATTTTCGTTAGAGTATCTGGCTGAAGTACCACGTAAAAATTGTATAGAGACCTTGTCGATGTTTTACTGCCTGTTCCATTGTACCGTCAGCTATATTGTGCAGGCCCAGGACAGGATGTTCTGAAACGTGTTAAAAGAATGCTTGTAGCGCCAGGGGTCAAAACTTTTTTCTTTAAATTACATACTGGTACCTTACCAGTTAAAACGTGGTTGCAGGATAAGGGAATATTCGTGCCATGGAGCACAAATTGCCACTTGTGTAATAAACCGGAAACAATTGAACACGTGTTTATAGATTGCTGGAGCGGGGTCTTTTTCTGGGATATACTGCAAAGAACCTTGAAAAAAGAATTACCGTTAAGTCCACATGGCATCCGTTTTCTTTCGGTTAAAAACGAGGCAGGTGTACCTTATGATCTTATCATGCTTCTGGGCCTGCACAGTATATGGAAAACCCGATGTGCCTTTGAAAACGCGGATGTAGAAGTGCTAGCTGTGCGCCAATATTTTTGCAAATCTGTGTGCCATTTTCTTGAAATGCTGAAAAGCCAAGAGGATGTGCCAGACTGGATTGGGTGCATTGAGCGATTGTTACGAATGCCCAAGTATTGATTAATAGTCAGCCAAGAGCTGACGGTACCTCAATGAATTCTGTGGGTGTATTTTGTGACGCACTTGAAAATGGACCAATATGTAAATATGTAAAATGTGAACAGTCATGATTTGCAAGGCAATAAAGAAAAAAAAATTGGTGTGGCGCAGTGGTTAGCGTCTTCGAGTGGAAATCCGCAGGTTGCACGTTCGATCCTCCGTGGCACCTTGTTTTTTTTTACGGGACGGGTGTTTTTTCTACCGTTTTTATAGAATTCTTTTTTATTTTTTGTGGCAGCTCGTCATGGTGATTCTGACGTCATTTCGCGCTCAAGTGTTGCCGGCACTGCAGCACCCACTATACCCACCATGCGCCATGGTGGGCGTTTCCCACCATTCACCCACTACATTAATCCACTATAATGGTGGGTGGTGGTTTCCACCATGCCCACCATTCGTTTTTTGTTGTTGTTGTTAGTGGTTCATGAGAAAGAGGAAAAAGGCACCTAATTTCTGTCTGCCTTCAGGCGACACGGCGCAGTGCCTTATAGGGGTGGGGGGAAGGAGGGATAAAAAGAATAGAAGGAAAATAGAAAGAGAAGAAGACAGCCAACGAGAGAAAAAAGAAGGAGATAGGAAAGTGGGGATCCGGTCGAAGCAGTCCAAGGGCGGGGCACCACAATGCGAGAGCTGCACGGCTTCAGGAGACCGCGGAGGGCGAACCGTCGGCGGGAGCTACGCTGAAGTCGGAGATCGCGAGGGCACAACCGTCCAGCTTGAAATCCTGCGAGCGAATCCGATAGGGCGCTGGCGTGATTATTGTGGCACGCTCTCTCCCCACACACCTGTTCCGAGAATTTGGCTTGTAATTCGAGCACTTAGTGGCCCTGTATCACAGAGCTTCCCATTTCGTGCTCTTGCTGTAGCCTTGGACAAACCGGAAGCTGTGGTAGCAGATGAATTTTGTCAACTTATCAGTAGGCCCGCCGCATCACAATGTGTCCTTATTTGATAATTCTGTCGCGTTAGCCAGCCAGAAAATTAATGCTTGCTTTTGGGCCCAGTATCCTCAACTAGACCCCGTATTTACGTTAAGGGAGGTGCATTGTGCTATAGCATCATGTCGTCAAAAATCGGCCTCTGGACCGGACGGCATTACGTACAATATGCTAAAGAACCTTGGGCCCACAGGCACAACTATTCTCTCAGATATTTACAATAATCTATGGATGCAAGAAATTGTACCCGAGTCTTGGAAGTCTGCTCGCATCATTCCGATCTTAAAACCGGCTAAGACGCCCTTGAACCTTGAATCCTTCCGTCCTATCAGTCTGACAAGCTGTCTATGTAAGGTAACGGAAAAAATGATTGATGCGCGACTTCGATAGTGGTGCAACAGAACTGGTGTATTCTCGAACTACTTAACAGGCTTTAGGAAACAGAGATGCACAATGGATGCAATACTGGACTTGGTAACGTATGTGGAGCATGAACGCGCCTGTGGTAGTTTGACGGTCGCAGTGTTCTCTGGACATCAAAAGGGTATTTGACATAGTCAGTCACACTAATGTTCTGCTGAGTATGTTGGAACTCGGACTGTCCGGCAGGTCTTTGCGGTGGGTATCCAAATTTTTATCAGGTCGCAAAATATTCATTCAGACGAGCGAAGGAAAAAGTGCAGAACACGACGTCAGACAGGGAGTGCCACAAGGAAGCGTACTTAGCCCTTTTCTTTTCAAGTGTGTTATGGCTGATTTAGCAAAAAGACTGCCTTCCAGGTTGAAATACTCCTTATATGCAGATGATGTGTGTATTTGGGCATCTGGCACGGACATACAGTTAATTCAGATTGCATTGCAAGACGGAATAAATATTATCAACAACGTTTTAAAAGAAAAAGGAATGATGCTATCACACGCAAAGACAGCTGTATTGCCCTTCACCCGTAAGAAGTTAAAGAACTCCAATCTCAATTTAGAAGGAGAACCACTAATGATTGTAACACAGCATCGGTTTCTCGGAGTAATACTTGATAGGCAGCTATCATGGGCACCTCACATAAAGAAACTCGAAAACGAGGTAAATACGCTAGTGAATATACTTCGCAGAATTGCTGGGACATCACGGGGCGGATCTGTATCATCCATGCTCGCTGTTCACAATGCTTTAATACGACAAAAAGTTGCATATTCTGCAGCAGTCTTACACGCGTCCTTTCCCGCACTTCAGAGGAGCGACTTCAAAGACTATTAGCTAGGGGACTGCGCGTCTGCATAGGTGTTCCACGAGCGACTTCCAGCAGCCTTGTCATAGCAGAGACTTGGCAACCACCCTTTCCAGTCATGAGAACAATTGAAACATGCCGCCATTTTTTTTGCGCACAGACGCAACACAAAGGCCACCCATTGGCACTGGAGATTTTACTAAGAGATAAAAGCAATGCTCATAACGATGTACAGAGTAATGTACAAATATATTACCCAGAAATGAATTTTGGAGCTCTGAAATGGACTATCCTCCATGGCTGCTTGCAATACCAAGCATTGAATTCTCAGTGGATGGCATTATCAGAAATAGTGACATGTTCATCCAAGCTGCTAAACAACTACCGCTTTATCAGATACACATGCGGTATCCAGGGTACATACACATTTACACAGATGGCTCAAGTACTGCAACGTCTTCAACATCGGCATTTATCATACCACGGCTCAATATTCAGGAATAGTTTAAATTATGTCGCATGACGTCATCTACTACATCTGAGCTTTTCGCTATTCTGTATGATTTAATGTTTATAAACTCGGTAGCAGACGCTAGAAAACGGGTACTTTTCAGTGACTCACAGGCCGCATTAAGATCACTCTCCAGTACAAACAGGACAGTAATAAGTGATAGTATGACATACGAAACGTTGAAAGAGCTCACCAAAGCAAAGAAGGCGCAACATCAGATCAAATTCCAGTGGATACCTGGCCATTGCAACATTCCTGGAAACACAGCTGCCGATGAAGCAGCACGACAAGCACATCGTAAAGACGTTACTGTTTCTTTACCTATTTCGAAAAATGAATTGCGTAGTATTATAAAGAATACAACTTTCAGAATGAGCAAAACTGCTTGGTTTGACCAAAGTACAAAGAGCTGCGATTTATATCACATCGGTCCATTTATTGAATTCAAAATTACGCTGGCATTAGATAGAAGTATGGAAACTCTAATTCACCGATTGAGGCTAGGCACCGCATACACAAAACATTTTGCACATAATCCGCAGAGCTGAAACTCCCGAATGCGAATGTGGATTTATAGATGAAGACGTATGTCACCTTCTCATAGACTGTCCACATCATGACACGCCGAGACGCCGTTCTTAAGTCCGAACTGATCGCATTGGACCGCAGACCATTTAGCATGAAAAAACTTCTGGGCCCGTGGCCAACTGGAGTTTTACAGTCACACGCTTTAAAAGCATAACACGTTTTTTACAAGACAGCGGGATTGCTGACAAGTATTAAGAAAGAACAAAATTTCATTTGTAACACATGTACTTATTATGTACAGTATCATGCGACACCCATCACGTGTGTGTTGTGAAATGAATGACGGGTTGACTATTATGTACATACGAGCGAATGCATCTTTATAAGGACCAGATGTGTGCTCTGCTGTTTTGTGCTGGTGGACCGAATAATAACGAGGGACATTTCCAGAGACTTCTTTCATTGACTTTCGAACATTTGCTTACCATTATGTTATGATATGGCGTATAAGTGTGCCTTTGCATATCTGTTGCCCGAGTTTTCTATTTTCCATGCACTGCTTTGTATGTTTTGCTTCAAGATACGTGTTCAAGTTTCAATCAACGGCTAAGGAGTAGCCGGCGCCATAATGGTGCGCCAACATCTTAGTATCATATCAAATAAAAAGAACAAGGGTGGACAGAAAATTTCAACAAAGAAGTTGCCCTATGCACCACAATAGACAGGGTGGTATCAATGTGGCACAAGGCTCTATATTCACAACGAGAGTGGGAAAGGTCTGAGAAGAGGGTTCCAAGTAGTACATCAACAGGCCCAGATGGCATTCCAATTATGCTGATAAAGACATTGGGGATCTGAAGGTCTAAATAGACCTTTGAGAGAGGCAGTGAGCAGAAACTATAATCGATGGTGAAGTCCCTGATGGATGGAAACTTAGCAGGATAGCATGATTTATAAAGGAAAAGGGGACAAAGAGTGACGTAAACAACTACCGTCCCATAACAGTGACATCAGTGGTCCTATAGGCTGGCAATGCAGATTATAAAGGAAAGACTGCAGAGGCATGGATAGAGGATGAGGGGTGCTAGGGGAACTGCAGAATGGGTTTAGGAAACACAGAAGGTTGGAAGACAATCTGTTCTCATTGACGTAGTGCATCGAAATAGCAGAAAAGGAACTCAGACCTTTGTGACTAGCATTTTTGGATATCAAGGGAGCGTACGATAGCGGGGTTCAAGAGGACTTGTTGGGAATACTAGACACACTAGGTTGTGAAGATGGAGTCACTAATATCTTTAAAGAAATCTATGAATGTAACAAGGTAGTTATAAAGTGGGAAAAACAGGTATCCAAGCCCACAGAGGTGAAACGGGGACTTTAGGCAGGGTGGTCCACTGTCACCCTTGTATTCATGATGTACCTACCAGGATTAGAGGCCAAATTAGAGGGAAGTGGACTTGGCTTCAACCTCTCTTTAGTCAAACAAGGAAAACTCATTGATCAGGCACTACCAGCATTAATGTACGCAGATGATATAGTTCTAATGGCCGACAACAAGGAAGATTTGCAGAGATTGATGGACATCTGCGATAATGAGGGAGATAGGTTAGATTTTAGATTTAGTAAGGAAAAATCAGCAATCATAATTTTAATGATAACGAAGGTAGGGAGCTTAGAATACAGGAAGTCGCGCTAGAGATAACAGATAGATACAAATATCTGGGCGTATGGATAAGCAATGGGACCGAGTATCTGAAGGAACACGAAATATACGTGACGACTAAAGGTAACAGGGATGCAGCAGTCATGAAAAACAGGGCACTGTGGGATTACAATAGGTATGATGTTGTGAGAGGAATATGGAGAGGGGTCATGGTTCCTGATCTGACGTTCGGCAATGTGGTCTTGTGCATGAGATCAGAAGTTCAAGCAAGATTAGAAATTAAGCACGTGGTATAGGTAGGCTTGCCTTAAGAGCTCACGGGAATACGCCAAAATCAGGGAGTACAAGGTGATATTGGATGGACATGGCAGGGAAGCTAGCAGCAAGATAAAATTTCAGAGCGATTGAGAGAAATGGGGGGAGGAGCATTGGGGCTAGGAAGGTATTCAGCTACTTGTACATGAAGAAGGCCGATACAAAATGGAGGAAGCGAACCAGAAAATTGACTGGTAATTATTTGGAAAACAGCAGGTGGTCAAACCAAAAAGAACTATCGATTAAGAAGAAAGTGAAGGAAACGGAAACTGAGATGTGGAGAATTGGCATGATTAAGAAGTCCGCACTAGAGATCTATTGAACTTTTAAGCAGAAAATTGCTAAGGAAAGGATCTATGATAATACTCGGGGTAGTTGTCTACTGTTTGAGTCCAGGACGGGAGTATTGCGAACCAAGACATATCGGGCCAAATACGAAGGGGTATGCAGCGTATACGGTATGCATCGTATGTGGAGAGTAGGAGGAACTAAACTGCCGAACACTTGATAATGTTCTGTAAAGGGCTTCACCCTATAGTTCAGGATGATGGCGCAGAGTTTTTCAAAGCACAGGGGTTTAGGGACAGGGAGGGCAAAATAGACTTTAAACAGGTAGACTTAACTAGAAGGAGGTTATCTGATTGGTGGCTAAAGTCAAGGCACGAGTGAAAATTAAACCCTTCACTGCAAAGTACCCGTCCAACTTTACTATTTAAAAGAAAAAAGAAAGATAAATCTAGTGGTTCGTTCACCAAGTATTACGGCTAGGTGGCGTTAGCCGCCGCCTGATCTAAAAGGTACAGCCGCATACATCCATCCATCCATCGATGACGGCCGCTTTCCAAGTCATCGCCGATAATCCGGCAGGCAAGGGAAATCTAGGAGGCTATGGTAGTGCGTATGAGTGTATCAGACGAGAGAAGAGAACGAGCGCTTAAAGCTATAACGCTTCGGCTAGCTACAACATTCAGCAACCTGTTTTCCAGAGTCACTTTCACTCCGTTAGCTATGAGCAACAAAAGCATAACGAAAGTCATTCACGTGCGCTCTTCGAGTTTTGTTTTCTCAAAGCTTGTTCAGTGAACCAGGTGGTCCATCGGACAGTAAGTTTTCCTAGAAATGCCAGAATTACACTGCAATAAAATATGCGCGGAACCACTATGGTCCACAAAAGAACGTTAAATATTTTGTGAACTGGCATACAGAATAAGTTCTAGTTTATTTTGTTGTGTAGTCCTTAAAATACGCATGGCGTTTATTTTAATGGACAGCGTTACAGCACGTAAGCTACATTTTTCATTTCGTCGTCGTCGCTTCTGACTTCCTGCGTTATCGCATGAGGATTTGGATGACTGACGCCTTGAGCTCTTCTCCTGGTCACTATCTATGATACGTCGCCGTTGTCGTCGGACGTCACGCCAGTCATCTGTCTCCGAAGAATCAGGATCGAAAGAAGTGC
>WOVY01001707.1:0-171886 GCA_013436015.1 Rhipicephalus annulatus | reverse complement strand
ACAAACAAATTGCGATTTTATCCATGTTACTATACGATTGTGGCCCTTTACCATTGCGCTTTTCCAGAGCCACATAGTGCAGCGTTAGTTCACCACTCGCAGTTATTTGTATGCAGTGGGTTGCTCACAGCAACTGACTGCATGCAATGGTGAACATCTTGCATGCTTGCACGCTGTTTCAGCATGCTGGCTGCTTCCCATACGGCTATCAATTGATGTTCACAAAATTGGGAAGATGAAGAAAGACTACACAGTGCCCTCTGGCCACCCTATACTCCAAACCTCCAGCCAACAAACAAACAAAAGAAACAGAAATATGCAAATGAAATTATTCCTAATGCAGCTGGAATGGAGTGTAGTTTTCACCAACTCTGTGTGTTAAGTCAATATGGAGTGAGTTAACTCCATAAAGTAGCTTTTCTCATAACAGTGTTCACTCTATTGTAACACAAGGAGTGACTTCATAGCATCTAGAAGGAAAAATAGAATCTTCAGTATTTGATAGAAATGTGAGGCTCTACCTTAAAACAACAATAATCTGGAAAAGAACTCATTACATTCGAAAAAAAAAAAAGGTAGCACAGTTGATCCCCTTTACAAGAGACACTGATGTAACAGACAAACGGGGATAAGAGGCACCAGTGTGCAGGCTGACATTTGGCCCATCATGCATCAGGCACTCCGTAGATGCGCCTGTGCAGACGGGAGCCCTGCAGTCAAGCATGCTGAGCAAGACTGTTGACCACTGTACAATGACACATTGCCACAAATTTTCAAAACTTCATTTCACAGACTTCTGCAAAAGCTTCTTACAGTCTTGCATAATTTTTGCACAAGCTTCTCTCATTCTTGCGTGATTTTCGTCAGAACATATAAGTGTTGGAAGTTGTATGTCCCCAAAAACTTGCACAATACAAATAGCATACATTAAAGTCTATCACTTAATACGTGCATAGTGTAACAATGAAAGGAAACTCACGCATGGTTTGCTCCGAGCCTTCCCCGTGCGGTGCCTCCTTGAGCCTTGGAGAGCACTGTACAGCTAGAGCAAAGTAGCATCAATCCAGTGTTAATGGCAGGTTAACAAGACAACAAAACTAACCCCCATATTCATAAACGCTCCCCGACTCGACTTTCACCCTTCACTTGACAGAGTTGAGCACTGTGCCGCTGCTCGTTTGAAAGCGACGCTGCGCTACTTGAGAATCCAAGCAGATTATTGCTGACATGCAGCGACTTTCTCTGCTTAGAGACGGCGCTCCACCAGCCATCTCAAGTGAAGGTGAAGCGTTTTGAGATGGAGGGACGTTCTAGAATACGGGGTAAGATTGGTTGCAAGAACACTACAATAGACACAATTTTACACTTCATCTATATTGTACAGCCAAACACATTCTGCATCCTTATAATGCAACATATACATACAGTCTTATAAAGTAAACACTGTAGGCTGCTCAAATAACACCTACACAAAAATTACCCAAACGTGGCCATGCGCAAAGTACTTTTATTTGAAACTCACAAAACTTTTGCGGGTGATGGAGAATAAATAAGACAAGTTACGCTTGGAGGCACATGAGACCTTCGCAGCTTTCATAAAGTACAAAAACAATATGGTGTGTGTGTATGTATGTACGCATGAAGCTTCGGCCTTTACATACGGTTTCTTGAAAGTATCTACTATTAATCTTATGGCACCTGTGTCCTTCAGCGCAATTGAAAGCCTGCTGATCAGTGTGTGTAATTGTCGAATAGTTACATGAAAAATGGCGTGAAACACCTAAAATCAATTTTTCTAGCTTGGAAATATGCAGCTGTGTATACACAACACATGCTGCAAACAGTGGGAGGTGACCACAAGAGTGATTTGAGTGTAAGCGGCAGTATTCCGCATTCATGCACCCCGCCATTTTCAACTGTTGCCCAAAAGCAGCACCACTTCAGCGTGCTTTTTTTTTTACATCATAAACAGCACGGAATACAGCGAGGATGAAAACAACATATGCAATTAAATTTGAGCACTATTTATGGTGCGCATGATTGATTGATATGTGAGGTTTAACGTCCCAAAATCACTATATGATTATGAGAGACGCCGTAATGGAGGGCTCCGGAAATTTAGACCACCTAGGGTTCTTTAACGTGCAACCTAAATCTGAGCACACGGGCCTACAAACATTTCCGCTTCCATTGGAAATGCAGCCGCCGCAGCCGGGATTCGAACCCGCCCCCTGTGGGGTCAGCAGCCGAGTACCTTAGCCACTAGACCACCGCGGCGAGGATGGTGCGCATGAAAAAAAAAAAAGGCCTTTGTACAACGACGAATTCATAATTTGCCTTCACGGACCTTCTGTTAGGCTGCACCACATACAGATTTTTCGTGGCTTTCAAAAGAGATTTGAAAAAAAATAATAACCGTGTTTACTCTTGTCATGAGCGCACTCACTAAGTCACCCTCATTTCAGTCGCCAAAATTTTGAATTTTTTTTTCTTCCACATATTAAACACACACCCTACGTTCATCCGCTGCAGTCCCACGGGCTCCCCCCCCTTGCCGCCTTCGCTCGCTGCCACATGCCATTTTATTTTTGTTTCTACTTGTTCACGGCACGTCCCCTGTCTTTTTAATTATCTGTTGTAACATATGTGGCATTATCTTGTTCCCGAGGTGCCACAGGTGCTCTGCTATGTAGATGCACCATTAAACTAGTATTTTTGATCAACTGCGCATTTCTGATGTTTACCTTGCAAGTACGTAAAACTGGCATGCTTCTTGATCTACGATACACATGTGGCTTGTCTCACTTTAAAGCAAAAGTTAACATACAATGGTGTAAATGCTTATATTTTGAAATATTGACGCAGCAGCACACCGGAGATTATCATATGGTAAAGAAACGAGTGCTGCCTTATTACTGGCAAGTTGTCACTTATATGTACAAATAAATTTTGAGCAAAAAAGTACAAAAGCACAGCGAGGCTATGATGTGGTTCAACCTGTGGATTCGCTTCATTTATCACGCCATATGATGAAGCTTCCTTTGGTAAAACTGCCCAGATAAGGAAAAAAGTTTGCTGTCCAATACAGCAACTATACAAAGTGTGCACGTGCATCTCGCAGCACCTTTTCGTCACTTCCGAAATGCGCCACCACCATGCCCGGGCACCAACCGAATTTATCGCCTACAACTGCCATGTTGTCTCCTCGTGCTTGCACCCGTTTAGTTTTGCCTCACGATGCAAGTTTGAGGAATTATGAGCTGCTAGTGAGGCAAGCTGATTTAGTAGTCCACGCAGAGGGAGCAGAGCTTGGGGTGTTTCTTCGCTGAAAGTTATAACCTAAAATTGAGAACGCACATTCTGATTTTCCTAAAAGTACCAGCGTATTTGGCTGGTGCAGATTAACAAAAGCTACTTGAAGAAACTTTGCAATATTTGCATCTTCAGGTGCAACTTCATTACGGGTAAGTGCCATAGCCAAGTATTTACCTGCAAACAGATATAGCTTACCAAGATACTGTACATACAAACTTGTCTGCAGTTAAAATCATGATGGCGAGGAAGGCGGTTAAAATCGTGATGGCGATCGCGGAGATTTGGTATTGCATTGAAACAAACTATAAAGAATGAGAAACAATATTAGTTCACTTTGAAGTATAGCCGATCGGTTCAAGTTGGGCGTCAGGATTTTTTTTAATTAGTCAATTAATTCTATACACGGTCTCTATCATGTTCAGTGACTCCACTGTACAATAGCGTACAACAAAAGCAAAATACAAAGTGAAAAGTGTGTCAAAGCATACGCGAAAAATAAAGTGATGACTGGCATTACCGCGGGACACACCACGCAAAGTCGCTATCTGCCTTGTATAATATTTTCCTCGACTATTTCCACAAATTGCAATCAAAGAGGCTCAAGCTCAACATCAGCATTGTTTAAAACACTTGGGGGGGGGGGGGGGGGGGGGGGGCATTGCTACTTTGGTGGCGTAGGCCGTGACAATATATTTATAATATTATATCTCTTGTAAACTTGCCTAGCTCTCCACGACTAGTTTTTCGATGGGAGCAGCTGCGCTTCGCACATCCACTCTTAAAATTGCGGCTCGAGAGATTTTGAGCTTTCACTTGTTTTTGGGCCAGGCAATTCGTAGTGAAAGCAAGATAATAGGCCCTCATAGGTTGTGGCGGGCAGCCGGTGT
The DNA here is from genome assembly GCA_013436015.1 of Rhipicephalus annulatus. Lineage (NCBI taxonomy): Eukaryota > Metazoa > Arthropoda > Arachnida > Ixodida > Ixodidae > Rhipicephalus > Rhipicephalus annulatus. The sequence goes on along the minus strand of WOVY01001707.1, from coordinate 167,684 downwards.
ACGCCGTGGCTGGTGTATGTGTTGCACATCATGATTATCTGGTCTTGTATCGAGTGAACGAGCGAGGCCTTCCTAATCCAATGAGCTCGTTAAAGTAAGACAACAAAAAACCACAATGCTTCCACATCGTTCACAGCAACAGATGACAAGCCCCCAACAAACCGCACTGCAGCACGTGAACTGCCGTAGGTACCCAGGGAGTTACTTGGGCATGGCGAGAGAGGGAGACAACGGCAGAAGTGACATCACAAGAACACTATGTACAAAGGGGACATTTAAAGACTTTTTTCCCATTTTTAAACTTCGTACACTGTTGGATTTAGAATAGATGTATTTTGAATAGTTGTATTTGAAAAGAATAGTTGTATTTTGAAAAGGGCACTAATTCATAAGCCCAATGGTTCAAGGATGGGTGCATTTAGGGGGCCCATTTGACGTTTTACTTATGCCCTTCAAGAACTTGCTTACAGGGCCAAAGTCCTGTTTCAGAAAGAACACGCTAGTGCGTGGCCAGCAGTCCGTCAAGCATTAGTGCTGGTGAGATTTGGAAATGCAGCGCATGAGCATCCTCATCTGCTACTCTGCTCATGCTCTCGGAGCTTACTTGCGAGGCACGGTCCTTCGCACTTTTCATTTTCACACTGTAAATCAACTGATACCAACTCTGCCTTCCATTATTTATTAAACCAATATTTCATGGTCACGTGGACGAGCTTAAAATGTTTGCTACATCAGACCTGAACAGCATTTTGAGTCATCGAAACTTGCTAGTTGCAGCGAGCATTATGCGAAAAATATGATGTGCTTTACGGTGACAACTTGCAAAACACTGCAGCAACGATTAAAATCATGCATTTTTTGTGCTCACAGGAAATCCCTGAAGCAGGAGGCACTGGGCTAGATAAATTGCGCAGCTAAAATACGGATGCGCTTTCCAATGCTGTCATGCGTACAGGCGGAGAAATGGCAGACAAAACTGGGCGCACCCCGATTCTATGTGCATGCGTCCCATTCACAAGCCTCGCTGCCAGTTAGCACCACATGGCTCACTGTCCATGAGCTCGCTTGTTTCCTGTAACAGTGGACCATACGGTACACCTATTTAAAAACAAGGATAGAATGTATATAATGCAGCATCTGATGAAGCCATGATGATGTGTTGCTGATGAAATCTGGAACTCTAGTTAGTACCCTTATTGTTAACCAGCCGACCGACTAGCAAAAAGATTTGCGACTGAAATGATGGCATCTACACCTGCCCTTAAATGGACACTGAACAAAGTTTTTGCCGCCGAGATTTTCAGCCAAAATGAAAGATTGGGCCATGAAATTCATAGACAATAATAATTTCAAGCAGAAACTACGAACAAAATACTGAATTTAATGAGCCTTTTACAAAATGCCGCGTCTAGCTCTTAGACACGGCGTTTTCTAAAAGGTCGCGACATTCATTTTTCGAGTTTTTTTTTTTGTTATTCAAGACAAATCTACGGTGCATTGTTCACAGAAAACAAAATTGCCTCGGTAAGATTTCTTTGCGAGCAGCTTACTAATTTTAAGGCAGGCGCGTTGATTCGTGAACTGAAGGATGCGAGTGATCGATCTTGCCTGCTAGTGGCTAGGCGACAAAGGCTTTACCTCATGTCCTGGTGTAGCTAAGTCACGCAAATGGAGCAGAAAATGTGCATTATCATTTATTTCACCTAAATATCACACGTATGTGACTTATTGCCGGTGACAGGTGATCAGGATGAAGTCGACAAGTTGAAAATCTGAACAAGAATTCACTCGAATGAAAAACCAACCTATACTCACGTGCACGGTGAAGTCGAACACGTCGTCCGTCAATGTTGTCGCTGATGCCCGAAGGAAAAGAGAAGAGGACAAGTGACGGGGTCGTCTCTTTCTATAAAGTCGGCGGAACTGCCAGAACGGCCAACACAAAAGGCATCGGGTTGACATTCCTCCATCTGGGCATCAGTCGCTCCACCCGGGCATGCAACTGCTACTGGTTCTATCCTCTTCCCGACATTGCAGTGTTGCTGCCATACTCGCGAACCTTTTTAAATTAAAGCACGCAATCATGTATTATCGTGCGCCATACTAAACTTAAAAACAGTGCGCCGGTACATGAGATCACGAAGCGCGGTCCACGCCATTACAAGAACAATTAGAGAAATGAAACAAAGAAAACAAAAATGTATAAAATATTTTGTCCCAATACGATCCGCAATTCAGTTTCCTGCAGCGGCTTTGGCTCTGTATGAACGGCCAAGCCAGTGCCAAGCCAAGCTTGCGCCCCTGATCAGCTGTTTGTTTCCATCATGACCTACTACACTCCTGACCTGTTCAGATAGCGGGGTTCCTATGGGAGCGCGTGTCCCCGCTCTCGTTCAATCGCTCGCCGTAGGTGGCGCTACCTATAACCTGTTCGTCTGTTTCTTTACGGTTGTTTTGTAGGCGCTGGTATAAGAATGCCTGCATTCTGCAGTGAACTGGCGGCATATATGTGACTATTTCTTCCCATACATTGCTGGTTAAGCAAGGTGTTCAGAGCGCTTGAGTATTTATAGCACACTGGTTGACAAACGTGGGAACCCGTAGATTTACACGATGTAGGGCAGCCTATGCGTGGTCGCGTGCATTTTATTGCAAAAAAATTCTGAATGTCTTTTAGTATTATTATTTCTGAATAATTCTAAATTTTGGATCATAAATACGCACTACGAGTGCTTTGTTGGTCAAAATTTGACCACAAAGAGTGAAGATGACGTCAGCGAGCAGGTGCTGACTAGCGCCACGCCGCTCGTAGGTGACGGCCCTAGCGGCAGAAGGTATGAACTAGAACGTGGGCGCTGGAAGAGGTGCTCTCTGGGCAGGTCAGGAGTGTAGTAGGTCATGGTTTCCATCGAGAATTCAACAGTGAACTGGCAATTTGTTTAGATGATATTGCTAAAGGGCTTGAAATTGAATATTTCTCTACGTACTACTGCTGTACTTTTCCTCTCCGTTTCCTGATCACAGTGATGAGATTGAAGAGGTTACAATTTAGAAAACAGCTAGTGCAGCTCAAGCATTGCTAGTATCGCTGTTTCGGTAATAAAATGTTACAAAGATTTTGCCCCGCGACCTGCTTGCCGTGTTCGAGCACCCAGTAGAAATTTACGGTGCCGCGTTTGAAAGAGTTGAATAAAATTGCAATATTACGAAAGGAAGGCTCTGAAGCAACATCGCATTTTATCAGGCCTACACCTCCCACACCTAGACGAGTAAAACTCGTCGATATTATCTTGCAAAGCTGTGTATAATATTTAAAACACATTCTTTAGCCCACGATGAATTGTTCTCTCATGTGGCTTCTCCATTTGGTACTGTCATGTTAACTTACAAAGGCAACTTTCCATATTTAGTCTCTTTAGATGTTGCAAAAGCTTGACACGTGGTGTGTATGCCATACTGATAATTCTCGTAACCTGGGTCCGCCTCTTTAAACAGCGTCGCATTTTATTGTTCGCAATTGTGTTTGTTTTATACTGTAAGCCAGCTGTGTGATTTCATCAATATTCACGAGTGTTCCCTGACTATACAAACACGTGCGTCTTATTTGGTGCGGTGCACGTTTGTATGTAGCAAAAAATGTCATTTCGTCAGCGTGTGTCTGCATACACTTGCATGCCCTGCAGTACGTGTACATAATTAATGCAGTAAGGACTGCAATGCATAGCCTTGCATGGGACATATATTCCATGCACCCTCAGAGAAATGTTGTTTGTTATGAGCCTACTGTTTATCATTACGTTTTTTTTTCGTTAAAGTTTCATCTCCATATAAAGCAGCTGTATACAGGCACGAGCTTCAGCAGCTTCCTCGTTGTTCCATTTTAAATAAAAACACCAAGCCTACCCGAATCAATGATCTGTTTGCTATCGTTACTGTTATGTGTTCTACGATGTACAGAAGGACAGTAGTATACAAAAAATAGGGAGGGAATTGAATGCCCTGCCTGCATGGCTGCGCCGTTTCACAAGATCAGGCGCTGCGCTGTGAAGTTTCCTACCGGCCTGCAGAAATTCAAGGGAGCGTACGATAGCGTGGTTCAAGAGGACTTGTGGGGAATACTAGACACACTGGGTGTAAAAGATGGAGTCACTAATCGTTTAAAGGAAATCTATAAAACTAACAAGGTATTTAAAAAGTGGGAAAAACAGGTATCCAAGCCCACAGTGGTGAAACGTGGACTTAGGCAGGCGTGCCCACTGTCACCCTTCTTGTTCATGATGTACCTACAAGGATTAGAGGCCAAATTAGAGGCAAGTAAACTTGGCTTCAACCTCTCTTTAGTCAAACAAGGAAAACTCATTGATCAGGCACTACCAGCATTAATCTACGCAGATGATATAGTGCTAATGGCCGACAACAAGGAAGATTTGCAGAGGTTGATGGACATCTGCGGTAATGAGGGAGATAGGTTAGATTTTAGATTCAGTTAGGAAAAATCAGTAGTCATGATTTTCAATGATAACAAAGGTAGTGAGCTTAGAATACAGGAAGTCACGCTAGAGATAACAGATAAATACAAATAACTGGGCGTATGGATATGCAATGGGACCGAGTACCTGAGGGAACACGAAATATGCGTGACAACTAAAGATAACAGGAATGCAGCAGTGATGAAAAATAGGGTACTGTGGAATTACAGTAGGTGTGATGTTGTGAGAGGAATATGGAAAGGGGTCATGGTTCCTGGGCTGACGTTCGGCAATGCAGTCTTGTGCATGAGATCAGAAGTTCAAGCAAGATTAGAAATTAAGCAACGTGGAATGGGTAGGCTGGCTTTAGGAGCTCACGAGAATACACCAAATCAGGGAGTACAAGGTGATATGGGATGGACATCATTTGAAGGCAGGGAAGCTAGCAGCAAGATAAAATTTGAGAAGCGATTGAGAGAAATGGGGGAGGAGCGTTGGGCTATGAAGGTTTTCAGCTGCTTGTACATGAAGAATGTCAAAACAAAATGGAGGAAGCGAACCAGGAAATTGACTGGTAAATACTTAGGAAACAGCAGGTGGCCAAACCAGAAAGAACTATCGGTTAAAAAGGAACTGCAGGAAACGGAGACTGACATGGGGAGAATTGGCATGATTAAGAAGTCTGCACTAGAGATCTATCGAACATTTAAGCAGGAAATTGCCAAAGAAAGGATCTATGATAATACTCAGGGTAGTTCTCTACTGTTTGAGGCCAGGACGGGAGTATTGCGAACCAAGACATATCGGGCCAAATACGAAGGGGTAGACACAGTATGCAGTGCGTGTGAAGAGAAAGAAAAAACTGCCGAACACTTGACAATGCTCTGTAAAGGGCTTCACCTTATAGTTCAAGATGATGGCGCAGAGTTTTTCAAAACACTGGTGTTTAGGGACAGGGAGGGCAAAATAGACTTTAAGCGGGTAGACTTAACTAGAAGGAGGTTATCTCATTGGTGGCTAAAGTAAAGACACGATTGAAAATTAAACCCTTTACTTCAAAGTACCCATCCAACTTTACTATTTAAAGGGGGAAAATAAATCTAGTGGTTAGTTCACTAAGCATTACGGCTAGGTGGCGTTAGCCGCCGCCCGATCTAAAGGGTACAGCCACATCCATCCATCTATCCAGCCAAGAATATGCTCTCTGGCCTCTGGCTTGTTGCTCCAGGCCTAGTCAGGTAGATTTTCTGGCCTCACCGTTGAATTGTTTGCTCGGGTTGTGGCTTGCAAACATTGCGGTTTTGGGCTTCGTATCATCTTGTTCCGTCATAATGTCCTCCAAGTGGAGGACATGTCGCAGTGTGAGGAGGGAGTACGACAAGGCGCTGATAGAATGAGCTATCAGTCTTACCAGGCAGGCGGTTGAGAGCGCACCGAGGCAGCTGACGCACACCAGCACTATCCGCTTCCTGTATAATACAGGCTAGGGAATTATAGAAACACAGAGCAGAAATCAACTCTTGTGCTTCTCTCAGGCACTCACAAGGCGGAACCTGCTTCGAACACTGAGGACCGAGCTAAGCAACACCATGCGTGACGATAAATCATGGTCTGCTATTGCAGTAATGGTTAAGGCACGCGTGCAACTTAAACCATTGTCACGCAAGATGAATTCAAAACACCATCGAAGTGAACCCAAGGCACATGCTGATTATTATGTACGGTACTAGCGCTAAATTCATGCAGACGTTTAGTTGGCGCTGCAGTAGGCCTAGTTGAAGGAATGGCCACAGCTACTGCTGTGATGGAGAACGGGCTCATTAACACCTTCATGTAGATTAAAACGGTTTACCCCGAAATGGCTGGGAGTGTCACGCTATCCCTAGCCTCTTCACTTTTCTCATTCGCTATCTTCACTATTCTCATGGGAGGCCACTCTTTGGGCAGCTTACATCACGACATGCGCGTGTCAGGATGTCAGTGCCGTCTTTTTCGGAGTCGGCGCCATCTTTTCTTTCTCTTTTGCTCCTTCCCTGTCCTGTGTTTCTGGTGTTGCGCTGCAAACAAGTGAAGATGGTAAAGAACACCAGATGTTCAAAATTTGCTTCTCATTAATATATCGTGGTTTTGGGAACTAAAACCCCAGATATATTGAAAGAAGATGCATGAAAAGAGAAGGATGATATTGGAAACTGGCAAAAAAGGGATGACAGACTTCTTAAGCTATGCTGCCATTGAGATTTTCAGCTGTTCACGCAATTCTCACACGTGACTTTGATGCAGCTATGCACATATCACACAAGCATGCTGACTGTACAGTTAGTATAACTGCAACCTTCATGTACCCAGCCTTCATGTACCCTCTATGACATTTCAGAACATCTGAGTCAGTGTTAGCATCAAGTTGTGTTCTTCATGCTGGGGAACCAGTGTGATGAGTTACCATTTCTACAGAATGAAGCCCTGTCTACCTGGAACAAGCTGCAAGATATATAACTAAACGGCCCTTTTCAGGGCCAGTCAATCTCTGTACGGCTTGGATGCACCAACTGATTCCCTTTATCATCAACCCTCAATAAAACTAGCAAATGTTTGTACATGTGCAAGCAGTGTCATTCAATATCTTAGAAAATGCTTGTGAAGCAATTTCAAGGAGAATCGTTTTTCTGATCTCATAGTGAGGCATTAGGAACACCTTAGCCCCACCAAATGCCATTATTCAATGAGAGGAATAAGAGAAATATTTCACTGAGAACTATGAAGTAAAGAAAAAAACAAATGTTTTCAGATACTGCGAGATCATTTCATAAAAAAGCTCAGAAGTTGCTATGTGTGGCCACATTTAATCTGTACAAGCATCGTGTGGTTACAAAATTCTGTACCAAACATAGGTTCAGCTTTCTGGAATAGACCGCGCTGCACAAGCTAGCTCAGTGCATGCACTTCTGTACTCTGCCAGAGAATATTTTTACCACCAGTATGTTGCAACGTGAAGTGGAATGGTGATTGCATACTAGGGCGCGTCCTGCAGGACTCCAATAAAGTTGTTTCACTTGATCGGTTGGTGTGCTGTAAGCAGAACATTTCCAAGAAAAATCGTATAGTTTGGAGGAGGACTTAAGCAAGGAAAGGTGTAGATAAAACACTGCATTCACTGGCATTATCCTCACCAAGTATAACATTGTTTTTCTGGTGAAGCTTTGTGTCTGCACAGCGAGCAGGATAAGCTGGTAAAAACATGCAAAATGGGAAGTCTAGCACAGCAATCTGTGCAGTACTGCTCATTTCATGGAGCATTAATTTCACAGGCTTTGCTCATTGTTAGCGTTAAGTCTATATTATGTCCACTGCAGGGAGGAAGCCCAATCAATGTTCCCTGTCCTGTATGAGCCAATTTCATATTATGGCTGATAATTTCTCGATCTCATTTGAACTAATCACCTGCCACCCTCTGCTACATTTCATGTGTCCTAATATAAATTAATTGACATTACTGACCTGTCATCCATCTTTTTTTCTCATTCCCAACTAATGCATTGATTTTTGATAAACTCTGCTTTCTTCCCATGTCTTAATATTATGCTAGCCTTTTTTCATTTTTCTGAAACATTATCTTTGCTCAGAAGCTAGAAGTTATCAGAAAGAACATAACGACATTCTACCTCCTGAGCATATGGCATCATCAATACAAAAATGTAATAAAAGTGAGAAAACATCCTATCTATATAAGAGGCCCTAAAATACTGAAGGAGGCAACAAATAAACTGGTATTTGTATAAAGGCAGTGACAAAAACTTTGACTACTGTCACTTATTCTGATTCTTGGGACATCTTTTTTAGTACATCATAACACATAATTACACATTTATACAATTTACACAGAGGAATTGCTACCACGTGCATTGAGGCCACCCTTCAGAAGTCATGTGAGCACAAGGATGAGGTAAGCCTTAAAAACCAGATTAAAAGACTAAAGGATGCTGGATATCCCAACAGCACCACCACACCCGTGTGCTAAACCCTCCTGCAGAAAGTCAAGTTAAACAAAACAGGACCAAAATAAAAACGGAATGACCAAAGATCTTTGCATGCTATACCGTACGTACATATGGTGTTTCACAATATAAAGAAAATAGCGAGCCGATATGATTTTATCTTGTTATTTGCCATCCCTTGCAAGTTTTCAAAAGTGTGTGTACTAAAAAGCAACAGGAATAGCCATTATTTCACCATTCGTCACGAGAATAGGTATACTGAATGCCAATATAATGTTGTGTATGAGATACTATTGACATGTGGAAACGTAAACATAAGACAAACTGGGCAGTGCCCCAATGTTTGAGCAAGACAGCATGCTTAAAATGTTAAGAATGGCTATGCTAGTCGCATGGCCATACACTGTAAAGAATGTAAGTGCAGTTCTATGTTTCATAAAACACTGTTTTTGAAAAAAGCAAGAACAAGAAATGAAAGAGAGACTGTGAAAGCTTTTTCTTGTCAGGAAGGCCATGAATTAGTGAATCAGTATACCTTCACTCATCCATTCGGAGAGAGAGTATTCTTTACTCAGTTAAGATTATATTATCATGGTCTCACATGTGTCGTTGTGCATGAGCACTGTTCTTGTACTCTGTATAAAAGTGGACGTAGTACCTTCAATAAAATTTAGTTGGCAGTCAGCGCTCTTTCCTGTCCTTTTTGTCTTTTCCTGAACTTCTCTCACTGTTACTAGAATACAACCACGATGAACCAACTTGCCCAGATTATGCTATTGTTGATGAAAAGTTAGAGCACGAAAATACTTCAGGGGCTCAGAACGTCCTCACTACCCGTCTAGTTACGGCCCTGGTCTATGTGTTCCGAGAGTGAAGCACTAGTGGAGCTATCTAACTACATAACGGTGAGGAGGGTTTGTGTATACTCGAGCTTGTTTCATGACATGGTGAGAGGTGGCAGGTTGTTGAAATAATATGGTGTGTGGGAGGTCAAGATTTTGATTGAGAACGCTGAGTATGAGCCAGTGACATTAGGCGTTCAAGATTTTTTGCGATATTCACTCTAGCATAGGACCTTGGTTGGTGGTTGACGTGTGCATTTGATCACATTGTAGTCTTCCATCATAATTTTTTGCCACTTGGCGTCGGCACTCTTGAGTTGTACCAAAGTAATTAAGCATTCAGGTACAAGTATCTTCTGTCAGTGTTTCAATGAAGAGCTGAATACGAGTGATAGCTTCTATCGATACTTCTGGCATTGGTGTATGCACATTTCTTTTGAAGTTCTCTTGCAAAAAAGGCATTAAAGGTATGTTTTTGTGACTTTTTAGTGTTGGTCAGAACTGCTGGTCTGTCCGAACGGCTCTTCGATTGATTGTGGTGTTGTCTTGTTCAGGGCCACAGAGCTTTAAGTCTTTTTTTTTATATTTGCCTTCACAGGAATGCTCTTTGCATGCTTCTTCAGTACTTTGTATTATTCCTAAAGCATTGACTTCCAGATATTGATTGTGGTGCTTTAATCTAGTGTTCATCTTCACGCTAGCTTCATTTGCACGCAAAGCAAGAACTCAGGAGTATGGTAACTTTTGCTATGGGCTTTCTCTTCTTCAGTCTACTGTATTTTTGCCTGTGTTGTCTAAGCACTGAGAGCCTCGTGCGACAGCTTTTTTTTTTGTGCACTTATTGTGTGCCAATGACTTATTTGCCTCCTCAGCTAAAGACTTTTTGTATTATAAGAGAAAACTCTGTCTGTATTGGTTTTGTCATTTGCTGATGGTGTATCTTCAGTATCTTTTCTCAGTGTACACTATACTTGAATGGAAGAGCAGCATGACTACCTTCAGCTGTTAGCAGGCTTTTAGCTGCTGTAATACTGATTGATGCTCCTTTCTCGGGCATTCTATTTTGGATGGTTGGCCATTGCTTCTTTTAAACTTTAAAACTGCAGGTGCGCCTTTTTCTGGTTACACCTGGTATATTTTTCCAGTGGGGATGTGCTCCATATATATATATATATATATATATATATATATATATATATATATATATATATATATATATATATATATATATATATATATATTGCTAACTTGAGAAACAAGGCCTCTTTACGTTAGGTGCACATCAGGTGGGAAGAGTACTTCTATTACTTGTCAAGATTGTGGCCCCTTATGGTGGGAATCATAATGCACTGTTGATGTGTCAAATTCACATAGCATAATTGCAAGGCACTCGATCAATATCCAAGGAAGAAAATTATGGTCTTTTGCGTGAGTTTCAGCAACTCATAGTAATTTGTATGTAAATGAATACTTCATCATTCTTGGCTGTCATGTTTCATGGAAGCACATGTGCTTCGTTAATAACAAAAAAACACGCACGCTCACGCCACTGCAGTGGCGTAAGCGTGCGTGTTTTTTTTTTTTGTTATTAACGATTTGCCCTATGCATTCACGTTTCTTCTTTTTTTGTGTGTCGTACTGCTCGTATCGCGCAGCCTACCGTTTTGGGCACACGTAAAAAAAGTACATAAAAAAGAAGCGTTCCACGCCGAAATTCACGTTCGCAACGAGCTGGCTACGACGCCCACACACTCCGCAACACCTTACCAACCGTTCGCTGCGATGTTGTTAGGAATTCGTGTGGTCGTTGCATGAATATAGCGCGTGCGTGCGTGCACACGCGCGTCTGTGTGTTAGATCACGGCAACTGCATATGTTGTATGATTCAGTCACCATAACGCAACTGACGACCCCCGCTCTTCCCACACGTCAAGCAGCAGCAAGTGCCGTTAACACGTACTGTGCTGTGAACGCAAAACAGATTCGAATAGGTCGCGTAGATAGCTAGCCCGACACATGATACGATAAGATTTGCGTCAGATATTCGATGTCTACATGCACGCGTAAGACAGCGGTATCCGCAGCAGCTTCGTCATACGTACGGATAGCACCGCATCGTACGTCACGTCTGACAGAGAAACTTGATCGGTAATTTTTTCTCACTTAAAAAGTCTACCTTGCACAACTTCAACCAACGATTATGCATTTCAACCAACTGTGCATGGTTTATTGATTGATTGATTGATATGTGGGGGCTTAACGTCCCAATACCACCATATGATTATGAGAGACGCCGTAGTGGAGGGCTCCGGAAATTTCGACTACCTGGGGTTCTTTAACGTCCACCCAAATCTGAGCACACGGGCCTACAACATTTCCGCCTCCATCGGAAATGCAGCCGCCGCAGCCGTGATTCGAACCCGCGACCTGCGGGTCAGCAGCCGAGTACTTTAGCCACTAGACCGCCGTGGCGGGGCATGGTTTAATGACGAAAAGATAGTTCTAATATTGTGCCCGGCACATATACTCTCTCTCTAACTTGAAAAATCGGTGCGTGAATTGGGGCCAGAACAGCGCCAAAAAGCAGCAGCCGCAGAAATTGGCTCATATTCTAATATTATGACATCGTGATGTGGACTTTTCAGCTGACGCCGGCAATAACGGTCAAACGGCGGGCCAATAATGCCGGTCTCATTGGATGGCTCCGCCCATATTGGCTGCTACTTGTACAACCTGGCCCGATGTGTCCGTTCTAATCAGCCGGCACAGCCTATATGGGCGGAAAGCTCTGAAAGCTGGCCCAATATAACCAATCTAATAGACTGGCACAGCCATCATTGGCGGAATGTTGTTAATGCTGGTCCAACATAGCCGTTCTATTCGGCTGGCAGAACCAATATTGGGGGTACGTTGTGAACGCTGGTCCAACGTCGCCGTTCTATTTGGCTGGCACAGCCAATCTTGGCGGTACGTTGTGAAAACTGGGCCGTTCATGGGCCAGGCAATGCCGATCTATCCCCATTATTGGGCCAACCTTCTGTGCTGCCTGGGGAGGAAGTGTTTTCTTCTTTCGAAGTTTTTAATTCCGTGAGTTTTGTTTTTCTTTACGCCGATTGACACGTGCAACAGTGCTGCACAATAACTTCAATGATTGATATGTGGGGTTTAACGTCCCAAAACAACCATATGATTATGAGATATGCCGCAGGGGAGTGCTCCGGACATTTAGACCACCTGGATATTTTAACGTGCCCCCAAATCCGAGCACATAGGCCTACAGCATTTCCGCCTCTCCACAATAACTTCTCCGGCCATCAGGTAACCCTGGAACCTACGATATCTTGTGTGAAAGAAAAAACGAGGTACAAGCAAACGAGGTAAAGGAACTTAACGAGCCTGTACTCATTTAATCAATTTTGTATTTGACCTGTATCTTTGTAACCACTCCCCTCTTTAATGCCTCTGGCCTTGAGGGTAAATGGAAATAAAAAATAAAACCGTGGGACCTGCGATATCTTATGAAAAAAAACGAGGTACCAGCATTTTTGTGCTTAATAAAATATTTTAGGTGTTTTTCATATCTTAATTTTGCAGAAAGCGAAGCCAACAGTAGCATTGGGTGAATTCGGGTGTCTTAACTTTACAGTTATTACTAAGCATGTGCAACGTGACGATGAGTGGGATGGTTATTGAAGTATCAATCCTACTTGATTGAAGACTGTGATATTAGCAGATGCGTCATTCATTCGCGTGGGCATGCCGTGGACATTGTCAGCACATCAGTAAGTGTAAACTTTTTGATATAGGATAGTGCCTGAAAAACATGCACGCTGTTATCAAAAGAACGCATAACGAAGTATTGGCGGCATATAGAAATAATTAGACGTGAGAATTGCTTTGATACGTGGATGACGTCAGGTTATCTACCCGTGGGTGATGCCTTCGGTGACGCGAGTGCTATAGGCTACAGTCAAACGACCAAACATTGTGGAATTGACTTCCAAAAGTTGTATCTCAGCAGCAGTTGTGTGCAATGTGCCAGTAGTACCCGTTGGTATTGTCTGAAATAACGTCACCCTCTCTTTAGTGTCCACTGTCCATCATGGAGATGGCGGAAAAAGCAATGCACATGTCGACTGAACAAACATGATTGTGCGTGCATGAAGAGAGGGTTAGATTCGGGATCCCGAATTTCTGATTGGCTAAAATTGTTCTAGCCAGAAGTGAAAGAAGGGTGAGGCGCTTTGAGTACAAACGGCCTTCTATCAGCTATGCAATGCCTCAATCAATATTCGTACAGGTAATCGAAAAACTTGCGTGTATTGATTACTATTACGCTAACTTTGACGACTTCTGCATTGAAGGTAAGAGAGAAATAAAATATTAATTCTTTTAGTATGATTCACAATTTTGGTGTGCGTGTGTGTGTGTGTGTGTGTGTGTGTGTGTGTGCGTGTGTGTGTGTGTGTGTGTGTGTTTCAGCGATTTTCTTATGCACACCAACTTTTACAATGCTTGACTTGGTTTCCTTTCCAGATTTGGGTGCACGTTGAAGAACCCCAGGTGGTCGAAATTTCCGGAGCCCTCTACTACGGCGTCTCTCATAATCATATGGTGGTTTTGGGACGTTAAACCCCACATATCAATCAATATTGGTTTCCTTTCTGCATTTTTCGTTAACGTAACTTTTCGTGTAGGCACATAGTCTTGCACACCTTCAGAAGCCGTGTTCTACAGCGCACGTTCAGGAAAGTCTAATTGTTGTTCTCAGTTATAACTGAGAACAATAATGAACATTTCGTCTGAACTAGAGCCAATTCAGTGTCTGGCGGTAATATTGTGGTCTTCAGTGTTTAGGGTATGTAATTCTTGTAAATTTATTTATTATTATTTATCTTCATTATTGTTTGTTCACTCCGTTCACGAGCCGATGCATGTATTAATTGTAGCTCGTTCTCAACGAAAGCTATCCGCAGGAGGCGTGCGCAAAAAAATTTTCCCACGGGAAGAGTGATCAACCATACTTAATGCATGTTCGTTGATGCGCTTGTATGTGTTCGTGTATACATCCGCATCCAAATTTGAAAACTTTTGGTAGATCAATTCCCCCCCCCCATTTTCTACACCCCTGGCTTTGCACTGCCTCCGCAATCGGCCAACCCTTCAATAAGCGACGATGCCAAATGCAAAGAAAAAAACATTAACGTTATTACATGACCTCACGTTCTTGTGACGTCATAGCAAACGCTATGATAACGCCAAATAACGCGGCTACCAGGTACGCCACGACAACGTCATAAGGGGATGCTTTGCACCACTTGTGTTCACACCGCCGACAGCCAATTTTCGCGCTTGACGAGGTGTTTAAATTTTTCGACATACAAGAGAGAGAGAGAGGGCGAAAGGAGGCTTGGTGCGGCGAAATCTTCAGGTAGTTGTGAGGCTAAGCGCCAGTAATTAAACTGCGCCTTTAGGCCCTTTCTCGTGTTTAACAGTATACCGCGCAGCGTACGGACCCAGCGGACGTGTCACACTTGCTCTGGTCGTGGCCCGGCCTACAGCAAGCGTGCCTTCGTCATTCTGGAACAACCAGTCACCAAATACAGTTGCCCTACCGGCTTACAAGCGGGCATTAAAGGACTGTTCCACCGATCCTCGTTAAACTTTATGCACACGCGTAATTAGTTTGTTTATGTGTGATCAGCCTGTCTTCTTATTATGTACGTTTGTACATAATAAGAAGACAGGTTTTTTTTAAGAAGACAGACTTTTTTTTAAAGACTGCCCTTTGGCAGTCTTTAAAAAAAGTACTATGCAGATTGAACTTCAAGGCAGAGATAGCTCCTTTTGCTTATTTGCTTGCTTGCTTGCTTGCTTGCTTGCTTGCTTGCTTGCTTGCTTGCTTGCTTGATTGCTTGCTTGCTTGCTTGCTTGCTTGCTTGTTTGCGTGTCCCTCGACCTACGGGTTCCTATTCACTACGAAGGATTGGCCGTGAAGGCAGCAGTTAATATAAAGAATTTTTTTTAACTTCGAAAAGGAATCAGAAAGACATAGCTTGTCACACGATTAGACGAAAACTTCTGAATGACCTGCCAATATAGAATGATGCATATATGTATGGAAAACAATGGTACTTCCTGCTTTCAACCTCTCCTTCTCTTCTCCCTTATTCACGTCCTTCATTAAACAGCTCATACTTAACATGATACACGGAACGTATTGTGCTTGATTAAGAGGCTAACAGCCGAAAATGCAGGAGTGCTTGAAATGGTAAAATTACGATGGTAACCCGATACATAAATTTGGGCAATCCCCCGATGCACCACCGCGAATACTTTTAACATCTCTCAACGAATTTATACTCAACAGATGCACGTGATTTGCTTCGTGAAACAAAAAGGAGTTTAAAGTGCACTAGCTGACACATATAGGTTATAAACTGGCCTGATAAACATTTAGTTAGCAAGTGTGCTTGTAATTCTTAAGCGACTTCATTTGATGAGATGGACGTCCTATTCCATGACACAAAATGGTGTCACGGTTAGAAAATGTTGAGTTTTGTTCCCGGGTCCCCTTAGAAATTCAAACCAGGTTAGCCGTTCAGTAAGTCAACCAATCAAGCAAATCGCAAGTGCAGCTTTTCGCATATATTATCATTTGCGAACATCACTGTCATCCATGTTTGTAGCAAAACGTTGCAAATAACGCTGTTATGAACAAAAAGAATTGACGTATCACTGGAAGTAATACTTATCGATGCCAGCGCTTCTTTGTTGCAACATTTTTATTTTACAAATCCGGTAAATTTTTCTTTTTTGTATATATACATTTTAAAATAATGTCTGACCAAAATATTTCTGTCGCTAGATTTAAAGGCATCCAATTTGATCATTTGTTATTTTTTGTTTGAGTTTTTTATTTATTTATCTCGCTTGCTTTTGTCGACTCATTAGCGGATTTATCATTGTGGATTATCCGCTTTGACGCTAGTCTACATTCCCATGTTTTTTACCAAATAAATGAAAAAAACACACACGCACACACAAAACAAAACGAATTGTTTCCCAGATTTGACAAAAAAATATTGTGAGCATTACTTAGGCACTTGCTGGGTTGCTATATTTAAACAGCAGCGATAGTTTGCCACGTGCCAACGTGACGACCCCTACTTAGCCGCATATCATCGGATACATGAATGACTTGTCTTATACACCTAATGCCAGACTATGTCGTCAGCTACGGCAGTTCAAGCTAGAAAACACTGTCTTGCAGCGCTATACTTACAATGCGGATGACATCGGTAGGTGCCAGTACTTCCTCGTTCGCTGCGAAAACAAGTTCTCGAAGCGTTGCATGACGACCCATCAGCTGTAAACTTAGAATTTCAGGAGACCTACAACCGCGTTAGGAGCCGTTTTTTCTGGCCTGTTTTTTCTACCTTTGCAGCTAATTATGTCAATTCTTGCACGCTTTGTCAACGCCAGAAACGGCCAACTTCAACTCGCGCTGGCCCATTACAACCCATTCCATGTCCCGATACAACAAATGCGTATAAAGATCGAAGAAATCAAGTAGAAATAAAAAGAGAAGGGTAAATAAAAAATTTGAAAGCGAAATAGAAATAAACAGAAAAAAGAGAAAGAAAGACGAAAATTTCAAAAGGAAAAGAGGAAAAGAAAGAAAGAGAAAACCTAAAAGAATCAAAGCAGTCTGCCCCGTGGCATGTTTTTCAGGCTTGACACATTAAGAGTGATGCTGAAATAATACGTCTTAGGGGGATTGTGGAGATAAACATAGTACAGATGCATCCGAGTTCCGGTTTATCTGTCGCAAGCATTCCTGGCGTAACTATTTATTATAAATAACACCTTTACGATGCATAACTCAAAAACTTAAAGAAGTGCCACTTGAGGTGCTGGGTATCGATCCCAGTACCTCTCGCATGCTAAGCGAGCGCTATACCATCTGAGCTACACCCCCTGACGCTAAGGGCGAAGTATTTGAGAAGTATTGGAGTTGTTTAAACTAGGTTGAGTGGGCGACTTGCAGAGAAGCTCTTGCAGTCTCTTTCCTCTCGCGTTCCGCCTTCGAGATTATGAAACAGAGCATGAAGAGAGAGAGAGAGAGAGCATCCTACGAAAGATGAGAAGGCGGTTTGTGAGCCCCAGTAATTCAGTTGCACCATTGTGGTTTCCATGAGATACGCGTGCTTGCTTGCTAGCTTCCACTGATCTGGCTCGTACCCACCACGGGTGCTGGGCAAATATGCTGGCGGTTAATGTAAATTGAAAAAAAATAAGGGCCTATACGGAAGAAAATTGATATGTTCTGTTAATAAAATAGGGTCATGCTTCAAGATACGAAAAAGTTTGATAAAGAAAGGAATGAGTAGAAGTCGTTTTATTGAATAAACCTTATCGCTAATACATTAATTTTTTGGTTAGGGCGCACTAATGCTGAATGATAATAAAATGATGGGTTGAAGTTTGCTCTAACAAGAAAGCCGATTATTGACTTCATGGGGTAACCTCCTTGTGTCAACCAGGAATTAGCAGAGGGCCCTGCAGACGTTCCTGTTTCCATATTCCAATGAATCAGCACCCCCCTCCCCCCAAAAGAACAGCGATAATCGGAGTAATTGGGGAAACTCCGCAACGAACTCGAACGTAGTTGTAGCGTCTCTTCCTCTGCTAATCATCATACTCCTTCATCTCCTTCATGAGACAAGTCGCACTCTGCGTGTGACTCGGATAATATTGGGCTCCGTTAATAGGTTAACTAGTGCGACTATGGGAGCGTTCAAAAGCAATTTATAACCGAGCTGAAGCGAACACTGAAATGTCTTCATTACAATAGTGAACTGAACGATAAATAGCAACAGAAAAGTAAAAGCTAGAACGCAAAATAGAAAGAAACAGAAATGACAAGAAAAAACAAAATATGAAAAAAAACAGGAGCAGGAAAGAAAGAAAAAACCTCAGAAAAACAAAGTAGGCTGCCTAGCCGTACTTTTTTTAGGTTTTTAACCCCTAGTGTGAACCTGTTTTAATACTTCTGCAAAAAAAAGTTACATTGAAGGTGCTATGTAACTATCTAGGTATCATCAAAATTTTATTATAAAGTTTGTAACATTTTCAATTCGTAAGTTTTTTACTCTAAAATCGAAGAGTACATTATAATACCACTCAATTATTGGCCGATCCCCCACAATGGGTATGAGCCACAAGTGAAGGACATCAAGAACAATAACTAAGCGAGCGTTCTTCTATCTGAGCTACACGGCCGACGTAAAACAGGATGAATTAGTGCGCTATTTGATCGAACGGGTGAAAGCAGCCTTTGCTCCCTCCCTCTCTTCATTTCCAGTTTTAGGAAGGCCACGTAAGATATCGGAGACTGATAGGCGCACGCCAAGCAGAATACTTCTTCAGCATACGGCATTTATGTAAAAAAACAGAGTTGATGATTATATGAACCGGCCTAAGGCATCTTATGAGTGGATTGTTGCAGTGTTTTGAGTGCATTGTGTCTTTTTCATAAATATTCGATTATGTGAGCTAAAGGACTTTTTGTGTGTGTGTGCGTGTGTGTGTGTGTGTGTGTGTGTGTGTGTGTGTTCGATTTTCGCAATGCTTCCCCGAGTTATCCGTGATAAAAACGCAGTGGTATAAGTTACACTAAATAAAGACGCTTTATACGCAATGACAAGTGTCTTACACGGCAGAATGACGTGTCGTTGTACAGTAGAGCCCAGTACCTGTGGCACACACTTACCCGGGATATTGGCCACGAACCTTATAGCTCTAAATATACTTGAGTTTTTAAAGGCTTACGTGTGTTCAAATGATCAGTGATATATAAATATATATATATATATATATATATATATATATATAGTTCAAAAAAATCAAGCACGTAGGAAAAATTGTTTTGTAAAGAACTGACGTTTCGGCCGCGGGGCCGGCCTTCGTCCGACGAAGGCCGTCCCGCGGCCGAAACGTCAGTCCTTTACAAAACAATTTTTCCTACGTGCTTGATTTTTTGAACTTTTACTTCCGGGTCCTATGTTAGCACTTCATTGTTTATATATATATATATATATATATATATATATATAGTGGACTGGTTGGTCGTATGCCAAGGCGAAGGCTCAAACCTCAAAAAAGAAAAAAATGCGCGTTGGCCCCCGCTCTGGCAAACAAGCCCAACTGACGCGCTTGGATATAGCCCTGTTGCTCAGACGTCAATAAACCTGTCGACAACCCTAGAGCGACATGACAATTGGTGGAGGTGCTGGGTAGCCCCTCACGGATGTTTCAGACCCCTCCTGGAAGCGGCACCACAAGCCCAGTGCGATTCAACACTTTCGTTCATAGGACAAGCCGCAGGATCAGGGGATTACCACCCGGAGCTGACCTTACAGTTCACACCAGTATGATGAGCACGTCCGTTCAAACCACTTTAACAGGTACGAAAAAGCCCACGATGACTCGGTACACCCTCGAAAGTCCACAGGTTCTGACACCGTTTCATGGCACCGAGCTCGAAGACGTCGAGGACTGGTTGGCCGACTTCGAGCGCGTGGCTGCTTTGAACGAAAGGAACGACGCGGCCAAACTACGGCGTGTGTACTTCTATTTGGAGGATGTAGCACGTACCTGGTACATGAATCATGAGGAACAGATGACATCGTGGCCCGACTTCCGCCGCCGGCTGTTGAATACTTACAAAAGTGCTGATCGCCACGAACGAGCGGAGCGAGCGATCCAGGCCCACATCCAGATGCCCAATGAAACTGTCATGACCTGTGGAAGATATGACGCGCCTGTTCCGACGGGCTGAACCGAGTATGACAAAGGAAAAAAGTTCCGTAACCTGATGCGGGGAGTTAAGGAGCAGCTTTTCTCTGGCCTTGTACGGAGCCCTCCGAACAGGGTCACCGAGTTTTTGTCCGAAGCCGTCACGATGGAAAAGATGCTTCAGCATCGATCCACCCTGTATGAGCGGCAAGTGAACACGTCCACTGCTCAAGTTCTCACGACTATTGGGAGCAGCACCGAGTGTCTGCGCGACCTTATCCGCTCTATAGTACGCGAGTAGCTGCAAAAGGCTGCCGCGCCACCACGAGTGTTGAAGATTGGGCGAGTTGATTCATCGTACTTGAACTGGTATAGCGCATTACGGGGAAGAAGAAACGGCTGAGCAGACCGACACAAGAGGACAGAGCGCTAACTTCAAAAAGTTGGAAGCTAGCGCTCTGTCGTCTTGTGTCGGTCTGCTCGGCCTTTTCTTCTTCCCCGTAATGCGCTATACCAGTTCAAGTGCCGCACCACCACTACCTACGGTAAGTTCCATTACAAGAATCGTCAAGGACGAGCTGCATCATGCCCTTCGTGACCCTGTGAGTCTGAATAACGCCACACCCGCCCCGGCTGACTACCACCGTGCGACCTATGTGGAAGCCTTGATGCGCCCAGCTTCCTCTTCCCCGCTGCTTGTTCAGGCACCTCCTGCGGTTTCACTTCAGTAGGCGCAGCCTCTACGGTGCTACGAGAACACACGCACGCCCCCACCCCTCGTTTACACCAGCCCTGTACATCTTGCGGAACAACCAGCACACTACCTTGACGTCAGACGCGCTTCGCCTCGGAAATCGGATGTTTGGCGCACTCCGGATCGCCGACCTCTGTGCTTTTACTGCGGTAAAGCGGACCATTTGTTCAGCCAATGTCCATACCGGCGCCTCGGGCTGCGCGGCTTTTCAGTATATTCAGCGCCTCCTCGGTATAGCCAGCGACCCCGGGACATTGAGGACTACCTGGCTCAACAGCGCATGCCACCGCCTCCTGGACGGCAGTCGCGCTCACCATCAGCGAGCCGCTTTTCTTCTTCGCTCCAGCGACATGCTGGCGCACGGTCCCCTAGTCCCCGCCGGGAAAACTAACACAAGCGACCCTTGGAGGCGAGGTCACTGGCAGTCGACGTGTTGAAGACCTCCAATCGACGCTAACAAGAAAGGGTGTAGATTCGCCTGAGCGATATGTGCGGCTTTCTCTGAATATACCGGTGCTGATAGACGGCTATGCAGTAGGTGCTTTAGTTGATACCGGGGCTTCGATACTAAGCGGGAAAATGACCAGACTACTAAAGAAGGTAATCACGTCCGGGCATGCCTCCGTGATTCGAATGGCTGGTGGCCACACCGTCTCTCCGCTTGGAACCTGCACGAGTAGAGTTCAGGTTTGCGGTTATACTTTTGTAGGAAGTTTCCTTGTGTTCCGTGAATGTTCACGCGACGTTATTCTTGGTATTGACTTCCTGCAGGAGTATGGAGCTGTCCTTGATCTTCAAGAGAATCGCATCACCTTCTCAGCCGACCGAGCAATCGACAAGCAGGACGACCAACAACGTGCCGACGTTCTTCGTGTTTCTGCTGAAAGTATAACGCTTCCTCCAAGAGCCAGTGTTATAGTCCACGTCACATGCTGTGGATTGCGAAATGTTGAAGCGATTGCAGAAATTTTGAACACCTGCTGACTCAAGGTGTTTGTGTGGCTAGGAGTATCATACAGCTACGTGACGGCCGATCTCAACTGCTCGTTACAAATTTCAGCAATGACCTTTTCCGTGGCACTTCGTTAGCGTTTGCAGATGAATTAGGAACCGTTCCCATCTGCTTCTCGTCGGATGCAGTGGAGGCCGCCGATACGTATCTAAACAATATCGATAATAATTCTAACCTCACACCAGAAAACCAGACAGCACTGCGAAAACGTTCGCTTGAATTCAAGTCATGCTTTGCTACTTCCTCTAAGGTGCGCCAGACTTCGATCACTAGACACAGAATCATCACTTACGACGACGCCCGCCCAGTACACAAACAGCCTTACAGCGAGTCAGCAAAGCAACGAGAAGCCATTCGTACACAAGTTCGAGAAATGCTTAACGATGGCGTTATCGAGCCTTACAACAACGCGTGGTCCTCTCCGGTCGTCCTAGTCAAAAAGAAAGACGGAACGGTACGTTTTTGCGTCGATTACCGGGAGCTGGACAGCATGACTAAAAAGGACGTGTACCCGCTGCCACGCATCGACGAATCGTTAGACAGATTACGCCGCGCCCGCGATTTTTCCTCTTTGGATTTAAAAAGCGGGTACAGGGAGTTTGAGGTTGACAAGCGAGACCGCGAGAAAACGGCCTTTGTGACCCCTGATGGCCTGTATGAATTTTGAGTCCTTCCTTTTGGTTTGTGCTCAGCGCCCGCAACTTTCCAGCGAATGATAAACACTGTGCTTACAGGTCTGAAGTGGCAAACTTGTCCGTATACCTTGATGATGTTGTCGTTTTGTTTCTGAAACCTTCCAGCAACATCTTCACCGTCTCAGGAGTGTGATACAGGCTATTCAATCAGCAGATATTACACTCAAACCGCACAAGTGTCACTTTGGTTATGAAGGGCTCATATTCCTTGGCCATGTTGTCAACGCGAGAGGAGTCCGACCCGACCCCGACAAACTTGCCGCTGTAGCCGCGTTTCCGCATCCTACAGACAAAAAGACTGTTCGGCGCTTTCTGGGCTTGTGCGCCTACTATCGACGATTTATTAGAGGGTTTTCGAAGATAGCGGAACCCTTGACTCGCCTTACACGCGACGACCCACCGTTTGTATCGGCTACCGAGCAATAGGCTGCTTTTGCAGAGCTACGACAGCGGATGCAGTCAGCCCCTGTTCTTGCGCATTTTGACGATGATGCTGACACAGAGGTGCACAATGACGCCAGTAACATTGACTTACACGCGACGACGCACCGTTTGTATGGGCTACCGAGCAACAGGCTGCTTTTGCCGAGCTACGACAGCGGATGCAGTCAGCCCCTGTTCTTGCGCATTTTGACGATGATGCTGACACAGAGGTGCACAATGACGCCAGTAACATCGGCTTACACGCGACGACACACCGTTTGTATGGGCTACCGAACAACAGGCTGCTTTTGCTGAACTACGACAGCGGATGCAGTCAGCCCCTGTTCTTACGCATTTCGACGATGATGCTGACACAGAGGTACACAATGACGCCAGTAACATCGGCCTTGGCGCAGTGCTCGTCCAGCATCAACACGGCAAAGAACGAGTCATAGCCTATACCAGCCGCCCACTGTCCCGTACAGAAGTGATTTACACGACCACAGAGAAAGAGTGTCTCGCATTAGTGTTGGCGATCACCAAGTTTCGCCCGTACCTTCATGGTCGTCCATTTAAAGTGGTGACGGACCACCATGCCCTCTGCTGGTTGGTAAACATACGTGATCCCTCTGGACGACTGGCCCGATGGAGCTTGCATCTACAGGAATTTTTGTGACCATCGTATATAAGTCTGGACGGAAGCATGAAGACGCTGATACACTGTCGCGTCCACCCATACTTCTAGTCAATCAAGAAGAAGAGGACTATGACGGTTTCCTGGGCGTTCTTAGCTCATATGACTTGAGCAGACGCCAGTGAGAGGAAGAAGAGATTCGACCGCTCATCGACTATCTGGAGGGTCAGAGTGCCGTTATACCTCGCCATCAATCTCGTGTCGCGACGTTTTTCTGTCGCCGAGATAATTTCCTGTACAAAAAAAACGCCCGTTCTACGAGCCACGCTTACCTCCTCGTAGTTTCGAAGGACGTGCGGGACGAAGTCCTCTACGCGTGTCATGGCGAGCCCACATCTGGTCATCTAGGTTACTCTCGAACGCTCGCCAGAGTAAGTGAGGCGTACTACTGACCCGGACTTTTGGAAAGCGTTGAGCAGTACGTCAAAAGCTGTCGTGAATGCCAGCGTCCAAAGTCGCCACCAAGAAAGCCGGCTGGATTACTTCATCCAATTGATCCACCCCACCAGCCATTTGACCAAGTCGGCTTAGACATTCTCGGCCCATTTCCTTTATCATCCGACGCCAACAAAATGGGTCATTGTTGCAACTTACTATTTGACCCGCTATGCTGAAACACAGGCGATACCACGAACCACGGCTTCTGAGGTAGCACAGTTCTTCATGTGCCACATGGTTCTGCGCCATGGTGCTCAATCTACTGTGATAACCGACAGAGGAACAGCGTTCATTGCACAGCTTATTAATGAAGTTTTTCGACTAAGTAACACTAGGCATCGAACGACGACTGCTTACCATCCGCAGAACAACGGCTTAACCGAGCGACTAAATAAGACAGTCGCAAGCATAACCTCCATGTACATCGATGTCCAACACAAAACATGGGATCGCATTTTGCCTTATGTGACGTTCGCTTATAACACCGCCATTCAAGAAACAACCCGATCTACACCGTTTCGCCTTCTCTACGGCCGCAAAGTTCAGACGATGCTGGATGCGATGCTTCCTTGTGAAGACCCCGATCAATAACCAACTGACGCAGAAGAATTTGCAGAGCGTGCCGAGGAAACTCGCCAGCTCGCCCGGCTACACATTGGACACATTGGTCAGCAGCAACAGGTCGATGCACGACGTTACAATATGCGTCACAATAACGTATCTTACAGTCCGGGAGACCATGTTTGCGTTTGGACCCCTGTTCTTCGCCGTGGCCTCTCCAAAATTTGCTCAGCAGATACTTCGGTCAGTATAAATTATTACGCCACGTGGGTGACGTAAACTACGAAATGGTTCCGGACGCTACGTCGTCACGATGGGTACAACGAATACAACCGACCTCTGACATAGTTACCGCGGTGCGCATGAAGCCTTATTTTGCGTGTTCCTAAAAGACCACTTTTTCTGTGTTTCTTTCTATTTGTGCTCCGACAATTGCCTCATCGTTGGTGAACTTATCGCGTGTAACATTTCATTATTGGTGCCCTTTTATATTTTTTAAGCTACTTTGTTTTGGTTTTCGTTTCAATAGCTGTACAGCATCGGGACGATGCTTTTTCTTTTTGTTGTTGTTGAGGAGGAATATTGCCACCTACTTCAAGTAGTGGGTCGTATGCCAAGGCGGAGGTTCACACCTAAAGAAGTGCGCGTGGGTCCCCGCTCTGGCAAACAGGCCCAACCGACGCGCTTGTTTAGAGCCCTGTTGCTCAGACGTCAATAAACCTTGTCGACACCCTTGGAGCGATGTGCCAATATATATATATATATATATATATATATATAGATATATATATATATATATATATATATATATATATATATATATATATATATATCTATATATATATATATATATATATATATATATATATATATATATATTGAAAAAGGGTTTATTGGCGACTGTTGCGACGGTGGTCCTACGATAAAACACGATAACACGATCGGGAATGAGCAACGGTCAAGCAGATGCCGGCGATGATTAGCACGAGCCGAGCGAGAGAAGCTCAGGACCCAGTACCCAAGCGGAGGCGATGTTGCTTGCCAACGATGCGATTTCTTCTTCACAATTTTTCCCCGCCGAAAAAGAGCCATCCTGGCGACCTAAGAGTCTGGAGGCAGAGGGCTATAATATGACTTAAGGCGGGCGACGTGGACGATGTCACGTCCACGCCGGCGCATGTCGTCAGAAGGGGAAAGTGGCTCAATGAGAAAATTCACCGGTGAGGTTTGCTCCAAAACGTGGTAAGGACCCTCGTACTTCGGGACTAGTTTTGAGGAAAGGCCGGGGCTTTGGTAAGGAACAGCCAGCCATACAAATGATCCCGGGGAATAGCTGTGGCTTCGTGAAGAGCCGGCGTTGTTTTTTTTCTGGCGCTGCTGTTCTTGTGACGTAAAGGTGCGTGCGAGTTCACGGCACTCTTCCGCTTTTCGGGCAGCTTCGGACACAGATGGGCATTCGGATGCGTCAGGACGGTATGGAAGGAGAGTGTCGATGGTGTGGGATGGTTTGCGTCCATAAAGGTGAAAGAAAGGTGAAAATCCAGTGGTGGACTGTGCCGCGGTGTTGTATGCGAACGTGACGAATGGAAGGATGCGATCCCAGTTAGTATGATCAGATGTCACATACATCGCGAGCATATCGCCCAGTGTGCGGTTGAATCTCTCCGTGAGCCCGTTAGTCTGCGGATGGTATGCCGTGGTCTTGCGATGAACAACATGGCATTCAGAAAGCAGAGCCGTGACGACTTCTGATAGGAAAGCTCGTCCTCAGTCACTTAGTAGTTCTCGAGGAGCACCATGTCGTAGTATGAATCGATGGAGGACGAAGGACGCTACGTCCCGCGCAGTGGCACTTGGAAGGGCGGCGGTCTCAGCGTAGCGTGTTAAATAATCCACAGCGACTATGATCCATCGATTTTCATCTGATGTTGTTGGTAGAGGGCCATAGAGATCAATTCCGATTCGATCGAAAAGTTTGGCAGGGCACGGAAGCGGTTGAAGTGCACCGGACGAGTGAAAGGGCAGTGATTTGCAGCGTTGACATTCAGGGCAGCCCATAACGAATTTTCGAACAAAATTATACATTCCGCGCCAGTAGAAACGACGGCGAATGCGTTCGTAAGTTTTGAAAACTCCAGCATGGCCACACTGGGGATCGTCGTGAAAGGTGGTGCATATTTGTGATCGCAAGCTGCGGGGGACAACCAGGAGCCACTTACGACCTTCAGGGGCATGGTTGCGTCGGTGTATCAGCCGATCACAAATGGCGAAATGAGCAGCTTGACGTCGGAGAGATCGTGATACCGCAGTGGTTGACGATCCAGAGAGACAGTCAAAAAGGGAAGCGATCCACGGGTCCTTGTGTTGTTCACTGGCAAACGCGTCGAGGTCGAGAGATGCGATGGAGTTGGTACCAGTGGTTCCGCAGGCCAAGTCGGGAGGTAAAGGCGAACGCGACAGGGCGTCGGCGTCAGAATGCTTGCGTCCGCTGCGATAGATGACACGAATGTCGTACTCCTGTATTTGCAGTGCCCATCGATCTAGGCGGCCAGAAGGATCTTTCAATGTGGCGAGCCAACAAAGTGCATGGTGGTCCGTTACCAGGTCGAATGGGCAACCGTACAAATAAGGGCGGAATTTGCGAAGCGCCCACACTAGCGCTAAGCACTCTTTTTCAGTGACGCTGTAATTGGCCTCAGCTTTAGTGAGCGTGCGACTCGCATAAGCGACGACATATTCGAAGTAGCCCGGCTTGCGCTGGGCGAGGACCGCGCCAAGACCAACCCCGCTAGCGTCTGTGTGAACTTCCGTTGCAGCTGCTGGGTCGAAATGCCGTAGAATGGGAAGAGATGTTAGCAGATTACGGAGCGGGGCGAACGCGACATCGCAGTCAGGAGACCAGGATGAAAGGTCTGCGTCACTGCGTAGGAGGTTGGTCAGTGGTGACATGATCGACACAAAATTTTGAACGAAGCGCCGGAAGTACGAGCATAGTCCGATGAAATTGCGTAATTCTTTCAGTGTAGTAGGTTTCGGGAACTCGGTGACAGCTCGCAGTTTTGCAGGGTCGGGTAGAACACCATGCTTGGACACGATGTGCCCTAAGATGGACAGCTCTCGCGCAGCGAAGCGGCACTTTTAGATGCGGAGCATCTAATACTCGAGGCTTGTAGTGCGGCGCCGTCCGCAAGCTTCCTCCTCCTTTTTCCACCATCTGTGCATTTCTTCCTCCTCTACACACCGCGCGCGCTTCACTCCTCCACCATCTGTGCACCCTTCCTCCTCTACACACCGCGTGCGCTTCTCCTCTTCTGGAACATTCGCTAGCTGTATGATGTAGCGCGCATGCGCCGTCACGCTTCGAGAACATCGGCAGCTGACGCGCGCGCATCCGCCGTCGCGCTTCGAGAACATCGGCAGCTGACGCGCGCGCATGCGCCGTTGCGCTTCTCCCCCTTCTCGAACATTCGACAGCTGACGCGCGCATGCACCGTCACCCACCATCTGTGCCGCGCGCGCTTCTCCCCTTCGAGAACATTCTACAATTCTCCTGATTCTCCAGTGGACGCGCATGCGCCGTCGCGCTTCGAGAACATTCAACAGCTGACAGTGCATGCGCCGTCGCGCTGTATATATACTCAAGGTCGGCGCTCGCTCGCTCAGTTGCCGCTCGTCGGTTGGTTTGTACGGCGCGTCGACGTCCAAGATCGCGGTGAAATAAATTCCAACGAATCCACAAACACAATGATCGACGTCCCTTCGACCAGCGCCGCCCTTTCGCATACGTGTGTACGTGTTCACTCATTTAACACCCCCTCCTACAACCACGTTAACCAATTTAGCCATCGACTCAAGTAAGTCGCACTTTAACACCCCGTTAACCAATTATATGCTCCGCATCCTCCTCAGTGTTCCCCCGAGGGAAGCTGCGGGCAATTTTTTGAGGTTCAGTTGGAGCCCAGCGTTGGTTAAACACGTTAGAACCAGTTGGAGCCGAAGCAGATGTGTAGGAAAATCGGGAGAGAAAACGACAATGTCGTCTAGGTAGCATAGACACACAGACCACTTCAGTCCACGCAGTGTGTTGTCCATGAGTCGTTCAAACGTGGCAGGGGCATTACAAAACCCAAAAGGCATTACAATAAATTCATACAGGCCATCTGGTGTAATGAACGCAGTTTTCTGGCGATCAGCTTCTGCCATAGGGACCTGCCAGTATCCAGATCGTAAGTCTAAGGAGGAGAAGAATTCCGCTCCTTGGAGGCTGTCAAGGGCGTCGTCAATGCGCGGTAATGGATAGACGTCTTTCCGCGTCACCTTGTTTAATCGCCGGTAGTCGACGCAAAATCGAACTGATCCATCCTTCTTTCGAACTAGAACGACAGGAGATGCCCACGGACTGTGCGATGGTTGAATAACACGACGACGTAGCATCTCTTCGACCTGGTCGTTGATGACGTGCTGTTCTGCAGCAGAGACACGGTACGGTCTTTGACGCAATGGCTGGTGCGAACCGGTGTCAATGTAGTAGTGCACTGCCGAAGTACGACCCAATTGCGGCTGAGAAACGTCGAACGAATTCGCGAAGTGCTGGAGGAGATTAAGCAGCTCGGCGCGTTCTTGAGCAGTTAAGGTGTCGGCGATGGAACTCGAGAAGGTGTCACTCGACGAGCATTCCAGTGGGGAAAGGGCATGAAGTTCGGTGGAGGCGTTACTGCACGATTCGTCTGGCATGTTAAGGAGTAAAGAAGAATCAAGGTAATCCAATCTACCGAGACATTCGCCGGCAAGTAGCGTAAGCGGTGCAGAAAGGGGGTTGTGGATGAAAATATTGCTTCGGCCAGCATTGACATCAAGTGTAGCGAAAGGCAAAGAAACGGCTCTGCGGCTCATGAAAATGTCGGAAGGTGTAAACATTACCGTAGCATCGTTATAGTTATCGCAGCATACCGGGACAACGGCAAGAGAGGCTGGCGGAATTTCAGAGTCCTCACGCACGACAAGTTTTGGCGACGGCTCAAGGGTTTCGTGCAAAGGTTCGTCACACAGGTGCGAAAACTGAACTTCAGCGCGTGCGCAGTCGATGATGGCATGATGATTTGACAGAAAGTCCCACCCGACGATAACGTCATGCGAGCACACCGAAAGGACGATGAACTCGACAACGTACATAGAGCCTTGGATGAATATGCGGGCCGTACAGGTGCCGAGAGGTCTAACTGGTTGTGCGCTAGCTGTACGAAGCGATAGTCCAGAGAGCGGCGTGGTCACTTTGCGTAGGGAGCGGCAGAGCTGGGCGCTATAACAGAAACGGCAGCACCTGTGTCGACGAGGGCAAAGGTAGAAACACCATCAACAGATATGGCGACGACGTTAGCTGGTGAAGTGCGAGGACTTGAGCATTTCGACGACGGCGCAGTTCTAGAGGCAATTTGTCCGCGTCATCCCACTTGTTGTTTGCGCTCACCAGTTCTTAGTTAGCGAACCAGTCTTCCACGTCGGTCTCATCAGCTCCGCTAAAGACCTTGCGCTCTCGCAAACGAAGATCGCCGGGGTTGCTGGGGGATGTAGTGGAAGAGCCAGGTTGCGCGTTGTTGGTAGCCATGATGGGAGGTAGCGTTCGGTTGCGCAGCTCCAGGTTCAGGCGACGGCGAATGGCAGCACCCAGCTTCAGGCGACGGGGTATGTCAGCACCCTCCACCAATTGAAAAAGGGTTTATTGGCGACTGTTGCGACGGTGGTCCTACGATAAAACACGATCGGGAATGAGCAACGGTCAAGCAGAGGCCGGCGATGATCAGCACGAGCCGAGCGAGAGAAGCCCAGGACCCAGTACCCAAGCGGAGGCGATGTTGCTTGCCAACGATGCGATTTCTTCTTCACAATATATATATATATATATATATATATATATATATATATATATATTCCATGTTTTAGACACAGCATTATTGTTATTTTTTTAACAGACAATAATGCCAAGGACAGCATAGGGGAGGTTATTAGACCGAATTCTAAGGTAAATGTGAAGAAAGAAAAGTGGGTGAAAAATGACTTGCCGTTATAACCGAGATAACCGAAAAGCTAACTCGTCGGTTCCTGCCCACCGCAAGTTATCTTATCATGGCCGACTGGCTGGCTGTATCCCGCCATTTTTGTTGATACCTCAGATCATAGAAGCACTAGATTGACTGCTTGTTCCTTGACCCCTTGTTCCTTGAATCACTACGACGGGTGTCACTAAATAACGCTCAGATATGATTATTCTTTTTTTGATTCTACATCTGGCTTGCACATGCTCCTTTAAAAAGCGCGAAGTTGATGCCACCGACACCACTGCCCCGATTTTGTTATACGCTGGCGAAGCGTCTCATCAAAAAGGCATAGAAACAGTCGTCCACCTCACTACGTTTCAAATTACACGTGTCAGTTTCCAAAGTTATCTTCTTCCTAAACAACGGCGAAGTTAGCACGCGCTAGAAAACATCCGCGCGCGACGCACTCAATTTTGCTCGTTCGAACAAACGTTCTTCAGCACGCGCTCGGAGCATCACCAACTGAAACGCGATCGCTGTGGATGGGGAAAGTCTTGAGACACCAACAGCGTTGACTGCACAGGCGAACGCCGAGAATCGCAGTAAGTGACGAAAGTCAAGATAGTTCGACCCTTAACGCCATGTCTGTACCGAATGGTCGGCAAAGACACCACGTTAAGGGCCAGAAAGCGCGCAGCCGAGCCGCGTCGACGGGCTCCTGCGGGACTCCCAGAGACACACCGCCGTACTCCGGGCAACGTTCAGAGCGACCCGAGACCCGATCGGACATTACCGAAGATTCGTTACCCGAAGCCTGCAGGGCCTTAGTCCTATTGGACCTCATTCGCCTCTTGCCCAGCCTGACGGTGTCCAAGCCATGCGTGATAACGCACGTCATCGACGGGTACGTCATCCAGGAGTCATTGCAACCTTTGTCAACTACGACCGCGGATACGACGTCCAGTGTTAAGGAGGCGCAGCGTTACTATCACGTCAGCAGCGCGGACGCACTACTGTCGACGATGCCGGGCCCGGGGACAGACCCCGGTACGTCTGGAGCTGTAGCGCAGGATGTGACCGCTAAGCGCGAACATCCGCAGTCCCTGGATTCGTGCTTCGTCGAGACGCCTGGCACATCCAAGTCACTTCCGGATGCTGCTACGTTAACCGTGAAATTGAGGCGCAGACGGAAGACGTCGTCGCTGGTCTGCAGGAAGACCAAAGAAGGCCTCAAGACGACTCCGAGAAAGACCGCCTCCTCTTTCCCAGGCGTCAATGCCACCTCCAAGTCTGAACTCGTCAATGGGACGCCACCAGAAGTCCCACCGATGTCACACCGGGGCTCAGTGGCTGTGCAGGCATCTCCTCCGCTGCTAACCACAACCCGGCAGCGTCAGCAGGAACCCGCGTATCCATGGCAGAATTGGGGTAACTCGCTAGAAAACTGGACGGTGGATGACGTAGCAGAGTACCTTTCCGGGATCCCTGGGTGTGAGCGCATCGCTGAGAAGTTCCGCCACCTCGAGATCAACGGCGGCGCGTTGTTCCTCATCAAGGAACACCACCTCATCAGGACGATGGACATAAAACTGGGACCGGCATTGAAGATTTGTGCTACCATTGGTTCACTTCGCGAGGTGCTGTCCTAAAAGGAACTTGTGGCACACGCCTGCAAAAAATTTAAAAGGTGTTCTAAATGTGTAAACCACTGTTCACTGCGGCATTATCGTAAGTAACGCAAAAAAAAGAAGGAACGCGAATTGTTGCAGAAATGTACTCTTTGCGCGGCTTTCCATCATGTGAACGCCCCAAATTGAGAACATCTGTTTAGCATTAACACCGGTGTGTTAAGAAAAACGATTGCAGTAGCCATCCAGCTCAAGTTTTTCGCCATTGAACGACGTTGGCAACGCGAGTTCAGTTGCGCCACGCAAAATCACAAGTGACTTGTTTTTTCCATTGGTGCTACTGAGGAACAAAACTTCTCAATTCTGCGTAGCGAAATAGTTTGTACATCTGTTGACTCTAAATTAAATATGTCTTGTCTGTGGCACTCCGTTTTTTGTGGATTCTTAATTACTTGCGATAGTGAATCAACGATAACGATAATGCAGCAACGATAATGCAGCAAAAAACTGTCTGCGCTACCGAAGATCCCCGTACATGAACACCGTCAATGTTATATTTTTATAATGAAAGATGCAAGTTATTCTAGTGAAATAATCGATTGATTCGATGGTAATCTGTTGAAGCAATACTTCTTTGCAGACTAGTAGGTTCCTGCTTGAAAACTCTAAACTCAATTGCTGGGCGAGTTGAAGGAAAAACCCGTCTCCCTTCTCGTTTTTCCTTCAGGTATCGCACCAAAGCGAGTTTTCAACATAAGTAATCATTCTTAAAGGGCTCGTGAAACGGTTGCTTTACAACGACAATGCGGCAACATCGGCAGCCACATGCGCTAACTGTATCATCAGCCCGAGTGGAACTGCATAGAAGTTTTGCCTATGCAGGAACGCGGAACTCTATGGCATATAGAGCATGCGCAAGAATAGCTCATCGGCGTGTGCCATACGCGATCCGCGTCCCACAAGAACGCTGCCTAATATGACGTCAGAGTTCAGTTTGCGCTGATTGCGCATGACAAAGACGCTGATGAGCGTCCCAGTTGCACGCACGCAAGTACCGATAAGTTCCGCGTTCCTTGATAAGTGAAGAACTACTTATGATGACGTCACCTAGTTAGTGCGTGTGGACGCCAGTGGCTTCGCGTTGCCGCTTTAGAGCGAGCGTTTCACGACCCCTTTAAGGATTTCGACATCAAGCCCTTGCAAGCGCCGCTACAGAAATGTGGCCGCGCACAATATATTTATTATACGACGGAGCAATCAGCGTCTGTAACATTGATGTAAGGTTCAAAACCACCCCAGTCGCACCTTACCAGAAAAACCAACGAGAAAATTTGAAACGCGCAAATTTCACTTGCCGTATCAGCACAACTTGCACACGCTGCACCTCTTCTCTTCTCCACATTGCATGAGCTCATAAAACGTCACGTCTGCATCGTGCTTCGGCATGTGGTCCATGAGCGGATATTTATAATCGATAAACCGCCCCAATCAATCAATCAATCACCTAAATACAGAAAACGGTATGCACGCGAATTCCTCCTACTCCGCCATCGAGCCGCAAAATCGAAAACCGAAACTCACGCCTAGCCACAATAAGTCAACGAGTACCTAAATCGAGAACCGAAAATAAAAATCTTGACTAGCGATGACATCATCATCAGCAGTAAGTCATTCATTCGGGCAACGCCTCCTAAAAACATTATGACTGGAACGTGAGCCGCAAACGCGCTGCCCTACCCTCTGATTTTACCCTCCTCCTTCGGTACGAAGGAGAGCGTCTCCGCAGCCGCCCCCTGCGAACAAAGCCATGCTCTCACAGTTGCCTCCGAGCAGCCGTGATGTCACGTGACTGAGCGTTACGGAGGCGAGTGGTGTCACGCGGCGGCCGGTTGCAACACAAGGCGCAGGAGGCATGGCCTCCGAGATTGCGTGCTGCAGCAGGAGGCTCCCAATTGAAAAGAGAGCGATATTCTAGGCACAGATTTTCTAGAAGGCGATTATTCCGGTCACGTTATCTGTGTTTCATTTCGCTGCCGTGAGATGCCGTGAGCGCGCGTTTGATGTCGAGCTGACCGTTAACAAAGGGCGCGCGCTCAGTGTTGACATAGAGAAAGAAGAAGACAAGAGAGGACACTCCGCGAAACCTGGCCTTAGGAAGTGCGTCACGATTACGTAACCAACTAGTGCTCTCATCAAACGTCAGAGGGCGCAAGTGCAAAAAAACAGTTATAATCAATGCAACAGAATTGTTTTCACAAAATAATAATTATACGCCCAAATTAGGTATGTTCTTTATACATAAAAACAATTTATTCAACACATCTTACGCGATTATTTTTCTTCAGCCGTACTGTCATAAACACCATCTACCCAGCGACAAGCCCATGCATGACTGACAGCGAGAAGCTTTCGTTGCTTTCGTCAACGTCGGCTGCGTCGGCGTTTCCGTGCGTGAGATAACAGGTGAGGCACGTTTTCAAGCGAAGCTTGTTGAATGACATGTTGTTGGTCTTGTTCGGTCATTTTTTTCAGAAAACGGTTACACCTGTGCGAATAAGACACCATGCAACAAACATAGAAAGATGCACACACACACGTTGCGCTTCGTGCGTGCGAGTTTGTGTCTTACGTGGCGTCTCATTCACGCAGTTGTAACCTTTTTCTGAAGCTTGTAAGCACTGGGAGGTTCGCTAAAAAGAAAGTTTGTGGCTCTATGCGGCGGCTAGACGGGAACATTGTGCAACGTATGCAGTATAGCAAAGGCGGCACGGCGTCAAGCCGAGGCGACGCGTGCTGCGTCTGCCACGGACGCGAGCGTCTGTAGGCTGAGCATAGCTGGGCAGCTAGGTCATAGGCTCGGTGGCTCGGTGCAAAATATTGAGAAGCGTTCGCTGGGCCTCGCATGCTTCACGACACGTTTCCCGAAGGCTCGCAACACGAATAATTCTTGGTGTGCCGGAGGCAAATCTGGACTAGCCAAGTGGCCATCATCTTCGTTTCTTCGCTAGCCTTGTGCCACTAGTGCAAGCTGTCCACAAATTTTTTTGACGTTTCCAATATGATTTTACCGCACAAATTTCAACTACGATTTTTCTTCCCAATGTACTGTGCTGATACTGCGTACGCACGAAGGTGTTCTAAAGTTTCCTGGCCGCAATACCATTGCATTACAAGGGATAGCGGCTTGGAAACTTCTGAAGATCTTTGTACGTGGTCTTAACGTTTATCTTTGTAAGTCAGAGTTTTATGGGTCAGAGATGTATCACTGGTTTTGTATTGTGCATCGATTAGCTAATCATTCAAAGGGGTTTGTTGGTACACTTATGACGTGCACATATCTTTTTCGTAATTTGACAGCGAAGCATCCACTTACTTACATTTTCAGACCGCGCTGGTGCCATGCCGTCCGGCGGTCCAAGCTACGGCAGCTACTGCTGTGTATCGTGGTGCTTCAACAATGGCAGAACCTACAAGAAGCCTGGGACGAGTTTCTTCCGCATACCACGGGACGGCAGGTGTGTTAAAGCTTTTGTATGGTTTGCATGTCTTTAGGCTTACTGTTCGTACTTGCTCAGTGAGGGTAACAATAAAAAATTACTATTCAAGCACTTCCCCTTTCAGCTGTTATTTCATTGCCAATGCAGGATGAAAGCATGGATGCAGTATGCTGGACGCGATGATCTCCTTAGTAAGCCGGCCAGCCTATTGTGCGCAACGTACAGGGTTTGTAGCGACCATTTTACTGCTCAAAGTTTCATGGACCCTGGGCACACAAGGCTTACAAGAATGTCTGTTCCCAGTGTGCAACCAGCTGCACCATGTAAGTCATTGACTGAAACTCAAATATGTGTAATAGCAGCCACTTGTATTGAATCAGTGGCGACAGTTAACCGCGAAGATCTTTGTAGCCGGTGGAGAAACCTCACTATAGAAGTAACACTTGGAAAGTCTTAAACTTTGTGAACTATGGGCTATTACCTTCCTAACAGCAGCCTTACATTTCTGTCGTTTTTTGATGCTCTTGACCAGCGCAACTTGTTTTGAAAGACTTTCATGGGCTATTTCACGTTATCTTCAAGCCTGAGTGCACATGTACATATACCTTTCATCGGTGAAAGCTGGCACTGTTCATAATTCCAAAAATCACAAATTACTTGTTTCCTAGTTGGTGCCTTCTCTTTTTCTCCACGTTCGACCAATTTGCGCATTTGAAAGAGCTGTTTAGGTTCCCCATGCTACAAGCTTTGTAACTTGTACCGACTGCACGTATATGCACGTTCTCCGAGCGTCGCTTCAAATAGTGACTGTGACATGACTGCAGAAGCTGCACTGCAAGGTGCGGATGAGCTTCAGTTTGTGTTATTTTAAGCCTCTTACTGACACATTGTCGTAAGTTCATTTCTTCAGGACCTGCGGTAGAGGCTTCAAAAAGCGGCTCCCACACATTGAGGTGCCCCGATGAACAGGGTGCGTTCAGTGTCGCGATTTCTTTTTTTTTACCCGAATCGACCGTTGACCAAACCTCTGCAGGTGGCAGCTCCCTTGTAGCTGGTGAAAGAATTTCTGCTGACTTCGTCTTGCCGGAGAAAACCTTAACCAGTCGTTCAGGTGTCACAAAAGGAACTTGTGTGACCGGTAAGTTCTATGTTCACTTCAACACCAGAGTGGATTGATATTGAGACTTCCGCAGGTCGCTCGCAAGATTGTTCCGACAGCACTGTCCGAGGCACTGAACAAGCTTCACAAGACCCTCCAGAAGATGTCTCCGCCAACAGCTCCACGTCTGAGTGCCCTAGAGAAAATGGTGACTATGCTTTTATTGCAGCTGTTTTTTATGTGCTATTTTATGTTTAGGACATTCTGAGGAAACTATCCTCAAAAGGACACTACGTGTGCACTTACAAAATGTAAGGGTGAGCTAACAGTGATTTTCATTTTTTTGTGCATTGTCAACATTGTGAATGGTTTGTTTTTAGGTAGTGGAATCGAAAACTTTGCACCACAGAAAGTTGTGCACCTTGGGTCTGAAAGAGCGAGAAAAGTGTTCGTATGGGATTAGTTGTTCTTCGCTTTTACATCCATTTTTTTGTTTATTGCAGTGCGTTCCTGTGTGCCAGCGACAATGTCTCCATCAATGAAGTACAAGCAAACCATTAAACATCTGCAAGCCAAAGTAGCAGCACAGCGGAAAACTATCAAAAGACTGCGGAGACAGCCTCACCAAACTAACCACTCATTCGTTGCATACATTGTTTTGGTTACCCGCTATGAGGAGTAGGGACACTGTGTATTCGCTCGAAGTGATTTGCATAACCTTAAAAAGAATGTTGGGTATCCTGTCTGTATTTTTGTAGCAAATGTGAGCGAACTGTACACTTTACTGTGGGTCGCTTGGTCACTGTGTATGCTTTATCTCTCCAGCTCAAGTAATATATCGATAACAAAACCGCTTGTTGAACTGTCTTCGAGCGGGTAAGGAACACAGTATGAAGTGGGCACAGTTCACTTTATCACGCTTTTTGTATTTTAGCTTCTCATCAACCTCCTCACCTCGCCCATCAAAATTTTCAAAAGAATACCCAAACTTGTAGCGTTTGATGGGGCTGCGGACGCTGCCATTTTATTTTTATATAGCTTGTGAGTGATAACGTACGATGTAGAGCCTTTGTGAAAAATAATTAGCCAAAGTGGTTTCCTTCTGCTATTTATTAGCCCTGTATTACCGCTCTCGTAACACCAATTAAGGTCCACAATTCTGGATAAGTGATGACTATATAGCGCCCTCGTTCGGGCGGCGCGCAAACCGGAGAGCGCGCGATGGCGACAGAAGAAAAAAAAAGAACACGCTAGGCCGTGGCACGTGAAGCCACGGCTCACGTTCCGGGCTGGCATCCGTTATCGTTCAGGCCTGTCTTTCTTTCGCTCCTGTGGCATAAGCCTACAAGTGGTGACCTCGGACGAAGACAATGACTGACTCGAATGCACCCTCAACCGAACAAGCCTCACGTCTGCAGGACGTCTCGGCCGTGCAACTGCGTCTCCCATCTTTCTGGCCACAGGACCCGCAAGTTTGGTTTCATCAGGTCGAGGCGCAATTCTCCCTGTACCGCATCGCCTCGGAAACGACACGCTACTATCACGTAGCCTCCGTCCTTCCTCCTGACGTTGCCAGCGAGCTCTCCGACGTCCTCTCCAACCCTTCGGACACTACGCCATATCAGCACATTAAAACAAAGGTGCTGGAACGATTCATGCCTTCGGAACGCGTCTGCCTACAGCAGCTCCTTGCAGAGGGTGACCTTGGCGACAGGAGCCCCTCCCAACTACTGCGCCGAATGCGACAGCTTCATGGGAAACATGACGTCTCTGCCCACTCAGCGTTGCTTCGCGAGCTCTTCCTCCAACACCTTTCTCAGCCAATCCGCCTCGTCCTCGCGGCGGCCGGTGACGTCAATCTCGACCGCCTGGCGGAGCTCGCCGATCAGGTTCATGAAGCGACCTCCCCATCTGTCAACGCTGTCTTACCACCAGCAGACACAGCGATTTCGCGCCTTGAGGCCCGCATCGACGAACTCGCCGCCTCCATTGCCACACTCCGGAGCCCCCTGCAGGAGACTCGATCCCCTCGTTCCGGTCGTCGAGCTCTTCCACGCACACGAGATGCTCGGAGTCCCAGCCCTCCACCCCTCTGCTGGTACCACCGGCGTTTCCGACACTGAGCCACGAAGTGTACGCCCCCATGTTCGTGGCAGGGAAACGCCTGCCGGGATCACTGACGGCGGCGTGTGATCTCACTTCTCGTCCCAGCCGCCTTTTCAGGGTCACGGACCAGCTATCGGGCGCCAGGTTCCTTATTCCTTATAGATACGGGCGCGGAAATTAGCGTTGTGGCCCCGACTAAGGCTGATCGTTCAAAGTCACAGGAGCAAGTGCTTCGTGCTGCCAACGCCTCGTCTATAGCAACGTATGGGCTCCGATCTCTCACCCTCGACTTCGGCCTTCGCTGCATTTTCCGGTGTGTTTTCGTCATCGCAGACGTGGTTCAACCGATCATCGGCTCGGACTTCCTCTCATACTTCGATTTGGACGTCAGCGTGCGGCGGCGTCGCCTCATAGATGGTAAGACTCGTCTCTCCATCTCGGGAGTCCTGTCCGACATCGCTCCAATGGCCATCCGCATGCTGATACCTTCCTCACCGTTCAAAAAAATCTTGGCGAGTTTCCCGGAGTTAACTAAACCGTGCAACCTCACTCAGCCGCCTAAACATACGGTGACACACCATATCGTCACCCGGGGTCCACCGGCAGCCGCTCGACCACGCCGCCTGTTCGGAGACCGCCTAGCTATTGCTAAACGGGAGTTTGACCACATGCTGTGCAGCTCAGCATTATCCGCCCGTCGTCAAGCGCTTGGGCTTCCCCGCTGCATTGGGCGCCAAAGCGTGATCCTGGTGACTGGCGTCCTTGTGGGGACTATCGAGCGTTGAACGCCAAGGCTGTCCACGACAGCTATCCTCTACCTCACATCCAGGATTTTACATCGCGCCTCGACGGCTGCACAATTTTCAGCAAGGTGGACCTTGTTAAGGCGTACCACCAGATTCCTGTCGAGCCCGCCGACATACCTAAGACCGCCATCACGACGCCCTTTGGGTTGTTTGAATACGTGCGGATGACTTTTGGACTCCGCAATTCGGCTCAAACTTTCCAGCGGTTCATTTCTGAGGTCAAACGGGGTCTTCCTACTGTGTTTGCGTACCTTGACGATGTCCTCATCGCCAGCCGCACACCTGAAGATCATGAGCACCATCTACGCGCTCTGTTCTAACGTCTTCAGCAGTATGGCCTCGTTGTGAACGCCTCTAAGTGTACTTTCGGCGCATCTGAGCTCGAGTTCTCGGGCCATCACATATCATCCAAAGGAATACGCCCTCTCCGGTCCCACGTTAAAGCAATTCAGGATTATCCTCAGCCTACAACACTGCGCCAATTACGCCAATTCCTGAGGCTTGTGAATTTTTCCAGGCGCTTCATACCACACTGTGCCGAACTGCTACGACCACTCACCGACCTCCTTCGGTCGACCGCCGGCCCGTCCTCCGCCATTCCTTGGTCGTCAGAGGCCCAGGCCGCCTTTGCTGCTGCTAAGCAAGCGGTCGCTAACACCGTGCTTCTCATTCATCCACGCAGCAACGCCCCTACTCGGTTGATGGTGGACGCATCCAGCGTGGCCGTCGGAGCCGTCTTACAGCAGTGCATTAACTCCGAGTGGAGACCCTTGTCGTTTTACTCTCGGAAGCTACTTCCTGCTGAGACCCGCTACAGCGTCTTTGGCCGGGAATTACTAGCCATCTACGCTGCAATACAGCACTTTCGGCATTTCCTGGAAGGATGCTCGTTTTACGTGCTGACTGACCATAAGCCACTGGCGTATGTTTTCCGCACTAACTCATCCAAGTACGTGCCCCGTGAACTCCGCCATCTGGCTTATATATCAGAGTTCACGACTGACATCCGCCACGTGAAAGGTTCTGACAACACCGCCGCAGATGCCTTTTCTCGTATAGCCGCGGTTAACTCTCCACCGCCAACCATCGACTGGGCCTCATTCTCCTCGTTACAGCAGGATGATAGAGAGCTTGCCGCTTTTCGGGAGAACCCCCGTTCTCTCCGACTACGCCTGGTGCCTCATCCATTATCATCAGAGTGCTTGTGGTGCGATGTCTCAGCTGACCTTCACCGCCCTTTCGTTCCCGCTTCTTTACGACGCACCGTTTTCCACTCCTTACACATCTGTCACCCTGGCATTCGGGCTACTCAGCGTCTTCTCACCCAGCGCTATGTCTGGCCCAGAATCAACGGTGATGTGCGCGCTTGGACGCGCATGTGCCTGCCCTGCCAGATGACAAAGGTCTCCCGTCATACTAAGACGCCGCCCCAACCTTTCC
Source organism: Rhipicephalus annulatus (assembly GCA_013436015.1). Lineage (NCBI taxonomy): Eukaryota > Metazoa > Arthropoda > Arachnida > Ixodida > Ixodidae > Rhipicephalus > Rhipicephalus annulatus. The sequence goes on along the minus strand of WOVY01001707.1, from coordinate 126,390 downwards.
TTCCACCCGGCCGTCGTTTCGACCATGTTCATCTAGACATTGTGGGCCCTCTACCAGTGTCTCAGGGGTACCGTTACATATTGACCATGGTCGATCGCTTCACACGCTGGCCAGAGGCTGTTCCAATTCAAGATATCACAGCCGACACAGTTGCCCGCGTTTTCATTTCTACGTGGGTATCCCGTTTTGGCTGTCCGGGCACCGTGACAACCGACCGTGGACGTCAGTTTGAGTCCTCGCTGTTTACTTGCCTTAATCGCATCCTCGGAGCCAAACATTGCCGTACCACGGCTTATCATCCCTGCGCCAACGGCATGGTGGAACGCCTTCTCCGACAACTGAAGACCGCCTTGACTACCCGCCTCAATAGAGCCACCTGGGTTGATGCCTTGCCACTGGTGCTCTTAGATTCACGAGCTGTCATCCGGGCAGACCTGCACTGCTCAACAGCAGAGCTGGTGTATAGCACTTCTCTACGGCTTCCGGGAGACTTCTTCACGTCAACGAAGCTACCAGACCAGCCACAGCAATTCCTACAACGCCTCCTCGACTGCGTTCAAGACCTCCGGCCCACTCCACCCAGACCTTCCGAACACAAGACCATATTCGTCCACCCTGATCTGGCCACTGCAACACATCTTTTCGTGCGCCACGACGCGGTCAGACCACCTTTGACACCAGCCTACGACGGACCATTCCGCGTCCTTCACCGCACCCCCAAAACTGCCACTCTACTTCAGAACGGCCGCGAAGAGACAGTCAGCTTGGACCGACTCAAGCCGGCGTACCTGGAGACCGCCCTAGAAAGCCTCTCATCTACGACTGACCTTCCGTTGGAATACCACAAACGGCATGTCACATTCCGACTTCCAGTCTACACGGGGGGCCCTGTAGCGCCCTCGTTCGGGCGGCGCGCAAACCGGAGAGCACGCGATGGCGACAGAAGAAAAAAAGAAAGCGCTAGGCCGTGGCACGTGAAGCCACGGCTCACGTTCCGGGCTGGCATCGGTTATCGTTCAGGCGTGTCTTTCTTTCGCTCCTGTGGCATAAGCCTACAACTACAATCTATTTTAGCTCGCAAGCGTCACGGCAACACCCAGACGCAAATCACTTGGGATCTTAAGTTTTTGATGATAAGAATATCCACAACACCTGCCAGTGTTGTAGCATAAAGTTTGTCCTTCACGTAGTGAGCAAGCTGCAAAGCCTTACCTTTCTGAGGACAAGCAGGCATCAAGTCTGCTTTTTTTTCATTTTGGGCTAGCTGTTCTTAAGCACAGCCAGCACACTGCACCTTTGCCTTTCTGCTATATTGTGTCGTGTGGTTTCTGTGCGCTCTTTTTTTCTATGCATTATTTCGGTTAACCCCAGGCGTGATTCGCGACTTCATTGCTGTGTATATGTCACTTCTTCCTTCTTCTTCAGCATTGTGCGCTGTGTTTTTGCCATAGATCCTTACTTACCCACGGGCCCGGTGTGTCACACTTCACCAGCTTCTCGGCTTCTGCCAACTCTAGCGATGTGTGCGTTGTCTGTGTTCTCTCGGTATTTGTTACAATATTAGTTACAATTTATTTGTAAGGCGAGATGCATTTGTTGTCTACCTTTGTCATATTGTGCTTTTAATATTCTCAGACTCTACCTTGCCATTGAATAAAACATTGCGGATACTCTGTCTCTTTGACTGATATATACATTGATCACTTTTTCCAAAAGAACAAGTGATCAACAAGTGAACAAAAGAACAAAAACAAGCGCGATGAATAAAATCGTAGTGAATTATCACTACCTGCATCTCTCTTTATTATAACTTAATCAAAATGAAAAAAATAAAAATAAAAATTCAAAATTTGCGCCAGTGAAACCGAAACAGGAAGCGCACGCCACTTGCTCTCGCCAACAACCAGGTGTGCTAGGGTCGATTGGGCCGCTGGGGTCTACGGGAGTGTCCACACTTCACCTTTTTTTATTTCTCTATGGTGTTGAAGCACAGTTCGCAGAGACGCGCATTGTTCGAGACAGGACGACAACGATGAGCAACGCTTCGAAACGTGGAATGCCGACGCGACGCCGGGAGACCGGCAAGACGAAAAGCACGGCGTGCCGCGGCGGCCTACAGCGTCATGGTGCGTCTTCCCGAAAAAGCGCCGAGCGCTGGTTAGAAACCACGGAGCTAGCGGCACTACCTCCACCGGCTACAAGCGCGCGAGAACCACTGTTCGCACGCATACCCCAAGAGCGGTGCACCAAACCGGACGTCACGACGCACGTTATCTGCGGGCACGTCGTGCAGGAGGCGTCCGAATTGTTCGAGTTCGAATGGAGAGCCCAACCCAATGCAGAGCCGGGACCAAGCGCAGTCGACGCCAGTCCTTCACGGGAGCTGTCACTCATCAACCGCAATGCACGTACCTCATTCGACAACCGCAACGGGACGCCGTTGCGGTTATTGGGCGTCACACACGCTAGTGCTCGCGCATCTGCGACTTTTACCGCTACATCGGCGGTTGCAGCTAAGCCTACTTCTACGCGGAGTACGCCGCCTCCTCCGCCACTCCTGGCACCGTGCATCGCTAGCGCGAGGGAAAACCGGGCTTCCACCGTTATATGCGTTTGCGGAAGACACCAGCCGACCATCGCTTCTCAGCGAAACGACGATCGCAACCGCAGCATCCCAACAACGAACCCGAACAACCAGGCGGGGAACGCGTCTTTGCAAACTGCATCCGAAGCTACAGCCCCAGACGACGCACTCATGAGAGAAGGCGATGAATTGGCGGCTTCTGCAGCCTGCCCGCCTTCCCGGCGTCCATGCGCGGTTGAGCGTGCGATCGCGGGCGGCGCCTGTACGCGTACGAGTGTGCGTGAAATCGCATCGCAGACTTCGCCGCCTGGTCCGAGTACGCTTGCACAGGCTCCTACGGAGAAATCAGCCGAGGAGTGGACGGTAGAAGAGGTGGTACGGTACGTCAAGGGGATCCCCCGATGTTCCCGGCACGCCGAGAAGTTTCGCAATGCGGAAGTCGACGGTGAAGCCTTGCTACTTCTTGGAATTAAACACCCAATTGTCGATATGGGCCTCCCCGTCGGTCCGGCAGTGAAAATATGGTGCGCAACACGTGATTTGGGCCAGCGCCCGCATTAAGACGTTAGGCATTTTGTTATAGACCATGGGTCTTTGTTGAACGACGTGGGGAAGTGTTTCTTTCTCTCGATGTTTTTAATTCCTTGACTTTTTTTACGCCGACTGACACGTGCGACAGTGTTGCACAATAACTTCGATTATTGATATGTGGGGTTTAACGTCCCAAAACAGCCATATGATTGTGAGAGACGCCGCAGGGGAGGACTTCAACAACGTGATACCTTGTTTTGTTAGATTTTTCTCGAGAAGTCCTAATTGTGAATTACTACAACAATGCATGGATACGACGGAATAGTCGAAATTGTGAACTACTACAATGCAATTGATATAAGTGGCATGTATATGCTTGTATACGACGGAATATAGTTTGCACTGCGTTCAGGACTGATGCAAGTTTTACCAAGCGACGTTGACATGCGATTATTTCATGATGACGTTGCAGATTTTGATGATTTGTGGTGACTCGTGCTCTCATCGCTGGTGCTCAGAGTCGTGTTTGATCGAGGCGTATACAAGACCTTCAAAAATTCTGGAGCTCACCCGGTATCATGAAAATGACGGCAAGCTTCTCTTGGCATGTGCGCACCAAACTATTACGTTTGTTTCATTACGTCATGGTTCGAAAGAGAAAGATTTATTGAATTACGCTCGCGTAATCTGACCACCCGTCTTTCCGTGACCTGGAATGGTGCCAGCTGTGGCTTCTCACGGTGTGACGTCAGTCGTGTGATGGACACATTTCTTTGTAGTGTGGACACATTTCTGTGTGGTGTGGACACTCATGCAGTAAGTACTGAAAAACGTCGACTCATTGCATAGGCGTTGGGCTATGCACATATCTAGAGCCTTGTGTTTGCTACAAAATATGCGATGCCGACTTTTGTGCAAGAGAAGTAGCCAGTGCCACGCATTGGCAACAACCTCTCTTTATAGACATTTATAAAAAAGAAAATAGCGCAGCGGAGCATGGCAACAGCTGCGTCACCACAGCTGTGGCCTGATGGAGGCTCGTGTACACTGCCAGCGGCCGTGACTGCAATGTCAGTGCATGTTAAACAACACCAGTTGGTCAAAATTTCCAGAACCCATCAGTGCGGCGCCTCGCATAATCATATCACGGTTTTGCGGCGTAAGGCTCCAGATAATAATGAATTATGTTGATTGTAACACCTCTGTTTCGATCATCCTGGCGTCATTTTTGTCTTACAAAACTCTTTCTCAGATGATTGCATTGCTGACCTCATGCTGATAAGAAGCAAATGGTATATGGGAGTGAACGTGCGTTTTAATCAAGAATTCTTGTTATCCGACAAACTTAATGCACAAGACAATATATTTTAGGTGCGCTTACGTATTGGTTAAGTGAACCACCGCTGCCCCCCCCCCGTTATTTTTTGTGGGCGGGTGGGGGGCTGGGGTATTAAATTGTATGTCATCAGCAGTTGTGTGCAATGTGCCAGTAGTGCCCGTCGGTATTGTCTGAAGTAACGTCACCCTCTCTTTAGTATCCACTGTCCATCAAGGAGATTGCGGGATAAGCAATTCACATGTCGACCGAAGAAACATGGTGGCGCGTGCATCGAGAGAGGGTTCGATTCGAGATCCCGAATTTGTGATTCGCTAAAGCTGTTCTAGCCAGAGGTGAAAGAAGGGTGAGGCGCTTTGAATATAAACGGCTTTCTATCAGCTTAGCAATTACTGAATCAACATTCGTACAGGTAATCAAAAAACTTGCGTGTATTGCTGACTATAACGCTACCTTTGACGACTTCTGCATCGAAAGTAAGAGAGAAATAAAATAATAATTCTTTTAGAAGCGCTCACAATATTGGTGTGTGTGTGTGTGTGTGTGTGTGTGTGTGTGTGTGCGTGTGTGCGTGTGCGTGTGCGTGTGTGTGTGTGTGTGTGTGTGTGTGTGTGTGTGTGTGATTTTCATATGCACACTTGATTTGGTCTCTTTCTGAATTTTTTATAAACGTAACATTTGTTTAGGCACATAGTCTTGCACACCTTCAGAAGCCGTGTTTTACAGCGCATGCTCATGAAAGTTTAATTCTTGTTCTCAGTTAATTATAACTGAGAGCAATAATGAACATTTCGTCCGAATTAGAGAAAAGCTTGTGTCTGGCGGTAATATTGTGGTCTTCAGTGTTTGAGGTATCTAATTTTTGTAAATTTATTTATTATTATTTATCTTATTTATTGTTGCTTATTTGCCCCCGTTCGCACGCCTATGCATGTATTGATTCTAGCTCGTCCTCTACGAAAGCTATCCGCAGGGGGCGTCGCCAGAATTTTTTTCCGGGAGAGGGTGATCCACCATACTTTATGTATGTTCGTTAATGCGCTTGTATGTGTGCGTGTGTATATACCCATCCGAATTTGAAAATTTTGGGGGGATCAATTCTCTTCCCCCTTGTCTACGCCCCTGGCTTTGCACTGCCTCTGCAATCGGCTACCTTTCACTAAGCGACGATGCCAAATGCAAAGAAAAAAACAATGACATTATTACATGACGTCACGTTATTGTGACGTTATAGCAAACGTTATGATGACGTCAAATAACGCGGCCACCAGGTACGCCACGACAACGCCATAAGGGGACGCTTTGCACCACACATGTGCAGGCAGCCAACGGCCGATTTTCGCGCTTGACGAGGTATTTAAATCTTTGGACATACAAGAGAGAGAGAGAGAGAGAAAAGAGGCTTGTTGCGGCGAAATCATCAGGTAGTTGCGAGGCTAAGCGCCAGTAATTAAACTGCGCCTTTAGGTCCTTTGTCGTGTTTAGCAGTATACCGCGCAGCGTACGGACCCAGCGGGCGTGTCACACTTGCTCTGGTCGTGCCTCGGCCAACAGCAAGCGTTTCTTCGTAATCCCGGAACAACTGGACTCCGTGTAAGGTTGACCTACCGACTTACAAGTGGGGATGAAAGGACCGTTGAACCGATGCTCGTTAAACTTTATGCACGAGCGTAATTAGTTTGTTTATGTGTTCTTATTATGTATGTTTGTTATGGCAAAGGGCAGTCTTTCAAATAAAAAAAAGTATTACGCAGATTGAACTTGAAAGCAGAGATAGCTCCTTTTGCTTGCTTGCTTCCTTGCTTGCTTGTTCGCGTGTCCCTCGACCTTCGGGTTCCTATTCACTACGAAGGATTGGCCGTGAAGGCAGCAGTTAATATAAAGAATTTTTTTTAACTTCGAAAAGGAATGAGAAAGACATAGCTCGTCACACGATTAGACGAAAACTTCTGAATGACCTGCCTATATAGAATGATGCATATATCTATGGAAAACAATGGTACTTCCTGCTTTCAACCTCTCCTTCTCTTTTCCCTTATTCACGTCCTTCATTAAACAGCTCATACTTAACATGATACACGGAACGTATTGTGCTTGATTAAGAGGCTAACAGCCGAAAATGCAGGAGTGCTTGAAATGGTAAAATTACGATGGTAACCCGATACATAAATTTGGGCAATCCCCCGATGCACCACCGCGAATACTTTTAACATCTCTCAACGAATTTATACTCAACAGATGCACGTGATTTGCTTCGCGAAACAAAAAGGAGTTAAAAATACACTAGCTGACACATATAGGTTATAAACTTGCCTGATAAACACCTAGTTAGCAAGTGTGCATGTAATTCTTAAGCGACTTCATTTGATGAGATGGACGTCCTATTCCATGACACAAAACGGTGTCACGGTTACAAAATGTTGAGTTTTGTTCCCGAGTCCCCTTAGAAATTCAAACCAGATTAGCCGTTCAGTAAATCAATCAATCAAGAAAATCGCAAGTGCAGCTTTTCGCATATATTATCATTTGCGAACATCACTGTCATCCATTAGCTTGTAGCAAAACGTTACTAATAACGCTGTTATGAGGAGAAAGAATTGATGTATCACTTGAAGTAATACTTATAGATGGCAGCGCTTCTTTGTTGGTACATTTTTTTATTTTTACAAATTCGGTAAATTTTTTTCTTTGTTCTTTATATGCATTAGAAAGAATGTCTGACGGAAATAATTCTGTCGCTATATATAAAGGTGTCCGATTTCAGCAATTTATTTAGTGTTATATTTTGTTTCATTTCTCTATTTATTTATCTCGTTTGCTTTTGTCGACCTATTTGCGGATTTATTATTCTGGATAATCTGCTTTGACGCTAGTCTACTTTTCCCATGTTTTTTTACCAATTAAATGAGAAAACACACACACACTCATAATAAAAAGAATTGTTTGCCAGATTTGAAAAAAAGTATATATTGTCAGCATTATTTATGCAGCTGCTGGGTCGCTATCTTGAAACAGCAGCGCTCAGTTTGCCACATGCCAACGTGACAACCCCTACTTAACCACATCATCGGATACTTGAATCGGTCGCCATCTACACTTAATGCCAGACTACGTCATCAGCTACGGCACTTCAAGCTAGACAACAATGTCCTGCAGCGCCAAACTAACAATGCGGATGACATCGGTAGGTGCCAGTACTTCCTCGTTCGCTGCGAAAACAAGTTCTCGAAGCATTGCACGACGACCCTTCAGCTGGACACTTAGGACTTCAGAAGACCTACAACCGCGTTAGGAGCCGTTTATTCTGGCCTGGTCTTTCTACCTTTGTGGCTAATTATGCCACTTCTTGCACACTTTAGTCAACGCTACAAAGGACCAATTTCAGCTCCCGCTGACCTATTATAACCCATTATTTGTCCTGATACACCCTTTGTCATTGCTAAAATAGACCTCGTCAGACCACTTCCCGTAAGACCAGCGGTCCACCGCTGGATCGTCACAGCCGTCGACCACCTCACACGATACGCGGAGACCGCTCCTCTACGCAATAGCTCTGCCTCAGACGGTGCCGCCTTCTTTTGAGAAGCCATTACGTTGCGTCGTGGTTCACATCGCGTGTTGTTGAGTGACCTAGGCAAGGCCTTCCTGTCCACAATTCTTGTCGAATTAGTAAAAACTTGTGGCATAGTTCATGAGACCACACTCCCTTTCCACCCGCAGGCAAATGGCCTGACAGAGTGATTACACCGGACTCTAATCGACATGATATCCATGTAAATCGAACCGAACCACGATAACAGGGACAAAAGCTTGCCGTTCGTAACGTTTGCACACAGCACCACTGTTCAACAAACCACCGAACATTCACCTTCCTTTCTCGTCTACAGTCATGCGCCGACAATCACCATCGACGCCTCTTTCCTCAATGTAACGACGAAAACGTCCACAACTACACGAGAACATTCGTATCCAGGCTCGCTGACACACGGCAACGTTCTCAACTCATCACGGAGGCCAGTCAACAAGACCGCATGCAACGCTATGACAGCTTTCGTCGAGACGTCACCTTCCGTCCTGGAGATGAAGTACTACTTTGGACGCCTGTTCGTTAAACCGGATTGAGTGGAAAGCTTCAGTCAAACTTTCTCGGACCTTACGATGTTTTTGAATGAACATCTCCAGGCATGAACCTGGTCACTCCAGTCGAGGGTTCCTCAGACTGTCGTTACTGTGCCTCCGAGATTGTGTACGTTTCACGTCTGAAACCCTTTCTTCGCCGTACCTTTCACGCCTAAGTCTCGGCCTGGCTGGCAGCTCAAGTGCGCGGGGAAAATGAGTGTGAGTATTATTTATGCGTCCCATCTTCTCAACTGTACGTACTCATCATCACCACTCCAGTTTGGGTTGTGGGGCACACATTCCAGAGAATAAAGAACATTCTTGAGGGTCCTGGACGCCGTCTTACAATATATATACCTTTGGAGGTGCTGGGCTTCGATCCTAGTACCTCTTGCATGCTACGCTAGTGCTCTATTGTGTGAGCTACACCCCCGGATGGCTGTAAAGAGAATCTTCGCATGCTTATATGCTGTTTGGCCTTGAACAGCTCCGTATTAACGAGAACACGTATGGACATTTCGTTTCAATTGGACGAAAACCCAATACCGGGCGTACATATTGGTGCCACCAGCGTTATTATTTGTTATATTATAATATATAAAATATATATGAATAATAATAATAACACTCCTTATTAACAATATATATTTATTAATATGTGTTAAAAATAACGACTGACTTTTTTTCTTTGTCAACCTTCCTATTATTTATTGTTACATTTTTGATTCGTACTAATTAGCAGACTCATTATTTGCATAGAGAGTTTTAACGCACACCTACCTTCCAAAGCCTCGATAAGAGAGAGAACATAATAAAAGGAAAGGTTTCTCATACGGAAGAAAAAAAACACGTGCCTGTGGAGGTGCTGGGTATCGATCCCAGTACCTCTCGCATGCTAAGCGAGCGCTCTACCATTTCAGCTACACCCCCAGAAAATGAGGGTAATTAATTCGAAGTATGACAAACTGATTCTTTTATTTGCTTTTTATTTTCTGTTGCTCTCTCGTTCTCTCAAAATCCGGTTTCGAGAACACGGAATCGAGTGCCCGTTTGCTCATCGTCCATGGCGAAGCTAAAAAAGAATTAGTGATACAGATCCGGTAGCACAAAAGACGAAGCAGTTGTTGTATAACTCCTACTTAATTTTATGCAAAGGAGGCAGAACTTCAGAAAGAGATAAATGTGTGACGATATGCATGTTTACGAACACGGGCGTTTGGGCAAGTGGGCTTGTTTTCGTAAAGGCAGCAGCCTTGACGAATACAGCACAAATGGTCAAAGTGCTCGCTCGCGCCGTGGACGTGGTCAGGGAAAGTTTAAAGTACTTTAGGGGACCGGGTGGTTGTATACTGTTGTATGCTGTGATCGCATGCTGCAGTCGCCGCATAGTGCAACGCAGACAAAGAAAAAAACCGCGTGGCACAGTCATTTGTAGCACGAGCTCGTGCAGAGGAGAAATCGTCTTCTGATTAATTCATCTAAGCTCCTTGATGATGGCATTGTTACATAGAAATGACTCGGGACGTGGCTATTTACAAGCTGTACCTACAATGATGCGTATAGCATCGACCAAGATGGCGGACAGCACGCACAGTGGACATAATGATGACGACTCCTTAAATATGACTCATCCCTACTCAGGGGGATCGGCCAAGAACTAACTATATGAGGTAAAGATTTTCAATAATGAATATTTATGAGAAAATATAATCTGCGTAAAACGACAAGATCGCAATATGTGTTGTTCGCCCTTTCAGACTGGACAGAATAGTCATTGTCTTGACTACAACTGAATGTGCTTAAAGATAAATATTGTTAATAATAATCATACTAAAAAGATAACTCTTTTTTATGTTCTACTATTGCTGTACAAGTAAGACATAATTAGCCAGTTCAAGTCTCATTCGTTGTATTTTGCGCAGGTAAGCGCAAACAGCATCAAAAACGTTCTTGTGGCTGAAGCCCAAAGTCGAAGCGCCGAAGGTAAGTATGCTGTCACTTGACAAGCTCAGCCCCAGCTTAGAGAACGAGACAACAAGAAGTATGTTTGTTAGTAATCTGTACCGGCGACACGGTGAAAGACAATGTTCCATAATTTCAGGTTCTTAAAAAAGATCCATAGATGAGGTATCACAACACTAGCCAAGTATGAATACAAATTTAATTAGGGGACACGGCAACGTAATCAAGTTAATGTGACTTCCAGTTGTCTTTCAGGATACCACTGGATGTTCAACAGAAATTTTAAATGGTTGATTCCTGTTCATGCAGGACGTTACATATTCTGTATATGATATCCACACGAAGCGAAAAATTTCTCCACCTTATCACAGTTATTGTGTCTACTTCAGGAAGGACAGAAAGTACTGGGCCATTCAATGGCGCTCGTGCTATAGAGCCAGCCATTTCATCGAAATGTAATCAACTGTTAGCGGGTGCCCATACTAACTTGATTACCTTCAGCTGTGTGGGGACTAGCATGAGAAACGTCATTGAGGCCGTTGATTTTTATGACGCTATGACCGGCGTACAGACAGAGAGGGATTCGGTAATTCTAATTGCATTATGCTCATCCACTCATAACTTTCGCAGCGCTAGAATAATGGCCAAGAGCTCTTCTTCAAACGCGGCTGAAAGTCCCAAAGTCCTAAAGGGCTACTCGCCAGGCTGCCAAAGTATAAAAAAGAGCTCAATATTCTTTCCTTATATTTCTCGTCCTTCTTGGCGTTCTATGCTGTGACGCAGGCTGTAGTTCCCTTTTGCATAGATGCTCTCGATTCGATAATATACACAAAATATCACATGTGACTTGTCTTCGGCACTGATTTGCCATGCAGCCACCCATCCGTTCTTCTTTGCCTCGCATGAATATCGTCCACAATCAACCGATCAAACTTCAATTTGTGCGTTCACAACTGCGCAAGCGGAAATAACAGCGTGCAGCCAAGAAGCGCGAAATCCTGGTAGTCTCCAGTGTTTGGGGCCCATATTGTTCACGTGCATTCAAGAACTAAGAAGCGACGAGGATGCATCGTGTGTATGGGAGAGAGAAGAAAATCACCCCGTCGTCTCTAAACGGAGTGTGGCGAGTGGCCCTTTAAAGAAAAAAGACTAGCCAAGCAAACGGGAGTATAAAGCTGCACCTGTCTTTTCTTCCATCCCTGAAGCTTGTGTAGTTATTACGCGTTTCTACGTGTGCAATAGAATCTTTCAGTAGGCTGTTTAAGACCTTGCAAAAATTGTGATTTGGGCTTGGAGGGGAAGATATCGTCGTATTCTTTTTTAGTATTCTTTTCTGATTTGTAACATTCGCTGCACACACATAAGAATTTTCACATTTATTCTTTCCAGTTGTGTCTGCGAAAAGATAATGTGCGGTGTCCGATTCCGTGGCCAACGGGCAAGAAAAAGGAGTGTGAACCATTTATAAAACATTTTCATATTGTCTTAGCGGATGGCTGTAAAATTTTTAAAAGGTCTGAGCCGTCAGGACTCGGAAAGGACGGGGCAACGTAGGCAATCGCTCTTCCTGAAACACAACGTTGTTACTTACATAGCTAGAAAGTTCTAGACGCAATCGCAAGGCTTCTCATTCCAGCATAACCAGAGGCTTGAGTTCGTAAGCAGGGCCACCTGAGAACATTGCGCACCCAAATTGTGATATTGATCGCACATACGTTTTGTATATCCTCACCAGTTTTGTCTTGCGCAAATCAATATCATCTGTGGACAATACCCAAGGCGCGTTGTGCTTTGCATGCAATGCTCTTTATTGAGGAGTACAGTTCAGTTTGTCGTTATAAACATTAGCACAGCGGACAGAACAAGCCTCTTCTTCGTTGTCCTCCGTGCGCAGAATGTCTCATCGCTGATAAGTCAGCTATACGTAGCAATATTTATTAATGAAGGCGAAACCGCCTACAGCAGCGCCCTCTGTAGCATATTGAGCACGCGAACACACCAGAATGCTACAACAAATGCATATAACGATCGAGGAAAGCAAATAGAAAGAAAAAGAGAAGGGTAAATAAAAAATTGAAAGCGAAATAGAAATAAGCAAAAAAAAGAGAAAGAAAGACGAAAATTTCGAATGGAAAAGAAAATTGGCAGCATATCTACGGAGTGAATGAGGGAGAGTGGGGCGAAGCATCCGTCCGTCCATTCGTTCTTGCTTCCGTCCGTCCATACGTCCGTCTGTGTGACCGTCCATGCGTCCATGCACCCGTCCACCCGTGCGTCTGTTCGTGCGTGCTTCTCTGCGTTCGTCCATGCATCCACCCCTGCGTCCGTTCATGCGTCCATCCATGCATCTGTCTGTGTGTCCGTTCATCCTACCATTTAACACTCCAAGTACCACCATCTCGCATCTTTTCATCATATATTCCCCATATAGAAGCACCGCCATCCAGCGGACATTCCAAGGACTAAACGAGAGGTGGCACATGCACACTTTCTTATGGCTTGCGCTTCGGGTCCACTTCCCACCTTTAATCACCTCGAGTATATTCATGGTATATACTAGTTCATTGTATTCGTGGCACTGTGGCTCAACGGTCGCTAAACCTTTCTAAAACTAAGGAGGTTACACCCAGCGAGCATAACGTAGCAACCGTTTCTTGTCAGATAGTGCTCAATGTATATGCCATTGGCTGCTAATGGTAATCGCAGCATGCGGTTTAAATAAAGGCCCAGTGCTCCTGTCTCTCATTCCCCATTAGCAGCCATTGGCATGTACATTAAGCACTATTTTTATTGTTCAACGACGCACAGAAGAAGTCTCTCGCCGGCACCACCTTGAAGGTCAAAATGTTATATTTGTTACATACTACAACGACTACGGGGAACGAACGGGTGCCTCTATGAAGAGCTTCGCCCCTAAAAACAACAATAATTGGAGTAATTGGTGAAACTGCGCAACGATCTCAAACGCAGTTGTAGCGTCTGTTCCTCTGCTCATCTTCATACTCTTTCATCTCTTTGATGAGATAACTTAAACTCTGCGTGTGACTCGGAAAATATTGGGCTCTGTTAATAGGTTAACTAGTGCGAGTGTGGGAGTGTTCAAAAGCAATTTAGGAAGCAAACACTCAAATGTCCTCATTACAATAGTGAACTGAACGAGAAATAGCAACAGAAAAGTAAAAACTAGAACGCAAAATCGAAATAAACAAAAATAACAAGAAAAAAGACAAAAAATGTGAATAGAAAAGAGAAGGAAAGGAAGAGAAAACCTCAGAGAAACAAAGTAGGCTGCCTAGCCACACTTTTTTTATGTTTGTAACGCCTAGTGTGATCCTGCTTTAATACTTCTGCAAAAAAAGTTACATTGAAGGTGCTATGTAGCTATCTAGGTATCATCAAAATTTTGAACTAAAATTTGCAACGTTTTCGATTTGTAAGTTCATTTACTCTAAAATCGAATAATCGTTCATAATACCACTCAATTATTGGCCGATCTCCCACAGTGGGTATGAGCCACAAGTGAAGGGTAACAAGAACAATAACAATAACAAAGCGAGCACTCCACCATCTATGGTGCAATTATATACAAATTCCAAATCCGGACGGAGGCGGTCTGTCGGTGACGTCAAAAAATGGGCGGTCTGCAGCGGTCGCGAGGACGAAGGGAAGTGAACAGCCAATGAGCGAAAGGAAGCTTCACGTCATCATTTTGACGTGGACTTGGGGACCGTATAGCAAAGTGAAAAGTGTTTGTAACGTGTTGAAAAATGTTTAACTACTATTGATCATTATCAAATTGTGTTGGCACAAGTTTTCGAACGTTTATCAAGGAATTCGGCACAATATAAACGTATTTTTTTGTTATTGTTATGAAAAAACGCTAAATTTAGCGGGACGCTACGTGGTGGCGCTAGGTACAACCCCGTTTCAAGCAGTTACTGTTTCATATCTCCCCCACTATACAAACCTAAACGGCGCAACTTTCGAAGCCGTTGGCTCAGTCGAGCGCAGTCATGGCGGAAGGCAACGGCACCGCTAGCCACCAGCAGCAGCGGCTTATCCGCGTTTCCGAGGGTCAGCGCGCGCAGGTTCTCGCCTTTATGAGCGAACATCCGCAGCTCGCGGCGAAACCCATTGAGCTGCAGCATGGCGTCACGGTCGCCGACCGGCGGCGGCTGTGGCAAGAGCTCAGCGACGCGCTGAACCTTGAAGGCCCTGCGCAGTTTTGAAGGCCTCGCAGTTTTGCTGGGTCGGGTAGAACACCATGCTTGGACACGATGTGCCCTAAGATGGACAGCTCTCGCGCAGCGAAGCGGCACTTTTAGATGCGGAGCATCTAATACTCGAGGCTTGTAGTGCGGCGCCGTCCGCAAGCTTCCTCCTCCTTCTTCCACCATCTGTGCATTTCTTCCTCCTCTACACACCGCGCGCGCTTCACTCCTCCACCATCTGTGCACCCTTCCTCCTCTACACACCGCGTGCGCTTCTCCTCTTCTGGAACATTCGCTAGCTGTATGATGTAGCGCGCATGCGCCGTCACGCTTCGAGAACATCGGCAGCTGACGCGCGCGCATGCACCGTCGCGCTTCGAGAACATCGGCAGCTGACGCGCGCGCATGCGCCGTTGCGCTTCTCCCCCTTCTCGAACATTCGACAGCTGACGCGCGCATGCAACGTCACCCACCATCTGTGCCGCGCGCGCTTCTCCCCTTCGAGAACATTCTACAATTCTCCTGATTCTCCAGTGGACGCGCATGCGCCGTCGCGCTTCGAGAACATTCAACAGCTGACAGTGCATGCGCCGTCGCGCTGTATATATACTCAAGGTCGGCGCTCGCTCGCTCAGTTGCCGCTCGTCGGTTGGTTTGTACGGCGCGTCGACGTCCAAGATCGCGGTGAAATAAATTCCAACGAATCCACAAACAATGATCGACGTCCCTTCGACCAGCGCCGCCCTTTCGCATACGTGTGTACGTGTTCACTCATTTAACACCCCCTCCTACAACCACGTTAACCAATTTAGCCATCGACTCAAGTAAGTCGCACTTTAACACCCCGTTAACCAATTATATGCTCCGCATCCTCCTCAGTGTTCCCCCGAGGGAAGCTGCGGGCAATTTTTTGAGGTTCAGTTGGAGCCCAGCGTTGGTTAAACACGTCAGAACCAGTTGGAGCCGAAGCAGATGTGTAGGAAAATCGGGAGAGAAAACGACAATGTCGTCTAGGTAGTATAGACACACAGACCACTTCAGTCCACGCAGTGTGTTGTCCATGAGTCGTTCAAACGTGGCAGGGGCATTACAAAACCCAAAAGGCATTACAATAAATTCATACAGGCCATCTGGTGTAATGAACGCAGTTTTCTGGCGATCAGCTTCTGCCATAGGGACCTGCCAGTATCCAGATCGTAAGTCTAAGGAGGAGAAGAATTCCGCTCCTTGGAGGCTGTCAAGGGCGTCGTCAATGCGCGGTAATGGATAGACGTCTTTCCGCGTCACCTTGTTTAATCGCCGGTAGTCGACGCAAAATCGAACTGATCCATCCTTCTTTCGAACTAGAACGACAGGAGATGCCCACGGACTGTGCGATGGTTGAATAACACGACGACGTAGCATCTCTTCGACCTGGTCGTTGATGACGTGCTGTTCTGCAGCAGAGACACGGTACGGTCTTTGACGCAATGGCTGGTGCGAACCGGTGTCAATGTAGTAGTGCACTGCCGAAGTACGACCCAATTGCGGCTGAGAAACGTCGAACGAATTCGCGAAGTGCTGGAGGAGATTAAGCAGCTCGGCGCGTTCTTGAGCAGTTAAGGTGTCGGCGATGGAACTCGAGAAGGTGTCACTCGACGAGCATTCCAGTGGGGAAAGGGCATGAAGTTCGGTGGAGGCGTTACTGCACGATTCGTCTGGCATGTTAAGGAGTAAAGAAGAATCAAGGTAATCCAATCTACCGAGACATTCGCCGGCAAGTAGCGTAAGCGGTGCAGAAAGGGGGTTGTGGATGAAAATATTGCTTCGGCCAGCATTGACATCAAGTGTAGCGAAAGGCAAAGAAACGGCTCTGCGGCTCATGAAAATGTCGGAAGGTGTAAACATTACCGTAGCATCGTTATAGTTATCGCAGCATACCGGGACAACGGCAAGAGAGGCTGGCGGAATTTCAGAGTCCTCACGCACGACAAGTTTTGGCGACGGCTCAAGGGTTTCGTGCAAAGGTTCGTCACACAGGTGCGAAAACTGAACTTCAGCGCGTGCGCAGTCGATGATGGCATGATGATTTGACAGAAAGTCCCACCCGACGATAACGTCATGCGAGCACACCGAAAGGACGATGAACTCGACAACGTACATAGAGCCTTGGATGAATATGCGGGCCGTACAGGTGCCGAGAGGTCTAACTGGTGGTGCGCTAGCTGTACGAAGCGATAGTCCAGAGAGCGGCGTGGTCACTTTGCGTAGGGAGCGGCAGAGCTGGGCGCTATAACAGAAACGGCAGCACCTGTGTCGACGAGGGCAAAGGTAGAAACACCAACGACAGATATGGCGACGACGTTAGCTGGTGAAGTGCGAGGACTTGAGCATTTCGACGACGGCGCAGTTCTAGAGGCAATTTGTCCGCGTCATCCCACTTGTTGTTTGCGCTCACCAGTTCTTAGTTAGCGAACCAGTCTTCCACGTCGGTCTCATCAGCTCCGCTAAAGACCTTGGGCTCTCGCAAACGAAGATCGCCGGGGTTGCTGGGGGATGTAGTGGAAGAACCAGGTTGCGCGTTGTTGGTAGCCATGATGGGAGGTAGCGTTCGGTTGCGCAGCTCCAGGTTCAGGCGACGGCGAATGGCAGCACCCAGCTTCAGGCGACGGGGTATGTCAGCACCCTCCACCAATTGAAATAGGGTTTATTGGCGACTGTTGCGACGGTGGTCCTACGATAAAACACGATCGGGAATGAGCAACGGTCAAGCAGATGCCGGCGATGATCAGCACGAGCCGAGCGAGAGAAGCCCAGGACCCAGTACCCAAGCGGAGGCGATGTTGCTTGCCAACGATGCGATTTCTTCTTCACAATATATATATATATATATATATATATATATATATATATATATATATATTCCATGTTTTAGACACAGCATTATTGTTATTTTTTTAACAGACAATAATGCCAAGGACAGCATAGGGGAGGTTATTAGACCGAATTCTAAGGTAAATGTGAAGAAAGAAAAGTGGGTGAAAAATGACTTGCCGTTATAACCGAGATAATCGAAAAGCTAACTCGTCGGTTCCTGCCCACCGCAAGTTATCTTATCATGGCCGACTGGCTGGCTGTATCCCGCCATTTTTGTTGATACCTCAGATCATAGAAGCACTAGATTGACTGCTTGTTCCTTGACCCCTTGTTCCTTGAATCACTACGACGGGTGTCACTAAATAACGCTCAGATATGATTATTCTTTTTTTGATTCTACATCTGGCTTGCACATGCTCCTTTAAAAAGCGCGAAGTTGATGCCACCGACACCACTGCCACGATTTTGTTATACGCTGGCGAAGCGTCTCATCAAAAAGGCATAGAAACAGTCGTCCACCTCACTACGTTTCAAATTACACGTGTCAGTTTCCAAAGTTATCTTCTTCCTAAACAACGGCGAAGTTAGCACGCGCTAGAAAACATCGGCGTGCGACGCACTCAATTTTGCTCGTTCGAACAAACGTTCTTCAGCACGCGCTCTGAGCATCACCAACTGAAACGCGATCGGACGGGAAAGTCTTGAGACGCCAACAGCACCGACTACATACAGTCGAACGCCGAGAATCACAGTAAACGACCGACGTCAAAATAGTTTGACCCTTAAAGCCATGCCTGTACCGAATCGTCAGCAAAGACTCCACGTTAAGGGCCAGAAAGCGCGCAGCCGAGCCGCGTCGACGGGCTCCTGCGGGACTCCCAGAGACACACCACCGTACTCCGGGCAACGTTCAGAGCGACCCGAGACCCGATCGGACATTACCGAAGATTCGTTACCCGAAGCCTGCAGGGCCTTAGTCCTATTGGACCTCATTCGCCTCTTGCCCAGCCCGACGGTGTCCAAGCCATGCGTGATAACGCACGTCATCGACGGGTACGTCATCCAGGAGTCATTGCAACCTTTGTCAACTACGACCGCGGATACGACGTCCAGTGTTAAGGAGGCGCAGTGTTACTATCACGTCAGCAGCGCGGACGCACTACTGTCGACGATGCCGGGCCCGGGGACAGACCCCGGTACGTCTGGAGCCGTAGCGCAGGATGTGACCGCTAAGCGCGAACATCCGCAGTCCCTGGATTCGTGCTTTGTCGAGACGCCTGGCACATCCAAGTCACTTCCGGATGCTGCTACGTTAACCGTGAAATTGAGGCGCAGACGGAAGACGTCGTCGCTGGTCTGCAGGAAGACCAAAGAAGGCCTCAAGACGACTCCGAGAAAGACCGCCTCCTCTGTCCCAGGCGTCAATGCCACCTCCAAGTCTGAACTCGTCAATGGGACGCCACCAGAAGTCCCACCGATGTCACACCGGGGCTCAGTGGCTGTGCAGGCATCTCCTCCGCTGCTAACCACAACCCGGCAGCGTCAGCAGGAACCCGCGTATCCATGGCAGAATTGGGGTAACTCGCTAGAAAACTGGACGGTGGATGACGTAGCAGAGTACCTTTCCGGGATCCCTTGGTGTGAGCGCATCGCTGAGAAGTTCCGCCACCTCGAGATCAACGGCGGCGCGTTGTTCCTCATCAAGGAACACCACCTCATCAGGACGATGGACATAAAACTGGGACCGGCATTGAAGATTTGTGCTACCATTGGTTCACTTCGCGAGGTGCTGTCCTAAAAGGAACTTGTGGCACACGCCTGCAAAAAATTTAAAAGGTGTTCTAAATGTGTAAACCACTGTTCACTGCGGCATTATCGTAAGTAACGCAAAAAAAAGAAGGAACGCGAATTGTTGCAGAAATGTACTCTTTGCGCGGCTTTCCATCATGTGAACGCCCCAAATTGAGATAACATCTGTTTAGCATTAACACCGGTGTGTTAAGAAAAACGATTGCAGTAGCCATCCAGCTCAAGTTTTTCGCCATTGAACGACGTTGGCAACGCGAGTTCAGTTGCGTCACGCAAAATCACAAGTGACTTGTTTTTTCCATTGGTGCTACTGAGGAACAAAACTTCTCAATTCTGCGTAGCGAAATAGTTTGTACATCTGTTGACTCTAAATTAAATATGTCTTGTCTGTGGCACTCCGTTTTTTGTGGATTCTTAAGTACTTGCGGTAGTGAATCAACGATAACGATAATGCAGCAACGATAATGCAGCAAAAAAACTGTCTGCGCTACCGAAGATCCCCGTACATGAACACCGTCAATGTTATATTTTTATAATGAAAGATGCAAGTTATTCTAGTGAAATAATCGATTGATTCGATGGTAATCTGTTGAAGCAATACTTCTTTGCAGACTAGTAGGTTCCTGCTTGAAAACTCTAAACTCAATTGCTGGGCGAGTTGAAGGAAAAACCCGTCTCCCTTCTCGTTTTTCCTTCAGGTATCGCACCAAAGCGAGTTTTCAACATAAGTAATCATTCTTAAGGATCTCGACATCAAGCCCTTGCAAGCGCCACTACAGAAATGTGGCCGCGCACTATATATTTATTATGCGACGCAGCAATCAGCGTCTGTAACATCGATGCAAGGTTCAAAACCACCTCAGTGTCACTTTACCAGAAAAACCAACGAGAAAATCTGAAACGCGCAAATTTCACTTGCCGTATCAGCACAACTTGCACACGCTGCACCTCTGCTTTTCTCCACATCGAGTGAGCTCATAAAGCGTCGCGTCTGCATCATGTTTCGGCATTTGGTCGATGAGCGGAAATTTATAATTGATAAAAAAACCCAATCAATCAATCAATCACCTAATTACAGAAAACGGTATGCACGCGAATTCCTCCATCTTCGCCATCGAGCCGCAAAATCGAAAACCGAAACTCACGCCTAGCCGAAATAAGGCAACGAGTACCAAAATCGAGAACCGAAAATGAAAATCTTGACTAACGATGACATCATCATCAGCAGTATGTCATTCATTCGGGCAACGCCTCCTAAAAAATTTATGCCTGTGTAGAGAGGAAGAAGAAGACCGGCCATTCGGTCCCCGTCGCCCATCCTCACCACGCCGCTACCGTTCTCCGTCCCCGCTGCGTCGCCGACCGAACTCCGCAGAGACGGAAAACTGACTGCCGCAGCTCCGGAGGCACGAGCTGCGAAATCGTCGCATTGTAGAAGTCCTCGCCCGTCCCCCACAAACGTTCTGGAACTGTTTGTTGAAGGTCTACAAACTCCTGCGCTTGTTGACACGGGTGCCGCCGTATCTGTGATAAGTCAAAAACTCTGCCATTCGATACGAAAAGTAACGACGCCGCCTTCCGACGTATTGCTGAATACCGCGAGCTCGCAACCTATTCGACCAGTCGGAGCATGTACAGCGAGAGTAATCATTCAGGACGTCCTGTACCACATCGAGTTTCTCGTGTTGACCACTTGTGCCCACGACGTGATACTAGGATGGGATTTTTTGTCACGGCACGACGCCGTAATTGACTGCGCTCGCGCGCAGGTAGAATTATCTGTGTTTTCAGATGCGCCATCTACTGACAATGAGCGCACTCCCCTGGGCAAGCTTTTTGTTGCTTCCGACGTTGATGTTCCTCCTTTTAGTGCCATCGTTGTCCCCGTCAATCGCACTGAATTGTCCGGCTCTACCGTTGTGTTCTCCCCATCTGACGTTTTCAGTCACCGCCACGGTACGTCTCTGCCATACGCCGTTCTGCCACTTCATCAAGATACTTCCGGAATTGTCGTTTGCAATCCTAGCTCATGCTCTCTCACCTTAAGAGCTCTTGAAACACTGGGCTATGTTCATCCT
This sequence comes from Rhipicephalus annulatus, assembly GCA_013436015.1. NCBI lineage: Eukaryota > Metazoa > Arthropoda > Arachnida > Ixodida > Ixodidae > Rhipicephalus > Rhipicephalus annulatus. The sequence goes on along the minus strand of WOVY01001707.1, from coordinate 104,904 downwards.
GTTGACGACAACGTTATTGTGCCTATTGAGTCCCACGACCCTGGCCAGCAACTTCAGCTGAACGCGGTTACTCCTCTTTTTACGCGGGATGACTACTCCTCGGATATCTTCAATCGTTCCATCGACAGCAAGCTTCCTTCGGATCAACGGGACCAGCTAATAGCCCTTCTGCATGAATTCCGAGATTCATTTGACCTTCCTCAAAAGGCACTGAGTCAAACTAACACCGTCGCTCACACAATCTACACCGGAACGCACCCTCCTTTGCGGCAACGCCCCTACCGCGTATGACCTAAGGAACGAAGTGTAATTGCAGAGCAGGTGGATGATATGCTTCAACACGGCGTCATCAAACCATCTTCTAGCCCCTGGTCTTCACCTGTTGTGCTAGTGAAGAAAAAAGACGGTTCGATTAGATTTTGTGTCGACTACCGGCGACTGAACAAAATTACACGGAAAGACGTATACCCTCTTCCCCGCATCGACGACGCTATCGATTGCCTACGAGGTGCCGAATTCTTTTCTTCGCTGGACTTACGTTCGGGTTACTGGCAGGTTCCGATGGCAGAGTGTGACCGTCCCAAAACAGCGTTCGTTACGCCGAATGGCCTATACGAATTCATGGTTATGCCATTCGGTCTGTGCAATGCACCTGCAACGTTTGAGCGAATGATGGACAGCATTTTACGCGGCCTTAAATGGCAGATATGCTTATGTTACCTCGATGATGTTATCGTATTTTCGCCTGATTTCCCTACCCACGTCGACCGTCTGCGCACCATTCTTCAGTGTCTTACCAAGGCAAACCTCCAACTTAACCTAAAGAAGTGCCGCTTTGGGGCTCGCCAACTTACTATACTTGGTCACGTTGTGTCAAAGGATGGAATTTGCCCCGACCCAGACAAACTTCGAGCCGTAGCCGACTTTCCGAAGCCGACTTCACTCAAAGAACTTAGGAGCTTCATCGGCTTGTGCTCGTATTTTCGTCGTTTCGTCCACAACTTTGCAACAATAATAGCCCCACTTACACAACTACTGAACGGTCCAGCTAATCTTTCTAACTGGTCCCCGGCATGCGACGAAGCTTTCCTTACACTGCGCTGCCTACTTACGTCCCCACCAATTCTACGCCATTACGACCCAAGTGCCCCCACTGAAGTGCACACAGATGCCAGTGGCGTTGGTCTGGGAGCAGTACTCGCGCAACGAAAGCCCGGTATTCCGGAGTACGTTGTCGCATACGCAAGCCGCGCACTCACAAAAGCGGAGATGAACTACTCCGTAACTGAAAAAAAATGCCTCGCAATCGTTTGGGCGTTAAGCAAGTTTCGTCCTTACTTGTACGGACAGAGTTTCGACGTTGTGACCGATCACCACGCGCTTTGTTGGTTGGCGTCGCTAAAAGATCCTTCAGGTCGCCTTGGACGTTGGGCTCTTCGCCTACAAGAATTCGACATTCGTGTCGTCTACCGCTCAGGACGAAAACACTCTGATGCGGACGCCCTCTCACGATCACCAGTGAGATCCCCCACAGACCTGCATTCGGATACCAACTTCTCCATCGCTCCCATTTCCGTCACAAGCATGTCGTCTGAACAGCGGAAAGACCCATGGATAACATCTCTCCTTAACATTCTTTCTGACTCTTCAACGTCTGCATATCCACGCGCTCTTCGCCGACAAGCCACACATTTCGCGATACGGGATGCGCAACTATACCGCAGAAACTACCACGCGGATGGTCGTAAATGGCTTTTGGTTATACCACACCACATGCGATCTGATGTCTGTGCGTATTTCCATGCCGACCCACAACATGCTCACGCTGGTGTGTTAAAAACATATCAGCGGATCCGCCAGCGTTACTACTGGCGTGGTATGTACACTTTTGTACGAAAATACATTCGGTCTTGTTCATTATGCCAACGACGAAAGACAGCTGCCCATTCACCCGGATTATTACAGCCGCTACCGTGTCCGGCGCGCCCTTTCGACCGCATTGGTATCGATCTATATGGTCCCCTTCCTTACACTGCCACTGGAAATCGATGGATCATTGTCGCCGTCGACCATCTGACAAGGTATGCTGAAACAGCTCCACTACCTACGGCAGGTGCACGTGACGTAGCCAATTTCGTTTTGCGACGCTTCGTACTGCGTCATGGGGCACCACGTGAACTACTAAGTGATCGAGGGCGTGTCTTTTTATCCGAAGTTGTACAACAACTCCTTCGGGCATGCCGCACGGTGCACCGCACCTCTACAGCCTACCACCCGCAGACCAACGGTCTAACTGAGCGCTTCAACCGAACGCTAGGAGACATGCTCGCCATGTATGTCAATTCCGACCAATCAAACTGGGATGTCATTCTCCCATTTGTGACCTATGCGTACAACACCGCGACGCAGTCAACCACAGGCTTCTCGCCTTTCTTTCTTCTATATGGGCGTGAGCCATGCTCCACCCTTGACACCATTTTGCCGTATCGTCCCGACGTCTCCGAGTTCAGCCCTCTTTCTGAAATTTTTCACCACGCTGAAGAGTGTCGTCAGTTGGCCCGATCATTCACCTCGGACAAGCAAGCATTCGAAAAAGACCGCCACGACCGCGACCAGCAAGTCGAGACTTTTGCCGTGGGCTCGCTTGTCTGGCTCCAACTTCCCTTCCACTCCCCAGGTCTGTCCGCTAAGTTTGCCCCCAAGTTTCACGGTCCTTATCGCGTCGTCGAACGTCGATCTCCTGTCACATACGTGATCGAGCCGATCACGCCATCTACAGACAGGCGATGCCTTGGTCGTGAGACTGTCCACGTGAGTCGTCTCAAGCCATATCACGACCCACTCCTAATCTCGTCACCTTGACTTGCCAGGATGGCTCGTCTTCGTCGCCGGGGTATTGTAGAGAGGAAGAAGAGTATGTGCCGCAGTGGGTCACGCCTTTAGCAGGAGGAGCCAAGCTCGAGCGTTTGCCCGATTGCTGTGATTCCTGAGTCCGTTGCTGCCGCCCGCTTTCCGCGTCAATAGACCTACCGTTCAAGTGCTACTTGTGCCAATAAACCCCGTTCCACCTGGAACGTGAGCCGCAAACGCGCTGTCCTACCCTCAGGTTTTGCCCTCCTCCTTCGGTACGAAGGGGAGCGTCTCCGCAGCCGCCCCCTGGGAACAAAGCCATGCTCTCACAGTTGCCTTCGAGCAGCCTTAATGTCACGTGACGGAGCGGTACGGAGGCGAGTGGTCTCACGCGGCGGCCGGTCGACACTCAAGGCGCAAGAGGCATGACCTCTGAGATCGCGTGCTGCAGCAGGAGGCTTCCAATTGAAATGAGAGCGACGTTCTAGGCACAGATTTTCTAGGAGGCGGTGATTCCGGTCACGTTATCTGTGTTTCATTTCGCTGCCGTGAGGTGCCGTGAGCGCGCGTTTGATGTCGAGCTGAGTGATTAAGGGCGCGCGCTCATTGTTGAAGCACAGTTCACAGAGACGCGCATTGTTCGAGACAGGACGACAACGATGAGCAACGCTTCAAAACGTGGAAGACCGACGCGACGCCGGGAGACCAGCAAGACGAAAGGCACGGCGTGCCGCGGTGGCCTACAGCGTCATGGTGCGTCTTCCCAAAAAAGCGCCGAGCGCTGGTTAGAGACCACGGAGCTAGCGGCGCTACCTCCACCGGCTACAAGCGCGCCAGAACCACTGTTCGCCCGCACTCCCGAAGAACGGTGCACCAAACCGGACGTCACGACGCACGTTATCTGCGGGCACGTCGTGCAGGAGACGTCCGAATCCTTCGAGTGCGAATGGAGAGCCCAACCCAATGCAGAGGCGGGACCAAGCGCAGTCGACGCCAGTCCTTCACGGGAGCTGTCACTCGTCAACCGCAATGCACGCACCTCATTTGACAGCCGCAACGGGACGCCGTTGCGGTTATCGGGCGTCACACACGCTAGTGCTCGCGCATCTGCGACTTTTACCGCTACATCGGCGTTTGCAGCTAAGCCTACTTCTACGCGGAGTACGCCGCCTCCTCCGCCACTCCTGGCACCGTGCATCGCTAGCGCGAGGGAAAACCGGGCTTCCACCGTGATATGCGTTTGCGGAAGACACCAGCCGACCATCGCTTCTCAGCGAAACCACGATCGCAACCGCAGCATCCCAACAACGAACTCGGACAACCAGGCGGCCAACGCGTCTTCGCACACCGCATCCGAAGCTGCAGCCTCAGACGACGCACTAATGAGAGAAGAGGGCGATGCAGTGGCGGCTCCTGCAGCCTGCCCGCCATCTCAGCGTCCGTGCGCGGGTGAGCGTGCGATCGCCGAAGGCGCACGTACGCGTAGGAGTGTGCGTGAAATCGCGTCGCAGACCTCGCCGCCTGATCCGAGTACGCTTGCACAGGCTCCTACGGAGAATTCAGCCGAGGATTGGATGGTAGAAGACGTGGTACGGTACGTCAAGGGGATCCCCGGGTGCTCCTTGCACGCTGAGAAGTTTCGCAATGCGGAAGTTGACGGTGAAGCCTTGCTACTTCTTGGAATTAAACACCTGATTGTCGATATGGGCCTCCCCGTCGGTCTGGCGGTGAAAATATGGTGCGCAACACGTGATTTGCGCCAGCGCCCGAATTAGGACGTTAGGCATTTCGTTTTAGACTATGGGTCTTTGTTGAACGACGTGGGGAAGTGTTTCTTTCTCTCGATGTTTTTAATTCCATGACTTTTTTTACGCCGACTGACACGTGCGACAGTGTTGCACAATAACTTCGATTATTGATATGTGGGGTTTAACGTCCCAAAACAGCCATATGATTGTGAGAGACGCCGCAGGGGAGGACTTCAACAACGTGATACCTTGTTTTGTTAGATTTTTCTCGAGAAGTCCTAATTGTGAATTACTACAACAATGCATGGATACGACGGAATAGTCGAAATTGTGAACTACTACAATGCAATTGATATAAGTGGCATGTATATGCTTGTATACGACGGAATATAGTTTGCGCTGCGTTCAGGACTGATGCAAGTTTTACCAAGCGACGTTGACATGCGATTATTTCATGATGACGTCGCAGATTTTGATTATTTGTGGTGACTCGTGCTGTCGTCGCTGGCGCTCAGAGTCGCGTTTCATCGAGGCGTATATAAGACCTTCAAAAATTCAGGAGCTCACCCGGTATCATGAAAATGGCGGCAAGCTTCTCTTGGCGTGTATGCGCCTGGACTATTACGTATGTTTCATTACGTCATGGTTCGAAGGAGAAAGATTTATTGAATTACGCTCGCGTAATCTGACCACCCGTCCGTCCGTGACCTGGAACGGTGCCAGCTGTGGCTTCTCACAGTGTCACATCAGTCGAGTGATGGACACACTTCTAAGTAGTGTCGACACATTTCTGTGTGGTATGGACACTCATGCAGTAAGTATTGAAAAACGTCGACTCATTGCGTAAGCGTTGTGGTATGCACATATGTATAGCCTTGTGTTTGCTACAAAATATGCGATGTCGACTTTTGTGCAAGAGGAGTAGCCGGTGCCACGCACTGGCACCAACCTCTCTTTATATACATTTAATAAAAAAGAAAATAGGACAACGGAGCATGTCAACAACTGCGTCACCACAGCTATGGCCTGATAGAGGCTCGTGTACACTGCCAGCGGCCATGACTGCAAGGTTAGTGCATGTTAAAGAACACCAGTTGTCAAAATTTCTAGAACCCATCAGTGCAGCGCCTGGCATAATAATCGTGGTTTGTTGACGTAAGGCCCCAGACATTATTAAAAAGATCTTGAGTGTAACACCTTTGTTTTGATTGCATTGGCGTCGTTTTTGTGTTACAAAATGGTTTCTTGGATGACTGTATTGCTGATTCTTATTCTAAAAAGTATAGTATATATGGTATTAACGTGCGTTTTAGATTAAGAATTTTTGTTATTCTACAAACGTAATGCACAAGGTAATATATTTTAGGTGCGCTTATCAAAGCCAAGTGAACCACCTCTGGTCTTTTTTTTTTGTTGTGGGCGTTGGGGGGACGTGCTGAATGTGACTTAGATTGTATGTCAGCAGCAGTTTTGTGCAATTTGCCAGTAGTACCCGTTAGTAATGTCAGAAATAACGTCACCCTCTCCTTAGTATCCACTGTCCATCAAGGAGATTGCGAGATCAGCAATTCACATGTCGACTGAAGAAACATGATTGTGCATGCATCAAGAGAGGGTTAGATTCGAGATTTCGAATTTCTGATTCGCTAAAATTGTTCGAGCCAGAGGTGAAAGAAGGGTGAGGAGCTTCGAATATAAACGGCCTTCTATCAGCTATTCCATTCCTGAATCAATATTCGTACTGGCAATCGAAAAACTTGCGTGTATTGATGACTATAACGCTAACCTTGAGGACTTTTGCATCGAAGGCAAGAGAGAGAGAGAGAGAGAAAAAAAACATTTATTGAAAGAAGCTCGTGAGTGAAGGTAGGAGGGTCCCTTATTCCAGAAACCCTCTGGCTTGGACAGCCCGCCGAGCTCGAGCGACGAGTTGACGCTGCTCGACCAGGTCCGGCTGGGAGATCGCAGCCTCCTACGCTTCAATGAGGAGGTCTTGGTCCGCATCTGGTGCTGCTGCTCGTAGTCTTGGGACGCTTACTTTGCACTGCAGTAGGAGGTGCGCCAGAGTGTCTGCCACATTGCAGTGAGGGCAGATGTAGCTGTGCAACGTTGGCCTCATATGGTGCGATAGTACGCCGTGTGTGAACGTGTTGCTTTGAAGACGCCTATAGTCATTCCCTTCGTCTCTTGTGAGTTTTGGATGTGGCGGGGGGTATAACCTGCGTTCGAGCCGATAATGTTGCAGTAATGCATGGTACGTTAGTGGTATGGCTTCTCTTGTCTCTGATTCTGTTGTTGAGTGGGAGGTTCCTCGGACCTTGTATGGGAATGCCCGGTTGACGCATTCGCGGGCTGCGGTGTGTGCCGCTTCATTTCCCTCGAGACCTTCATGACCCGGAATCCACACGATGCATGTGTAGGAAGGAGGATTGTCTATGCGCTTTAGTAGCCTAATCGCCACCGTGGAGACCCTGCCTTTCAGGTAGTTCCGTGCCGCTGTTTATGAGTCGGTAAAGACCACGATGGGATCCTCACTTGTCTGGGTGGCGAGTGCTATAGCAGCCTCTTCAGCTGTTTCTGCACGTTTGGCGAGGATAGTCGCCGATGCCAGTACCACGTCCTTGTAATCTGCGACGGTAAACGCGAAGGCATTACGTCTCGGATATTTGGCTGCGTCCACGTATCGCGCCTGCGGGTCATTGCCATGTTTTTTCCGGATCATGTTAACCCTGGTGAGCCGCCTTTCTCGGTGATGTTGAGGATGCATGTTCCGAGTGATCTGCTGAATTTCAAGGCTTTCTCGCAGCTGTGACGGTATTTTGCCTTTGCGTTCTTCGTTAGGTTATAGAGTGGTCTGGTATCCTGTGCGTCGAAGGACAGCTTGCCCTGTGAGTGACACCTTGAGTCTCTCGACCTGGTTGATGAGGTGTGCTTCGGTGAGTTCTTCCCAGGTATTATGAACTCCCATGCGAAGCAGTCGGTCAGTGGAGGCGGTTGGCGGCAGTCCTAGGGGAAGCTTTGTAGCCTTTCGTATCAGCAGATTAAGTTTTTGTTTCTCCGCTGTCTTCAGGTTGAGGTAGGGAGCTCCGTACGTTATGCGGCTGTAAAGGAGAGCTTGTACCATTTTTAGGGTGTCATGCTCTTTGAAGCCACTGCGGTGGTAATTAGCCACCCTTCGGATTAGGTGGGTGAGCTGTGTCACAGTGTTCTGCAGCCGGGGTAGGGCAGCGGAGCCAGACCCATCTTTATGTATGTGTAGTCCAAGGACTCGAAGCGTGTCAACTTGTGGTATTTGGACTCCCTGTAGAAAGGCTTGTGGGTCAGGAGTGTCGTAGCTTGGTGGTCTACCCCGGGTGCGTGCCGCAAGTACTAACAGCTTCGACTTTTCCGGAGCACATTGGAGGCCGCAGGTCTTGAGATATCCTTCAGTGATGTTAACCGCCTCTTGAAGTCGGTCCTCCTGTTCACCCGTGCTTGAACCTCTTGTCCACATAGTGATATCATCGGCGTATAACGCGTGATGTATCCCAGGGACAGCGTCCAAGAGACGTGGGAGCTTAAGGAGGGCCAAGTTGAAAAGCACTGGTGATATTACTAAGCCCTGCGGCGTGGCTTTGTTAGGGAGTTGAAAAAGCTCGCTCCTGATATTGGCAATCCCTACAGTGGCAGTGCGGTTGGTGAGGAAAGCCAGCATATAGGCGTATGTCTTGGCACCGCCGCCGACATCTTCCAGGCTACGCAGAATGGCTTCGTGGCTCACATTGTCAAATGCGCCCTTTACGTCCAAAGCTAGAACAGATGACTTACTGTGCTTGCTCAAGCGGAGAAGAATATCTTCCTTTATCTGCAAGAGGACGTCTTGTGTGCTGAGCATTTGGTGGAAGCCGAACATAGTGTTCGGATAGTGACCATTGTCTTCGAGATGTGTGGTGAGCCGCTCGTTTACCATGTGCTCAAAGAGTTTCCCAGCGCAAGATGTAAGGGAAATGGGACGAAGATTCGCAATCGAGATTGGCTTGTTTGGCTTGGGTACCATGGTCACCTCTGAGTGCTTCCAGGCTTGTGGTAGCTCGCCCTTCTTCCAGCAGTCGTTATAGTGCCGAAGGAGCGCCGTCAACGCCCGTGGCGGTAGCTGTCGTAGGTGCTTATTGGTCACTCCGTCTTTTCCTGGGCTCGTGTTTCGCGTAAGCTTAGCAAGGGTCGCGTGTAGCTCTGCCAGCGTGAAAGGCTGGTCTAGTGCTTCGTTCGGTGCTCCTCGGTACTCCCTGGGCGTCGAATTGTTGATGGAGGTAGCTTGCTGGTTAACCGAGCCACAAAGTTTTGCTTGAAGTTCTTGGAGTAACTGGTGCTCTGTGCCCTCATAGTAGTGTATGAGCCGCTGAATTGTATTTCTTTGATTAGTTTTGGTGTGGGTGTCGTCAATCAGGGCTCGAAGAATGCGCCAAGTCTTCTTTGTGCTCTATGTCCCTTGAAGTTTGTCGCAGAAGGATCGCCAGTTCTGGCTCGCAAGGTTTTCGGCGTACTCCTGTGCCTGTCTAGTGAGTGCGGCGATGCGGCGCTTCAGCTTGCGGTTGAGCTTTTGCCGTTGCCATCGTTTAATAAGCGGTCTTCGAGCTTCCCGTAGGTGAAGGAGATGATTATCGACTGCCGGATTGTCCTTATTCAAGTGTATCGTTTTGGTATGTCCGTCAGCAACGCTTACAATACTGTTTAACCAGGCTTCAATGTCTTCGATAGTCGAATCATCATCAAGCTCATTCCTGTAGGCGGTCCAGTCGGTGAGCCGAGCTTTTCCTGTCTTGAGCGAGCGGTCAGCCTGTTCGACCTCTATTTGAATTATGTGATGGTCACTCCCTAGTGTGTCTGGTAGCCTTGTCCACGTTGCGTTGTGCACGTCTCTAGTGAACGTGAGATCAGGATTAGTATCTCTCGAGACGCTGTTGCCAACTCGGGTTGGATGGAACAAGTCATTCCACAGCGTCAGACCGTGTTGCTGCGCAGCGTCGTGAACACGCGCCCCCTTTTTGGTGGTGCTGTGATAGCCCCAGGCCGCGTGTGGGGCATTGAAGTCCCCAACTATGACGAGTCGGTTGCCGTTAACCATTTGACGGAGCTCGTGGACGAAGTGGTCGTATAGGTGTAACAGCTCCCGCGGAGGGCTGTTAAAGGTTGGCCAGGTATAAGCTTTGTTGAGTCTTCTGAGTGGGGATTATCTCCACGATGGTGTGTTCGATGCCAATGTCTTAAATTTCATGAGCCTGTGTGGTTAGAGTCTTCTTGACTAGAATTGCGGTGCGGGGTGTGCATGTGAGAATGCTGTAGCCAGGGAGCTTGATTTTTTCTGTGTGGGTTTCCTGCAACGCGATCATATCTGGTTTATTTGTTTTAACATATTCTTGCAAGTTTGCAGAACGAGGTCTGTAGGATCTGCAATTCCAGTGCCAAATTCGAAGAGTGGAGAGTGGCTCAGACTATGTGTGGGAGCTGCCATTCTGGCAGTTGATTCCCGCCTGGTGCCGGTCGTTTGGTGCTGTAGATCGAATTTCCGCTGCAGTTTCTTCCCTTAAAGTTTTTCGCTCTTTCCACTTGGTCCCTGATTGCTCCACCAGCTGCTCATGGGTAACGAAATGTTTGTATGCATATGTTATGAAGTTATGCTGTTGTGCCATGAAGCCATCAAGCTTGGCGTTGAGCGTGCTTACAGTACGGTTCAGTGGGTCTACCTTTTCCATAATTTTAGTAACCACTTTCTCTATGGTTGTGTCTATGGATGCGAGGAGTTTCGCAGTGAGGGCTTTCTCGAAAGCTTCAAGGCGTCGTTCGACGAGGTCGAGCATCTTCGCTTCATGTGCTTGCAGCCTTTCTTCTACCCGCTTCATTATTCTGGCTTCCGTCTGTTTTAGAATGCTGTCGTCAAGTTCTAGTGTGCTACACTCGGCTGGTGGGCGTTGTTGTACCCTCCGTTGTAGATCTTGGACTTTATTTTCCAGAGCCCGGATGGTCGCTGTCTGAGCAGGCGAGATGGTCGAGGCACTTGTAGTATTTAGAGAACTGGGCCCGTCACTACCGGTCACCGCGGCGGCGTAACTGATTCCCCTAACGGAGCGGGACCGTGATGGCGTGCGGGATCCAGAGCGACCTTTTTTTTTCTTAGAGCTAGAGCGACTTCGGTCAAATTTTGGGGGGAAAGAGGGGACCCGTGAAATTTCTGGTGTGATAACTGACCCGGGTAAATCATTGGTGCAAGCACTCTAGTGATTCTCACGGGCGCGGGCGTTATCGAGCTGGTGGCGTCTCACTTGATAAGGAGGGAGGTTGCTGCGGAGTTTCTTCTTGCATTCCTTTCCAGCAGTCTCACGGTCTTCTCCGCAGATCTTGCACATCGGTTGGCAGTCATGTGGTTCTGTGTCCTTGTCGTGGCCGCATTTGTAGCAGAAGTTCGCTTTCGGCTGAGGGCAGATGTCTTGTCGGTGACCTAGGGCGCCACAGGTTCGGCAATATTGGATGGAGAAGCCAGCCCCAACATCACCTTTACCGAGGCAAGTGGAGACACCAGCGATGCTGGCGATGCTGGTTCAAGCATATATGCTTGAACCACCTACGATCATGGCGTCGGTAGAGCCCAAAGTAACCACTGCTGGTCTCACTGACCAAGATCATGAGGAGAAAGTTGGCGCTCAAGATGCAGACAGCAGCCAATACGATGGCAGCTTCACAAAATGTCCTGCCGCAGATGCCAAAAACGGCCGTGAATTATATTCTCTGCCACACATCTCAGAAGTTGCGTACCCATTCTCGACACAAGCCAAGGTACCCAGCGCGTCTTTTGGGGTACTCTATCGGCTACCCTCGTCCGGAGTTCAACGTCTGCCGTTGCTTTTGCGGCCCGTTCGAAGAGCGCTGTAAGGTGCGTGTTTAGCTGCTTCCCACAGAGAGTCTCTACATGGCCGACATCGACCACAACGACGCAGCCAGACTCGACCTCCCGATATACTTGTGGATGACTCTGGCACCCAGTTTCAGCGTGGCCAAGGCCAACCTCCGAGATGCAGCCAGTATATCGGCCGCCAGATCTACCTTTAGAATACCGGGACCGAATCGCGGCACGGTCGAGAGCGTTGGCCGCAACGAGGCAGCCAGTGCCGGCCGCTTGAGTCCACAGCACTTCTTCAAGGGACATCGTGGCGTGCAAAAAAAGCGACCAGCTCGAGGCAGCCAGTGCCGTCCACCAGAGACGCTTCTCCCAGACCGTCGCTCCATGTTGCATTGTGGTCCGGGCTGACCACCACGATGCAGCCAAGCCCGCCCACCAAAAACTCTGCCGCCAGCTCCGCGCGCGCGTAGTCATGGCCGAGTGTCATGACGAAGAAAGACGCTGGCGCTTCGGCGCGCGGGTAGCTAGAGCAAAGAGCAGAAGAACGAAGTCAGAATAAGAATGCGATCTGGGCTTCAGCCACAAGAACGTTTTCTATGCAGTTTGCAAGTACCTTAATGTAAGTAAAATAATTAAGCTTTTAATTGCGTGGTTATTATTCGTGCAAAAAAATCAACATACACAAGAGCATTCTTTAACCATGCTGATTCCTATTCAAGGTAATGAATAATTGTCTTAACTGAACGAGTGACAAACAACTAATGCACTCCTTTTGTTTTGCCTAGGGTGTCTTTTCTTTTTTCTTTCTTTTTTCCGGTGGGTGGATTTTATATTGAAAAAAAAATCTTACTGAATTAAGTCATCGATTCTTGGCCGATCCCTCTGAGTGGGTACGGGCCACGGCTGGGGAATCATCATCATCATCATCATCATCATCATCATCATGTGACGTCCCCGCAAAGACGGACTGAACCCCGCTCCTTTCAAGATGTGTACGCTCGTTTCTCAAACCCACGCATAAAAAAAGGAAAAGAAAACCTTCGGTGTAACGAACGGGCATTCCGGAGTGGAGTACCGGAAGGATTATTTCTACTATTTTCGCGGGCTCCCCCGCGCAAACACAAGGACCGGGCGGCGCCTTGTCGTCTACGCACAGTGTGACAGTGTACGGTGGAGGTAATCCGCGCACACCCTTCAAGTTTGTGGCATGGGGGAGCAGCAGAGCACCTTTTGTTGGTTCGAGGAATGCGACCTTTGCCGCAGCGCCTGTGCAGGTTCCAGTCTAACTTCTGTCAGACTCAGTGGCTCCAGGACTCATTACTGCGTTCTGCGCGGATGGCCAACCCCGGCAGTGACTGACGAAGAAGCGGCGGCTACGGAGAATTTCGCGGGAGACACCGAGCTGCATAGAAACGTTGAGACTTGGTCTGGACATTGGCTCACCAAGTGCCGGAAGCATCGGGACCATTGTTCGCCCGTAATTAAAGTGTCTTCGGACGGCTCGCCCGTCACTCTCCCTGAGGCTTGAGTTTGTACATTGTTACTTGTTCGGCTTTGTTTGGGAGAGGGTTTTCTACTGGTGTAGGCCGCGAGGGCGGCCGCCGAAGATGATACACTCGGACTGAGAGGAAAAGATATGCCGCGTGGAGTGGCGACTGGTTTGGTGCCCCGGTAGGGCGGAGTCGGGTCCTACAATAAGGAACTGAGAGATACGATACGAAGAGAGACGGAGCGTTGAGATTGAGATGGTAGAGAGACGGAATGGAAAAGGAAGATAGCGGTGCGAAGAGATAGCGATGAGAGGCGATGAGATGATGACTGGGACGAGGACGGTACGATGAGGAATGAAAGTTAGGGATAGGAGGCGTGTGATTGGAACGTTACGTAAGAGGGCTAAGATGGAAATCACTGAGAGGCACGACGAAGGCGACGATGACGAAGACGATGAAGACGCTGTCGAATTGGACAATGACCCCAAGAAGAAGCCCTGAGCCCCGACTCGAACAACCAGCTCCGAGGCCCCCGTCAACATGGACCTTTCGAGAGATGGACTTTATGCACCTTATTTATATTAGCTTTGCGGGAAGGGAGGTGGCGAATTGAGACATTGCGTGGCTTTGTTAATTAATGACTTTATCATTTGTGTCGTCGTGTGTTTACTTTGTATTGAGGCACCCTTGTATTGTCACAGTGACTGAACTTATGTATCCTGTTTTGCGTGTCGCGAGTATTTGCTGATGTGTTACAATTTCGTGTAACAGAGATGTCGTTCACGCACAGTATGTGTGTACGCCATTTGCACTTGCTATTAAATTAAATGAATCAGTAAAGAGAAACAGGTCGTAGCGACTCCTACTTCCCGGCCCCAGCACGAATCCCTGTATGTGAGAAGTGATTGAGACACATAGCCAAGAAGGAACCGGATAGACAAGGGGTTGAGTGGTCTTCCCTCTCTTTGGTAATCGTTGGCGTAGCGGGGGACGTCTCAATCAACAGCTTGCCCGACGAACGGGTGTTGTGTGTGTCTCACTCATCGCAATATATATATATATATATATATATATATATATAAGGGAAACAAGTGTATACTTAAGGGCTCGTTTTTCGTGTTTTTACACAATAATAATGACATCTAACAGACAATAATGCCAAAGAAGGTATAGGGGAAGTTATTAGGACAATTGTAATGTAAATAAGAAGAAAGAAAAGTGGGTGAAAAGATAACTTGCCGTGGACAGGATCCGAACCTGCGACCTTCGAATAACGCGTTCGATGCTCTACCACTGAGCTACCACGACAGCTATCCCCCCCAGCCACTTTTTGGGTATTTATGTCAATTTAAACGTGTGAGTGTCAGTCAGCGCCACCAGCAGCCATGGCGGCGAGTGTGGCACACTCTTAATGAGCCCGCTTGGCGTCACGTAGCACGTGAACTTATTACTAACTGGCAGCTGACCAATAGTCCCCCGTATACAACCTAGAGGCACCAAGTCTGCCAGTACGAGACCCTCGTTAATGAATAAGGGAAACAAGTGTATACTTAAGGGCTCGTTTTTCGTGTTTTTACACAATATTAATGAGATCTAACAGACAATAATGCCAAGGAAGGTATAGGGGAAGTTATTAGACCAATTGTAATGTAAATGAGAAGAAAGAAAAGTGGGTGAAAAGATAACTTGTAGTTCAAAGCTGCACTCAATTCACGAACCAGCAGCAGCGCCTTGCCGATTCAAATAGTTCTAGTTTAAATTCTCTCCATATTCTTAGCGTTTTAAGAACTATACCAATTTGGACGTATGCAGCCGGCACACACTGGCCAACTCTGCATGTATAACGTATTCACTACTGCATCCGTGGTTAATAAAATAGAGCAAGTTTTGCGGCGACGAGGACAGATTTAAGAAAAAACAAATCCAGGCGCACGTGCGTCAGCAGAGAAGTGAAAAGGGGGCACTTGCCCCCCTACAGCCACAACAGCACTTGCCCTCACCCGAGCTAGACCAGTGCTTTCGGTCTCCTTAAACCATGATGCAACAATGGTTTGCACCCCCCAAGAGAAATTTCTGCAGACAGCAATGGCAAAGTGTTTCTTCCTTCCGACTAAACACTAATCTTTCTATAGCAACACCCGCTGCACTAGCGTATAATCGCATGGGCTCTACGTAGTACAAAGCAACACAGAATGCATTTGCTGCCGCATTTCTCGTGACCAACAGGCAGCATGGCTGCATTACCGAAGAAGCGCGGTGAAAATGACGACAGCTGTTCTCAACCCAGCTTGACGTGCCCGGAATCTGCTTAGCACTGGCTTCTCCGCAGTGCAAATGAACCACGCTTGACCACGTGATGGCGCTCGGCGAATAAGGGCGCTGTACTCCTGTAGGCGGAGCGAGTGGGGCCTGGAGAACAGTGGCGCAACTCTGCTACCTGAAGGTGGCATATACAATACAGTAACTCTAAGTACCATGTGACAACAGCGCCGCCGCTACTGTCATCCGCCGGAGAAACATGCGAGATGTGGCGCGGCCGCCTCCGTTCACTCCACTTCCCCCTTCTAGTTCACTGTAACAAAACCGAAAATAGAAATCTCGACCAGCAATGACATCATCATCAGCAGTTCATCCGGGTTACGTTTTAAGTGTTTCATTTCGCTGCCGTGAGATACCGTGAGCGTTTGTTTGATGTCGAGCTGACCGTTATGAGAGGTCTCGCTCAGAACACCACGCGTTCTTGGTAGAGTGAAGTTCGCAGCAGCGGCTTCGTCAAGTTTCTTTCAATAGGTGCATCGTATTCGTAGTCGCGCATTGCTTGAGACGGGAGGACGATCATGAGCAACGTTGTGAAACGTGGAAGACCGAGGCGACGCCAGGGGACCGGAGAGACGAGAGGCATGGCGTGCCGCGGCGGCCGACAACGTCGTGGTTCATGTTCCCCCCAACCCGCCGAGTGTTGGATAGAGATTACTGTGCTAGGGGCACTACCTCCGCCGGCTACTAGCGTGACAGAACCACTGTTCGCCCACATACCCCAAGAACTGGGCACCAAACTGGTCGTGATCGGCGGGCACGTCGTGCTGGAGTCGTCCGAACCGTTTGAGTGTGTATTGAGAGCCGAACCCAATGCAGAGCCGGGACCAAGTGTCGTCGCCGCCAGTCCTCGGCAGGAGCAGTCTCTCGTCAACCGCAGTGCACGCACCGCATTCGACAGCCGTAACGGGACGCCGTTGCGGTTATCGGGCGTCACACACGCTAGTCCTCGCCGATCTGCGACTTCTACCGCTACGTCGGCCGTTGCAGCTAAGCCTACTTCTACGCTGAGTACGCCGCCTCCTCCACCACTGCTGGCACCGTGCGTCGCTAGCGCGAGGGAACACCCGGCTTCCACCGTGATATGCGTTTGCGGAAGACACCAGCCGACCACCGCTTCTCAGCGGAACCACGATCGGAAGCGCAGCATCCCAACAACGAACCCGGACAATCAGGCAGCCAACTCGTCTTCGCACACCGCATCCGAAGCTGCAGCCTCAGACGACGCACTCATGAGAGAAGAGGGCGATGAATTGGCGGCTTCTGCAGCCTGCCCGCCATCCCAGTGTCCGTGCGCGGGTGAGCGTGCGATCGCTGGCGGTGCCTGTACGCGTGGGAGTCTGCATGAAATGTCATCGCAGACCTCGCCGCCTGGGCCGAGTTCGCTTGCACAGACTCCTACGGAGAGATCAGCCAAGGACTGGACGATAAAAGACGTTGTACGGTACGTCAAGAGTATCCCCGGATGTGCCCGGCACGCCGAGAAGTTTCGCAAAGGAGAAGTTAACGGAGCAGCCTTGCTACTTCTTAGAATTAAACATATGATTGTCTATATGGGCCTCCCCCTCGGCCCGGCGGTGAAAATAATACGCGCAACACGTAAATTGCGCATGCGCCAGCGCCCGAATTAGGACTTTCAGCATTTCGTTTTAGACCGTTGGTATTACTTCCCCTCCCCCCTTTTTTGATAGAAGTGTGTTCTTTTTTGATGTTTTAATTCAGTAAGTTGTTGTGTTGTTGTTTTTTACGTCTACCGACACGTGCAGCAGTGCTGCACATTACTGCTCCGGCCATTGTAACTCTGAGATCTTCGATATCTTGTGTAAAAAATGGGGTACCAACAGGATTGTGTTTAATAAAATATTTTTATGCGTTTTTATGAGTTTTTTTGTCTCTGAAACTTGCGGAATGCAAAGCCTACAGGAGCATTGCGTGGATTAGGTGTCCTAAAGAGCCACTTACCAGGTTCGACACTATTTTTGATCTGACAAACGCAATGCGTAGATGGGGCGTACAAAATCATGCCTGCCAGAAGTTACAACGCTGCGCGCCGCGAAAATAGGTCAAATATAAATATGTGCGCTGCTCCTTCTTCCTTTCGCAGTGCGAGCCCAGAGAGAATAAGGGCATGAGGTGAACGTGTGAATGGCTCGACGCAAACGGCAGTGCAGTGATGTTGGTCCTCTACGTAGACGACTGTGCTTTGACGTTGCCAACAATGGCACGTCAGAGAATACATACCAGGGCACGTGACATGGTGAAAATTAACACGATATGCGCAGTATATGTAATTTAATGCTTGAAGAGAATAACAAAACTTATTATAAATAATGGGACGCAATAAGGGAATGTGCGCGTCTTTTGTACCGTGGATTGAAACGAGATGCGGGGCTAATGTGTCGGCGTTTCGCATGCGTTTGCGTCCCCGCGGTCAGCGCATCGAGCAGACGACAGAAACGAAGGCAACGCTCCCTATTCTACCTCGTCTTCCAAACCATCCCGCAGAAACAGGCAGAAGACCACCAAACAACACTGGTCAGCAAAAAAAATGAATAAAGAAATAGTTTCGCATCTGCATGTTAATCTGCAAATGTCTTCGAAGGACTGTAGTCTTGCTTCTGGAGAGAGTGAACAGAACGTTTATTTGTTATTGTGCGCAAGAAAATCGGTGAATGGTATTCTGGAGGCGCTGCGTTAGAGTGCCTCGAGCGTGCAGTGGAGGCGAACGAGCGCATCAAGGCACGTTCCACGTGAGACATGAGCGCTATCTGGCAGTTATCCTGGAAAACGAAGCGCGTGGCTCTGAGGCGTCTGAGAGCTCAGAATTGATGAGGTGTAGAAAGCAAGGTGACGGGTAGGTGCAACCATCGTGTCATCTTAGCAAAGTGTTGGAAACACTTGCCATTTCGTGCAAGCGTTGCATGGTCAGCGATGCGTTATAAGCACTTCGGTACATAAAATTACTTATGTATGCAAGTTGTACTAAGGGACGCGCATGTAGAATATATGCGTGTTGTTATGGTGCCTCAGATATGCGCAATAATTGCATTTCAATTGAGAATTGCACAAGTATGAACGCTGAGCCTTGAGCGACATTGGTGGGCGCTGCAGATCGGGTAGGCTGTTAGGGGTATCGGCTTGTGTCGATTAGAGTATCCGCTACTTTTTAGGGTGGAGTGCCAAGTGCTTTATTTTAAGCTTAAATTTTAGGGACGGCTTTTAGTTCTCCCATAGTAGAGCACCGAGTACTCCAAATCGTTAACCACTTTTACTAAATAGAAACAGACAGACAGACCAAAATGTTTGCGTCGAAGGTTCCACACACACACAAAACTACACTGTAAACAAAAGTAAGGCCATAAGGGCGTTTTAAGCAGGTTATTTGCGCTTTTTTCACCCATTCCAAAATACAAACTTCCTTGAAATGGCAAGGGCATAAAATGGGCTGAAACCATTGTTTTAGTATGATCATTAAAAATGAGAAAGTATGGGACTTAAACCATAATGAAATGGGAGTGACTGAAAAATAAAACAAAAAAGAAATTGGCGAGGGTCAGTAGGGTGTATCTAAATACGCCCAATTGGGCAAGAAAAAACAAGCGAGAAGGATCGTTCTAAGCCTCAGCGTCGCAAAAGTAGGCAAGTTTGAAATAGCCCGCGCTGCGCCGACGCTCTCCAAAAAGTTCATAAACCGCGCCTTACGATCCGGCGAATCAAGAACGACACGCACGCCCGCGGAGAAAGTGGTCCGGACTATGCCATCTTGTGTACTTCAAAGCGCGGGAGAGTGCGTCGCTTCTTTACGATCTTTTGTTCGTCGAGGCAGCCAGCGGTGGCCGGGACGAAGTCGACGGTGCTGTCTTATTTTCAAGCCGAGAACACATAGTAAGTAAATTCGAACGAACTTTGTGCGCTATTTCTTGGTATATGTGTGCGCTACAGCAAGCCAATCAGTTGTTATAAGACTCGCGCTGGGTTCAAATTCGACATTTGTTCTCTCCGGAGTGAAAGCAACGAAACTCACCGGGAATTCACTCGCTTCACCGTCTAAGCCGCCGGAAACCTACGCCGCCAAGTCGGAACGAAGATATTTTCCCGTCACGCAAAAGCGGACCCTCTTTCCGATCCATGGCCGACTATCTAAAAACCATGCGATCTGAATAGCTGGCCGGAGATGCAACATGGCGGTGAAAGCGTCGGCGGTGGCAAGCAACGGCTACCATTGCAAACTACTCGTGCAGCTCGACGAAGCTTGACGGCCTCAACGAGGATGCGTTCATCGAGATCCTGGTTTGCATTACGATCACCGAGATTATTGGAAGTAGACGGTGCAGCCATGGTGCAGCGGCAGCGAGTCGGCATGCCCGAACGTGTCTCGTTTTCGTGCACGGCGGGCTGAATCCGGTGCCGCCGCAGCCGGTGCATTTGCTCGTGCCGTTTTTGCTGGCGTATATCTCCCCAAACGAAGTTTCGAAAAGTGCGAGCTGTGTATTTACAGTACTTTGCGTGAAAAGTGGAATTCGGTACGGAACATAGCGCTCAGAGAGCAGGCAAACTCGAATTATTTCGTGAAAGCAGCGGTGGCCGCATCATTCCGCGGGCCCATAACAAATGTGAACGTTTTCGACGCGTGCGGACGTGGTTTTCCGGCCGCTCTGGTGTTTTCATATCACTTCTCTACAGGGGCGTAGCCAGGGGGGGGGGTTGCACACCCCGTGCCCCCCCCCCTCTTAAATTTTTGTTCGTTGGCATATAGAGCAGAAAATAGCTATTTTAATACGGCAATGTGCATAGATGGCGCGTCAATCCGTCCTGCCACACAACTCCGTGGTCTGCACACTTATGCTTACTTATGTACGTTTAAGACACGTTGAAAGCTGTACTAGTCTGGTGCTGTATTCAACAATGTCTTTATAAATGTGTGAGCTCATCATAGCAGCCTAAGCAGTGCAATAAGCACTCGCAGCTAAATGCTGCATGTTCTGTGTTTGTAAGAGTCATAATTCATATTTTTTGTTGTGTTTTTCAAAGTAACATTCATTTATTACTGGCTGGCATGCAACTGAATCGCTGCACCAAAATATAATTGACGCTGAACTCTGGCACCTTTGAGAAAGAAGATGCAGACTCATAGCCAAATATCACTTGACCTGTGATGATGGCTGTTCCCTTTTGTGGTAATGTATGCATTATTTGTCATTTGCCTCCTTATGTTTCTTTTCATTTCCATCAAGCTGTGGCCATCATGTGCCGTTGTGACTGTTTTTTCATGCGTGCAGCAGTTATAAGAAAACTGTGACAATGCAGCAGGATTCGTGTATAAGTTAGCCCATCATACTGTGGGATGATAAAGTAAGCAAAGAAAATTTTGAGCACAGCTCATGGATATAGGGGTGAGAACTAGCATTCAAAAACTCGGTGAAAATGTTTCAATGCTATACTGCACAATGGTTGCTCCGTCACTGTATTATTGTGGATGTGTGCTGGGCTCAAGATAGTATCGCATAATTAAAAGGCATTCAGCTGCAAAGTGAACATTGCAAGGGCTTTGATTGGCTTCCTCGTGGCTCTTCTTTTTCAAATAAATATTGTAGGCACAGTATAGAGCTTACAGGCAATTTGAATATACTGTACCAGGTGGGGAAGTAGCAAGAGAGTTGGTAAATTATTTTCTGCAGTAGTGCCTGCTGTGCTGCTACCTCTGGCTTGAAGTTCTCAACTTTATTGCACTTCGATTACGTTATCATTACATATGTTTTCTGTGTTGTTTTAACACCTGTGAACCTTCATGGGATTCAATTTATTGCCTCAACTGCTATTGGACATTCTGCTTTCAAGGACTTCGGCACTTAGCAACGAGTGTTCAGCTAAGAGGTAGAGCTAGTTTGGGCCCATTTTGAACAGGGCTCAATAGCATTAAAGCATATAAAAAATTTTAATGCAAAAAAAAGCATTGGTATATTAGTCCTTTGCACTTGATTTGTGTATGAAGTGTAGATTTTTGCCACTATGCAATGCATAGCAAATAATGTAGTCAAACAATTTGATATTTTGAAAAACTTTAATTCGCACATTTTCTTTCAATGGCGTTCCGAAATTCTCTGCACCTGCAATACACGGGTTGAATAAAATTCTTACCAAATATCTGTGTGTGCGGTAAACAAATTATTTGAATCAGATTTTGCTAAAAGTGGATGTCAAAATAGTTGTTGACATCTAATGGGTTTGCTGTATGGATACTGTATGTCCCCTTACCAAAGGCCATTGAACACTTCAAGCACCCTTACAATTATGAATAAGATTTTGTGTACCCGAGTTTCATATACATTTTTGTCACAGTGTGTATGAAAGAAACCTAATAAAAATCCACTAAATGAGCTAGCCTATTTGCTTAATAAAGCATAACTGAATGAAATTTAGCATGAGTAAATAAACAAAGGAATAGTAAATAATTATAAGCAATGTGAAAGGGATGTTAGTGTCGTAGTGCGAGCTTTTGTATGACGTTTTATTGCCAAGCAGCATAGGGATGTTGATAGCTGCACATGGTCCTATGTGTGTCGCAATATTGCCTATAAATAAAGAAACATTTCTGGTCAATAAATAATTTGCCTTTTCACTGCAGAGTCATTGCTTCTAGTGTGCATCAGTTAATCTGGCAATCAAGGTGGGACCTGTGTCACAGGGCCTGCTGGACAATACCCACAAGGTTGTGGTGGCTTCATACGGACACCGCATGTCCCATAACCACAAGGCCAGCTAGGAATCCAAAAGTTTGGCAAGTAGCGTTTTTGTTTCTCCAGCCAGGTCATGGTCCTGCCTGCAGATCAGATAAATGGAACTCTGAAGTTGAGAGCTTTCAATCCTATGTTGAGCGTTTGGAGCTTCAGGGCAAATGACATAACTGCATAGAAGAAATCATGCCTATTTTAACCAATAATTGGCACTGAAGCATAAGAAATTCACAAGAATTTGGTTCTGTCATTGCCAGGAGCAAAGCTCTTCGTGGAAGTAACATAACTAGTTCAAATTCACTGCTGCTCGAAGATGTCTATAACTGTGGAAAGGTGTAAATTCAGTCATAAATTTCAGCTTCAAAATACAAGTGATGAAGATTTGTAGATTTGAGGGACTCAACCCGAAAATGTAACTGTTCTAGTGGTTGATCTGTACGGCAGAATGGTAGCTTGAGTTCAACTTACGTTTGAAGTCGTCTGCTTTTGACAAAAGTTGAACCACATCACAAGCTGCTGAAATAAAAACCGGAAACCCGGAGAAGCGCTTAAATCCAGTGAATATGAAAAGAAGCATTGCCGAAGGTGCGGTGGCCCCCCCAAAGGCACTGAAGCAAAAAGTTCAAACTGAATAAGGCCAAGAAACAGAACTGGTATAGCTGTCGCAAAGCTCAAGTGGCAGAAAATTGCTGTGACAAAAGGTACTCATGCTAGCTATGCTCATCGATAAAACATGTGACGAAGAAGGATTAATGAAGGCTAAATGCATGCAGTAACTTTAATAAAACCACCAGAGAAACATGAATACACTCCAAACAACTGTGCAGTCGCATGAGCAAAAAAAATTATGGGGCGACTCTTAATGGGAAGTGCCGTGATTCTTGGATTCAGGTGGACATGTGGCCACAGCAGCCATTATACGTGGAAGTATGCTTGAAAAGAGTGAATTGTTGGGCTAGTTAGTTTACATTTGGCCTAGAGGAGCGAAGGCTTGTAATCAAGGGAAGACTACTTAGAAGACGCTCAACTTGCAACCGAGTTTATTATGAAAAGTATCTCAGCGCAAAAACAAATGCGCAGGCGCAGTCACACCAGATTTTCACTGAGCCAACAACAAATTTCTGGGCAAAAAAAATGTGTGAACAATGTACAATAGCATGAAGAAGGCATGCCTAATCAGTTTTTTTATTTAACTGCAATCAAGAAAGTTTATTTCCTTCATTGTCAGATTCACTGATGCTGCACTAATGCATGCATCTGCGACAATTTCAATCATTTCCTACCTGTAATATATTGCGCTCACACATGCCCTTACCTCTTCCCTTGACATTTGCCTCCTCAAAAAGTGCATTGCAGCCAAATGTACTGCAATGCGCAGGACGGTGTTCACCATTGTTTCGAGCATGCACCGTAGTTGCGTGCTTTCCGAGTCTATTGTTAGGGCATCGGCCTGTTCGGGCGATGTGCGCTTTACCACAGCTGAATGGTATCTTCTATACCACTTCCATAGCACAACAGACAAATGGCTTCTTATGCTTCTATCGACATACTTCTTCCTCTCTTTCACCTGCAAGAAGTGCACAAAGGGAAAAGCTTTCAGGGTGCCGTGAAGACGAGGTCTATGTCCTGCTTTGAAGCTATCCTCTTAAGGTTGCGTCAAATCGTGTTATTGTAGGGAATTACAGCAAACGTGTTCAACTTGTTGGACCTCTGTCATGTAGGCATGCTGGGTGAAGCCGCAATCTGCTTCAGAAGGGAGGATGCTATGGTAACGAGCAATGTGGAAAGAAAAACTGAAGTTCGAAGTCACAAAATCTGGTGCTTGAAGCTGAAGTTGACCGGAAAAGAGCATGACTTAGAGCCGAGTTGAGGCACGAAGAAGCAATCCGCGTTTTCAGCAGTATTGTATGGAAAGAGTCAAATGGAAGGATAGCTTTTTTGACCGTGGCTTATACTCCCAGGAAATGTGGTTGTCTCATGTTTTACGGATCGCATTATTGTCGGAAAGGTCCATTGTTAAGGATAATGAGGGTGAACCCTGCGTAAAACACTGTTCAACCAACAACAATAAGAGCATTAGACCATTCATGTCACGCTGTGACACTTTTAAATATTCATTCTTCCCGTCAGCAGTGGAAGAGTGGAACAAATTGCCACGTGAACGCGTTAATCTTTCCTCTGTAGATTCATTTGTTCGGAATGTAGAAAGCCTGTTTTATGAAGACTAAAAGCAACTTTTGTTTTGTTTTTTTTGTTTGTGAGCGCTTCCAAACACACTGATCACAGTACCCCCTGCTGATACCTCGATGTTTTGAGACCTGTTCATGATTTTGTACAATTGCTTTCATCGTTCAAGTTTTATTTTCACCATCATCTTGTGATTCTGTTTCTTCCGCTATGTGCGATATTGCCTGGTTTGTACGCGACTGTGTATATTTGCTTGCCTGCCCTGTATGAGCCTGAGAAAGGCTTACAGTAATAAATAAATAAATAAATAAATAAAAATAAAAAATACAATTCAGTCTTTGATTTAGCATTGTTTTTCAATTGTGATGAGGGCATTTGCTGCGAGTTGCAGCCACGGTCAAAAGAAGCTAGCCTCCAATATGACTCTTCCCATACTATACTGGTGAAAAGAGGGATCGCTTCTTCATGCCTCAACACGACTCTTACCAAGTCATGCTATCATAAAGACAGCCTTAGCTTTGACTGCCACATTTTACACCTTCTAACTTCGGGTTTTTCTTCCACATTGCTCGTCGCCATCGCATTCTCCCTTCTCAAGCAGATTGCGACTTCACTGAGCGTGCCAACACGACAGTGGTCCAAGAAGTTTGTTGCAATTCTTTAGATTCACATGATTTCACACAACCTTAAGAGAATGTTCAAAACATAACGAAGACCTCATATTCTGAGCACCTTTAAAGCTTTTCCATTATGCACTCTTGCAGGGCACCGAATTGAGAAAGAAGTCTGTTGAAAGAAACATAAGAAGCTATTTTTTCCCTGTGCTACGGAAGTGGTATATAAGATACTACTCAGTTGTGGCAAAGCTTACATCGTCCAAACAGGCCGATGCCCTAACGATGGACAAGGAGGGCACATAAACTACAGTGAATGCTCGAAACAATGGGGCCCACCTTCCTGCGCATTACAGTAAATTCGGCTGCAATGCACTTTTTGAGGAGGCGAATGTCAAGGGCAGGGCTAAGGGCAGGTGTGAGCGCAAAATCTTGCAAACAGGAAAGATTAAAATTGCCGCAGATGCATTTATTAGTGCATCATTGGAGCATCTGACAATGAAGGAAATAAACTACCTTGAACGAAGTAAAGTCTGAAAACTGATTAAGGATGCCCAATTCATGGCATCGTGGACTGTTAACACGTTTTTTTATTCAGATATTTGTTCTTGGTTCAGTGAAAATCAGGTGTGACTGTGCCAGCGCATTTGTTTTACCGCTGAAATACTTTTCCAAATAAACTCGTTGCAAGTTGAGCGTCTTCTAAGTAGTCTTCCTTTGATTCCAAGCCTTCGCTCCTCTAGGCCAAATGTAAACTAACTAGCCCAACAATTCACTATTTTGAAGCATACTTCCACATATAATGGCTGCTCTGACCACATATTCACCTTCATTTAAGAATCACTGCACTTGGCAGCAAGAGTCACCCCATAATTTCTTTTTTTTGCTGACGCAACTGCACAGTTGTTTGGAGTGTATTCATGTTTCCGTTCTGGTTTTATTAAAATTACTGCATGCATTTTGCCTTCATTTATCTTTGTTCATCACATGTTTTATTTATGCCTTTAAAAGCTTGTGTAAGTGTAAAAAGCAGTAGAGCTTTAACAGTCAGGTATTTTATCATATTTTGGCTGCAAGCTACTTATACTGCTCCTAATGATGGTTACTGAAGCCATGATTAAAAAAAATGAAGTGGGTGACGTGTGACTGAACTGTCGGGCCAGTTGTGGCGTCTTACTTTCATACTGTCACATGTCAATCCAAGAGAGTGATTAGCACTCATGATATATATCTCTATGGCTTTTTCTGTATGAAGCAAGCTTGCTAAGCAGTGCTGCTGTATATGCAGTAGGGGGGGGGATAGCAGGTACTAGTCAGGCATGGAGTCTGCTATATCCTATGCAGCACCTTTGATACACGCCATACCTCATTCTAGTAGCAAGACCTGCATCGGGCAAACTAGGCATTGCATAATTGAGCAACTTAAGGAATATACACAATGCGCAAATGATATTGCAATAGGAGGACATCATGTTGCTCATCTGAACTATACTGCTGCAGCTGTGCCTCATGATTTTGTGAGACGCTGATTTTTGGCAGAAGCAAGGGTAAATATGTTGCTTGCACTGAAGCTCACCACATCAAAAAAAAGGGGGGGGGGGAAGCTTTGTGTCATTGATACTCTATATATTTTTTAAGCTTGTTAATTTTCAGGTCGTGCATTCACTTCGTTGTTAACTATCTGTGTGTTTGTATGTACTATGTTTTGCTGCATATGCAATGTTATCTAGCTATGGCATTTATAAGTCGCTGACTGTTTGTTCGCATTAGCCAAGAGCCATTGAAAAATCTGAATAATCGAGAGTCTGAAAGAAAGACTAGTCAGAAAAAAAGCACCTTTGTTGGCCCAGTAGTCAGAAAAAATAGTGCACGTCTCCGCACAAGCACAATTACAGGCCACTAAGTCTGCCTGTATTTTAGCCAGTGTTTGGCCATAACTGTAGGTCATAGCACTCTTAAGGTACGTGCTAAATATGCATAACATTTGTGTGGGCGGCACTTCAGGGGAGTTATCATAAGC
This sequence comes from Rhipicephalus annulatus, assembly GCA_013436015.1. Taxonomy (NCBI): domain Eukaryota; kingdom Metazoa; phylum Arthropoda; class Arachnida; order Ixodida; family Ixodidae; genus Rhipicephalus; species Rhipicephalus annulatus. The sequence continues at coordinate 78,071 of WOVY01001707.1, read as the reverse complement.
CACTATTCACCTATCGTTGCCCGACTCAAACTCCTAAGCAGCATCAGATTGAAGTCTCCATTCTTTGTTCTTGCAAATTATTACAGCTTCTTTCATTGCCATTTATGTCTTGTAAATTCTGAATTCTCTTGTTAGTGCCAAGGACACATATGGAATTGGTAGCGTTGGAGCCTTTTTAGCAGCCCTTCACCAAACAAGAGCGAGACACAAAACACGCTTGACCACAGAAATAATTGACAAGCAAACTCTCAAGTGCCAAAAGGAACTAAGCTGCATAAAGCTAGTTCATGCTGCAGCACTCGTGTTTCTTTGTTTGCTGCATACATGTGGCCAATTTGAGCGATCAGCAAGCCAATTCTGAATATGGCGTGGCTTGACTTGCAGTTTGATTGTGGTAGTAATTTAATAAGTACTCGGTCAAAAACAGCCATTATGTTCAGCCCAAAAATGCATGGCCTTTGAAATCTGCATTTCTGCATTGACTTTTACCCTGACACAATCTCCAGCCATAGCCACTGCAATCTTTTAGTGCTGGCAACCTAGTGAAACTATTGTAAAAATTACGCGGGCAGCTGGTCATGGCATTTGATGCCGCACTCGATCAGGCAGCCGGAGTCCGGAAAATCTGAACGGCGCACCGTGAGGCATCCCGATTCTCGGTCCCAAGTTTGCAATGCTTCAATGGGATAATTGGCGGTGCCAAAGATATGTCCGAATAAATGGGCATGCTCGAATTTTCAGCGTCTGAAAAAAACGGTGGGTGACTGTACATGTTGTGAAAAGAACAAAGTTGTTTGGGCCAGTCTCTTTTATTCTTTGGGGTGTCTATCTGGCTTGCATTCAAGACATCTTTACAAAATGGATGTGCTTTGTGACAGACAATTATAAGTATATATAGACACAGTGTGTACGTGTCAATAAAAAGTCTAAAAAAACTTTTTTTGTGGCATGATTATATCGCAGGCGCACTTGCAACGCACACGCACTGTGGTAGCAGATGTAACCTCCCTGACATGCCAAATGTCAGTCATCTCAGTGTTTTGTTAGGCTAGATCAAGTTTTAGTGGACTCGTATTGAGAGACTGTGCCAGTGCATAATGCAGCAACCAAATAAACAGAAACATAACTGAGCATCAACATTTGAGTTCCCCTCCCAATACATGACCACCTGACCTAAATGAAGTCTCAACGACTCTCCGATTCCCTTACTGCACTTACTTAGCACCAGCAGACTCTTTCCTGTTCCCCAAAGTGAAAGCTACCTGCAATGCACACCACCATACCCCTTCAGAGAAACTTGTCCACGTGCCTTTTGTCTCCTGACAGCAAAAGATTTGTTTGCAACTTTTTATAAGAGTTTGTAGCTTTGCTTGTGGTAATACCGGCATTGAAACATAACTACTCTAACAGATTGTATAATCAATACTAGTGCATTAATTACGATATATGTGTCGATTGAAAACGTCCTCCTAAGTATTCTAAGAGACAAGCGCCACACAGTGTGAAATTGCCAGAGAATGCATGCGCTGAAGCATCAGTCTCCCGATCGTTGCTTCAGCGCATGCAGTCTCAAAAATCGGCAGACCTGCAGGTGGTGAAGAATGAATAAACAATGGGAGGCCTTTGATGATATCCCCCTGAGATAAAAAGAGGACAAGTACTGCCATAAGCAGCCAAAACCACTGTGAGAGCAGCCCAGCAACAAAGTGAGAGGGGAGAAGAATGAAGTGGCACTCCTCACCGGGTGCCGTTTAGGGTATAGTGCGCACCCTACAAATGTTTTCTGTTGTCGACAATACTCCCCTCACTCATAGAATGTCACGTGTGACCTGTTTGCAACAAATCAGAGATGTCGATTGGTGCTAATAACTCGGATGAGCACTCACCCTTACTTTAAAACCAAATTAAAAAATTTTATAGGCAACACTCTTCAATAATAATTGGTCATTAATGCCTCCGTATGCTGGGCTATTGGACAACACAAGTATTTCGAATTTCCAAATTTGGCGTTAAGGTTTGTTAAGAAAGCTTTCAGAATTAATCTACAAGGATGCATTTTAGTAACGAAAAAGCCATTGGCGAAACTGTGTCGGTGCTCAATACTTCAAAGGCTTTAGAATGACTTAGCAACGTCTTTAATAAACCTGTTTTTCCAAAACCTCTTCATATACTATTAAGACGATCGAGACCAGGGACTGCTTCGAACGAATACAGTTTATTAGAAGTGAAGTGGCACGCACTCGCTCCAGGCAGCAGTCCTCTTTTTTCTTCTTCTGGCGTTTGATGATGATCTTTTATAGGCTCCCGCCCGCCCAAGTTGAAATGTGATAAGCTTTCGCGGGCTATTTGAAACAACCTTCCATAGAGTGTATGTGGTTCACCGATCTTCTTAGAAGCTCTTTTTTGCCTGTGCGGAAGAGACAAGCTCTTGTTATTCCGTCTCGTCCAGGGTAGAGTTTTTCAATCCGGCACTTTTTCCAAAATGTTCTTGGAGCCTTGTCCTCAACCAACACGATGTCACCCTGTGAGAGTGGTTTTGTTTGCCGCGTCTTGGCTTTGACCGTAGCTCCTATTTTCTTGATCTATTCTTGATGCCATCTTTTCCACCAAGTGCGCAAGAGTTTGCAACTGCTTCGCCATGCGTCTTCAATGTCACCGTTGTGCAGTCTTGTTTGTCCGTCTTGAAGCTGTCGCCGTCCACCTATGATGTCTGCCGGCGCTAGTGGCATTGGCTCGTCAGGTTCTCCATATACGTAATTCAATGGTCGATTGTTGAGTGTTTCTTCAACTTCTGCTACAATAGTGCATAGCTCCTCTACCGAAGCTGTGCTTTTCGATATTATTTTTCGCATTGACGTCTTCAAACTTCTTATGAGGCGCTCGTAAAATTCTCCCCACCATGGCGCGCACTCGGCTATCGTTTTACACTGAATTTGTTGGCCACTGCAGTAATTCTTTAAGACCTCGTTTTTTTATTGTTTCGAGCATTCTGTTGATTTCCTTTCCACCATTTATAAATGTTTTGGCGTTGTCCGAGTAGATTGCTGCTGGCATTCCCCGTCGAGCTGTAAATCATTGGAATGCTTGTAGAAAACTTGACGATGACAAATCGTTGGTAACTTCCAAGTGTACTCCTCTCGTTACTGCGCAAGTGAATATCAGTGCATATTGCTTCACAATCTGGTACTTGTCTTTTGCGTAAAGAGGTCCTGTGAAGTCAACTCCCGTAACTTTGAATGGCTCTGCTTCAGTGACTCTGTCTGCCCGAAGTGGAGGTATGTCTTGATTCGACGGTCTGGAGTTATGCCCTTTGCAGACGACAAATCTGTTCAGAACTCTTTTCACTGCTTGTCTGCCCCGCAATATTCAGAACTTAGTTCGAAGTTGCGCTAGCGTAACTTGAACTCTTCCGTGTAATATCATTTTGTGCACGTGACGTATTAGCAGTTCCGTGAAATGCTCATCCTTTGGAATTACTATAACGTGCTTGTTTAATTCTCGGCTGCACTGCAATCGTCCCTTCTGTCTGATGATTCCATCGTCATTAAGGTAGACTTCGTGTCTATTAATTTCAAATGATTGAGTGTTTGAATAGGCCTCACGCTTTGTTTGTCTCAGTGATATTTGGCTCTGTCTTATCCCGTATTTCTCTGTATTTGTGACCTCTCTTCCTGTCAACGGCCCTTTGTGATTTTCCTTTCTTGTGTTGTCAATGAATCTGAACACCCATGCTGACACTCTTATAAGCCGTTCATATGATGAATACCTTTCGATTTCCGAAATTGGCTCAAATTTGGCTCTTCCCATGCATTGGTGACATAGTGTTTTATGCTGGTCTTCCACGTCTGTATTTGTGTCAATTATGCTTACTAAGTTCTTTCCAGTGGTGTTATTCATTCGGGACCGTTCCACCATAACTTTGACGTTATCAATGCCTTTGCGCTTATTCCTTGCGTAAGTAGGTCAGCATGGTTGTCGTCACTTTGAACGAATGACCAGCTTGTGTAAAGTGTTTTTTCTCTAATTTCTGCGATTCTGTTGGCAACAAACGAATCTCTTTTGCTTGTTCCCTTGATCCAGTGAAGCACAATCATCGAGTCCGTCCAGCAGTGTATTTCCTGAAATTTTTTGTTGAAGTGACCTTTGATGTAGTCGCATAATCTTGATGCTACCACCGCTGCCATCAGTTCAAGTCGCGCCAATGTCAGCTCTTTAATTGGAGCTATGTGGCTTTTTGCTGTTATCAGCGTTGATTCTTTGCTTCCATCGTGGTATACTGCTATCAGGTATGCTGCCGCTCCGTATGCTAATGGGCTCGCCTCGGCAAATACATGCGGCTTGTATGCTTGTACTGGTTGATTCTTGCTTGCGTAGCATCGGGGGATTTCTAGAACTCGAAAGTCCTCCGCTTCAGACATAAGTTTCTTCCATTTGTCGCATTCATCTTTAGGGAGCTGGTCGTCCCACGTGACGTTCGTTTTCCACAGTCTCTGCAGTCCTATTTTCGCACGTACTGTGAATGGCGATAACAAACTGGGCGGGTCAAATATCTCCGCTGTGGTTGTAACACGACCCTTTTTGTCAAGTACGTTGTATCTGTTAATAAATTCCACTTTTCCATAGGGAAGCAAATCATGTCCTTTGAGTGTTTCCATAGTGGATTTACAATGCCCAGAAGCATTGTAAATCCTCTAGATCGAATATCTATGTGAGAATCATCTCTTTTGTTTACATCTAGTATTTTGTTTAATTGCTCTTCATTGGATGTCCATTTTCTCAAATTCATCGCTGCCTCTCTGAACACTTGCTTTGCCTCTTTGTACAACTTGACTGCTTCATGAAGCGTTGCTGCTCCCAGAATGACATCATCCACGTAGATCGTTTTCTGCAGTTTGCTTGTCGTATCCGGAAACTGGTCTTCCACTTGTTTCAAATGGTGCCTAATTGTAGCTGTCAGTATAAAACGTGCTCGGTGTTGTTCCAACCGTTACTCTTGTCATGCTCCATGTTTGCACTTCATTCATTAACCTTCCTTCAGCGTCATGCTTCCATCACAGAAATCTCATTGCATCTCTATCCTCTTCGTGTATAGAGATTTGTAGAAATGCCTTTTCAACATCTCCAACTAATGCCACCTTTTCTTTTCAGAAACTAATGAGCAGCGATAGCTTGTCCTCATTCAAATTGGGTCCTGCCTCTAGGTTCTCGTTTAAAGACATGCCTTTTCGAGTATGTGATGAGGCGTCAAACGCTACTCGAACCTTTGTTGTGGCTCGGTCCTCTCTAATGATCGCATGATGTGGCATGTAGTAGCAAAGTGCATTTGGCTGTTCTGATGGCTCTTGGACCTCCTCTGCGACTCGTAATGCCATATACTCTAATATAGCTTTGTTGTATCGATACAACATGTCTTAATTTTTCTGCAGCCTTTTAGTCAGTTGCTGTAGTCTTTTTATCGCATTTTCCTTGTTGCTTTTCAAGTTTACGTCCTGTTTCCATGGCAAGCTGACTTGATAGCGACCGTTTTGTTGTACAATCTTGCGCTCGAATTCTTCGACCACTTCATTTCTGGTGTTATTCAAACTATTTCTTGTGATCCCCATTGACTCCAGGCTCCAGAACTTCTGTAGCTCTTGCTGGAGTTTCGTCTCCGCAGCTTCGACCTTCAGAACCATGACTGCTTGATTATGTGTTGGTTTTGTCTTGCTTTGCTCTGACGGCCCTTGCAGTACCCATCCAAGTATAGTTTCTACAGCCATCAGTCTGTCCTCGATTCTTCGAGTTCTACGAGTAAAGAATTCCCAATAGTAGTCTGAGCCGATCAGTAGTTCTACAGAATCTGTTGCAGTCATTTCGGTCCTGTGATCAGCCACTTGCATCTTTAGCTGTTTCATTTTCTCGCTGAGTTTCTTAGTTGGAGTGGGTATACAACTGTGCGAGATAACGTCGACTTGTAACGCTTCAATCACTGTTGTCGTGCTTGTTTCTCGTGATCCTACAGTCACTTGCACCACGTTCATTAGTTAGACCTTTTCGTCTCCTCGAAATGAACCAATCATCAGTCTTTCCTGTCGCAACACCTTCGCACCTATTTCTTTTGCTAATCCCGCTTCGATAAATGAACGTTGACTTCCGCTGTCTAATAACGGCAATGTCGGCCACATGTTTCTCCATCTACACATGCTACAGCCGTCTGCAAAAGCACAAACTTATGCTTGATATTTTGGGTTGCGTGTAGCGTAGACGTCGTCGCTTCGGCTTGCGCTGTTGAGACTAGCTCTGCCCTTGTTTTCTGCATCACCGCTCTACACACTGACGTGGCATGTCGTCCCTTGCATTGCTTGCATTTTACTTGGCCCTTGCAAATGCGTGCAGTGTGGTTTGGTCATGTGCATTTGAAGCATGATCTATTTTCGGTAAGCATAGCTTTTTTTTCATCCATTGGAATGCTCCTACGACTGTTTTTGGTTTCGTGGGTTGTCTGCTTGCAGAATTAACATATTCTGTCCGCTGAGCTATAGAAGCTTGAAGTTGTGCGCATCTGTCCACGGTTCTCTCTTGGGTTTGCTGTTATCCTCTCTTGTTCAGGTTGTGTTTCTTCACGAAAAGCCGCTTGCTCTCTTAAGAATAACATAAGCCTGTCCAGCTTTTGCTCGCACGCTTTTCCCAATGCGTTGTTCTGCTCGCCGTTTTCTGAAGCTGAGCTGTTTCTCATAGCCTCTTTTAGCTTGAACTGCACTGATAATTTCGGTGAAATTGTTCTTTTCAATACCGGTAACAACATCGGCGCATAGCTCTCTGTTTCCACTTTTAGGGACTTGAGTGTCAATTATGTTAACTTGCACTCTCTGTAATAGCTTATTTAAGTCATCGGTATCTTGAACAGACCTTACTTTCTCCAAACTCAATAGCTCATTCATGTGCATTTCAATGCAATGTTTTCGATTGCCGAACGTTTTTTGCAGTATTTTGATTGCGTCATCATAATTTTCCTCTGCCGAGTACTGAAGTCCTTCAATAGCAGCCGCCGCTTTTCCGGTTAGTGAGGCTAACAAAAAATTGAACTTCTGTCCCTTGCTCATGTTCGGTCTCTGGTTAACTGCCGACTCGTACTGAGACCAAAAGCGGTTTCACTCCAAAGCTTTTCTCCCAAACTTTATCATTTCAAGCTTTGGTAGCTTAACTAGTTCCGTTGCTTCTTGTCCTGTACTTGAGTGCGTCACCTGCCTTGTCCTATCCCTTGAATCTGATTGTGCAGGCTGTGGAAGTCTGAATTCTATTGCAGATAAGGTCGTCGTTCATTTCATGTCGTACTCTATGACGCTTTCGAATTCAGCTTCGGCATTATCTTCTGTCAGAAACTTTTCCATTTGCTCTTTTGCGCTCTTGAGACGGTCGCTTATTGCTTTAATCTGCGCCTGCGTTGCAAGTAGCTGCTCCTGGTTAGCTCCATCATTAATTTGCTGCTCGGCTGCGTCAATCAGTCGCATGATCTGGGAGCGAAGCGCTTTTCTTTTCTTCCTTATCACTTTCTTGCAAATATTGAGGCGGTTAACAATGACTCCTTACATGTCAATCGTTCGTTCTGATGCTCGTACTGTCCACCGTGGTCTCGTCGCTCGATCCAAGTCGATCCTCTGCTCCTCCGCCGTTTTCTTCTCTGCTGCTCCGTAGCAGGTTGACCTTTCTTGCTGGCGAGGAGATAGTCTCCTGGTTCACAGTACCATTACTAAGACGATCGAGACCAGGGACTGCTTCAAACGAATACGGTTTATTAAGAGAAGTGAAGTAGCACGCGCTCGCTCCAGGCAGCAGTCTTCTTTTTTCTTCTTCCGGTGTTTGATGACAATATTTTATATATACAAAAGGCTTATCAAAGTAAGCGGAAGAAATATATGTCTACAAGACCCATGTATGTGCTGAGAGTGTTAACACTGCTAGTAGCCATGACGGCGAGTATGGAACACTTTTCCCGCCTGCTGGAATGCTAAAGCACGTAATATTTTGTGAGTTGAAAGTCGACTAATAATCTTTGCATACTACCTGAGGGCATCCAGCCTGACAGAATGAGACCCTCACTATGAATGAACAGAATAAGGGGAACTTTAAGGGCTTGTGCACCTGCATTAGATACATTTGTTAGAACTAATGACAAAACAAGTTGGTGGAGCATCGGACGTATTCCAAGTTGGCAGGTTTGGTCTCTGCCACAGAAACACCATCTTTTCGTGCACCTTTCTCACAATTATGCTATAATTACAGTCGACTCCCGGTAATTCGAAGTCGCTTAATTGGAAGTTTCGGTTAATTAGAAATGAGCAAGTGGTCCCATCAGTTTTGCATGCAATCGTATAGAAAAAAATGCTCGATAATTCGAAGTTAAAAACCCATAATATTGGTTAATTAGAAGTTTTTTCAATCGACAGTCTCGGCGTGATTGTAATTTTACAGTAAAATGGGGAACTTTTCATATGCCAAAACATCTGCCGGACCGCGCTGGTGTCTTCGCCATCAGTACTGTCCGCAGCGCCACAGATCTTGAAGCGGCAATCTTTTTAACGCTGGCGAATCGCATCGGCGGCATCGACTGACTCTTTAGTTGACTTTTGTCGAGACTCGAGTGTGTCACCGCGTCACCCGCGCGCTGGGTTGATGCCACACGTGTTTCCGCGCTTCTGATTTTGAGTGTTGTGGTGGTGACGTACGTTTGATAATGGCAACTCGTGGCCCTTACCGAACGCTAGACCTAGCGACGAAAGTCGAAGGCTTGAAGGAAGTTGACTAGGGAGGCACCGCCAAACAAGACATTGCAAGAAAGTACGGCATTAAGCCTAACACGCTGTCGACTTTCATAAAGAATAAGCACTCAATATTGGATGCGTTTGAAAGTGAAAAATTCATGACATCGCGGAAGCGGATGCGCACCGGCGCCTACCCCGAGTTGAAGGAAGCACTGCTGATTTGGATCAGAGAGGCACGAAACAACAAACTTCCTCTCAGTGGTGAAGTCGTCACGGCAAAAGCGTCATCGCTTGCCTAAATGTTGGGCATCAACGACTTCGCTGCTTCGGATGGGTGGCTTACGCATTTCAAACATCGCCACGACTTGATTTTTAAAACCGTGTGTGGGGAGAAGGCGTCAGTCGATGAGGAAACGTGCCTGACATGGAAAGCGGGCAAGCTTCGCGAGTACCTCGAAGAATACCAGCCGGCAGACATTTTTAATGCAGACGAGACTGCGCTTTTTTATCGGCTGCTACCGGACAAGACCCTGACATTTAAAGACAACGATTGTTCTGGAGGCAAAAGAAGCAAAGAGAGAGTGTCAGTCCTAGTCGCGGCGAACATGACTGGCACAGAACGGTGTCGCCTGCTTGTGATCGGGAAGGCTGCCAAGCCTAGGTGCTTTAAAGGCGTGAAGACGCTTCCTGTGGATTATGCCTCGAATAGAAAGGCGTGGATGACATCCGATATATTTAAGGACAGGATGACCAAACTCGACCGCAAGTTCGCGCAATCAAGCCGTAAGGTGTTGTTCCTTGTGGACCAATGTAGTGCCCACATGAACGTACCTGCGTTGAGTGCCATTTGTCTTGTGTACCTGCCTGCAAACACGACGTCCGTGTTGCAGCCCATGTACCAGGGCATAATAAAAAATGTGAAGGTATTGTATAGGCAGCATCTCGTCGAGCACATGCTTTTGTCAACTTTGGACAACTCGTCGCAATACGAGGTGAGTTTGCTTAGTGCCATCAACATGCTAGCGCGAGTTTGGTCCCACGTGAAAGAAGAAACCGTCGCCCATTGTTTCCGGGCCTGTGGTTTTATGGAAAACTCAGGGGATGCTTCTCCTTGTGCGCCAGTGAAAGTGCAAACAAATGAGCTCGACGACGGTAGCTTTCGCGCCGCTCTCCGTGACGTCCGTTTTGACGAGTATGTCGCTGTGGACAGCAACCTCGAAACATGCGGTCCACTAACGGACAGCGAAATCGTGCAGATGGTTCGGCCCCATGACTGCATTCCTGAAAATGACGATGATGACGACGACATCGGAAATGAGCCACCAACGAGGGCTGCCGATGTAGCTGCGGGTCTTGCTCTTGCGCAGCGGTTTTTTGTTGGAGAACACAACGCCGAAGAAGCACTTCGACACGTGTATTCCTTACAAAACATGCTAGCCGCAGCCAAATTCGGCAAGCAGAAGAAGATGACAGACTATTTTTCCTAAAAACTGTCGCACTTTTAAACTAATAAAAGTGCCGTTTTTAGTGCTTTTTGCTTAATTCGAAGTTCGTTTAATTCGAAGTTTTTTGCGGTTCCCGTGAACTTCGTGTTAACGGGAGTCGACTGTACTTGAAATAACTACCCCTATATTTTCATTGGTTTTCTTGTTATTATCAACATTTTGTCAGGGCTGGAAAACGAGCTCTTAGCATTCCCCATTTTCGTTCATTTCATACTATGAAGGGGTTAAGTGATGATGAGCACTTTGCATGAAACTAAGGTCTAGCATGCATCTTCTCACAGGCACTCAGGTTTCACCTCCCAAATTAAGGCATAAATATTAAGAGGGGTTGAGAAAACAGTGAGTCCATTCACCTCTGCCTACTTTATTTTCAAATTCAGCGATGTTGTGGTAAGGCAATACTTCCAACTTTCTTGTTGGGCGCTTTGGCAACAAGCTTTGATTTTTTTTTCGAGAAACTTGTTTTCGTTTTCGAAACTAGCCTTTTACCTGGCCTTACATCACCACAGTCATTTGAATTAGCGCCCATAGTCAGTAACGAACCAATTAAAAAAATTCTTTCAGTACAATCCCGCTTTCGAATGCCAGTTCTGTGAAAACTCTGTGGCGCCCTATCTTATGCCATTCCAGCTCACCGAGCACTTGACATAATTTTCTATGTTTTTCTTTTCGAACGTTTTTCTATTGATTCAACAGCATCGACACTGAATGTTACAATTTTGCTCAGTTTTGCTTAGTGTGGCAATAGTGTTGCGCTTGTGCTAGTTTGTTCCTATCTGATTAGTCCTGTCTAGTTGCACTACTCGCAATGGCTTTTATGTCCAAATACGAAGTAGTCCAATCATCAACTCTTTTTTTTAAACTGTTGCTTTCTTTTTTCTATCGCAGGAACGAGCGCAGTTTCAGCCTTACTTGGTGCAGAAAGACATATTGTCCCTCCACTTCACTATGATAGACAGCTTGTTTTTCTAGCGTAATCGCCGTTTTCTGGAATAGCCTACCTTCTTGTGCCTCATGTGGAATACACTTGAAAAAGTACACAGAGAATTGTTCACAGAGCACGCATTATTCAACTTTTATAGAAACAGCTACATTTCAAAGCCTTCACATAAATTAAAAAAACTAGTGGTGACTATTTTGCGCTGCTACTGTTTCTTTTTTCATAAAAGTGCTTCTCTCCTGGTAATATCTTGATAAGTTTGATTGTAGTTAATGGTAACATTTTCCTTGACATTGCCTTTGCCTTTAGAGTGACGGCAGGGTATTTAAACCAATACATGTGTGTTGTATGAATGCAGACTCAATATAATTTTTTATCGAGCCATTTTTCCTGAATACTCTACTGGTTTTGTGACTGGGCACAGATAGGTCATTGACCCGTGCATACATCTTTAGTATGTTGTGCATTGCAAACCAGTGCAAGAAATCTCAATGCAAAATTTTGGTAAATGTAACAGGTTGGTTGGTGTTCAGGGCAGCATTGATTTTTCACCCGCCATGATTTCTGCAATTGACACCAGAATTAATACACTATAGCTTAATATACTATATAGTTTAATACACTATAGTGACGCCATACACTACACTATATGTCCTCAGTGTTTTTTGCTAGCCTAATTGTCAATTAAATCACTCTTGTGTCTAATAAAAAAAATAAGCCCCTTTAAAGTGCTCCCATTTTTTGTTAATTTGCATTCTGTTAGCACGTTATAACTTGGTCATGACATGCCAAGTCAACCAGTGGTTTTCAGACCGTCACAAATATCGCCCCAAAAATTTTAGATTTCTCAAAGAACTCGTCCTAATTGTTTATTCTGGTTGTCAAAAGTTTTCGTGCCTATTGCAGGTCTTCGGTTCTGTGCCGACTGAGCTGGAGGGCGTCAAAAAACAATTTTCTTTCATAAAATGTTTTGTAATGCACTTAATATATCGGTATTTGTGGCAAGGTAATGAAGCAATGTAACTGTAAAAATAATTACTCATTTATGTATATCAATTCTCTGAGGGCTTCCCACACCAGCAAAGCTAAATAGTTTCCAAATTCGTTTTTTATCAGAAAACATGGCAAGCTCAAAGGGCACAGATAGATTATGTGCAGCTGGCCTGTTTGACATGCTAAAGAATGAAAATAATTTAGGTGCTGAAAGTATAGCAGATCATTTGAGAAAGAAATTTTAATTTTTCTTTTTTTTAGGAGGCAAAAGCTCTTGTATTCAGTGTCTAAAGTCACCTTGGTGCTTGGGCAAAAAATACGCATGATATCTCACTTGAAAGCATTATGTATTAGCTGAAAATAGGTGCAGTTACTAAAGAGTATTATTTTGAAAATAAAAAATATTTTTTTGATTTAATTGTTCTTTTACAGCTTTTGACCAACGTAACTGTAGCATGATGCACTTGCAAAGGCAATCTACAACCCAGGCCCACTGATAAACATGTAGATGGCAATCTTGGTGCCAGCTATAAGGCAACCGTAAAGAAAATGGAGTTATCATCTCTGTTCTACTGCCAACACAGGTGCACTACAAAGAATGTAGCTAGGGTGTGGTGACAGGTAGCATAGAAAAAATATTTTGTGTGTGGGGTTGTGTGAATAAAAAAAGTGTCAGCTACACTTTATGTACATTTGTGTGTGCATTTGTATCTGTACAGGTACATATGCTTATGAATAACTGAAACTGAAAAATATATAAACAGCAAGGGGGGAGGAGGTAGTCGAGCATCTCTCTCTCTCCTTTCCTAGTCATGACTCCGAGATGAGCTATCAACCTGTTAAAAAGTATACAATACGCAATAAAACTACATTACCCACAACGTAAGCGAGAGAAGACAGTGGGCTAGCCTCCAAGTTATTAATATAAAGCTCTTCATTTGTGTGTAGTCATACCACAGGGCTTGGGTCTCAAGGAGCAAGATAGTCTCCGGAAAGCGGGAAAAAATGAATTTGTATTAAGACTGTGTTCATCAGTGTATTTCGTGATTGGTACTTGTGTACTGAATATAACTTTTTTTATTGTGTGTAAAACACGCCTTCTGCATTTGCAGAAGTTCCTATGAACTTCTGCAGCATTCTATGCACTTCTATGCACTTCTATGCATTCTATGCACTTTGCGTTCTATGAACTTCTGTAGCATTTGTGAATGTAAAATTTTAATGCTGGATGGTTTATCTGAAGTCACCACACTGACCACAATCACTGTTATGCATTTTCGTTAGCAACAGAATACAGATGATAAATCCATTTCCTTGTAGATAGCATGAAGTTTGCCACATGCATCCTAGGCCAGTCGGCTTGAGTTGAGGATTGCCTTTGTGAACGCATCATACTGCTTGAGTTGCATAGGTAAAAAGCTGTAAGGAGTACTCAACTTCAAAAAACATTTCTGAAGTTAAAAAATAATACTGTCTAGTAACTACATCCATGTCTAGCTAATATATAACATTCAAATGAGTTATCGTGCATATTTTTAGTCCAACAGCTAGGTAATTTTTTGTTGCTGTATACAGAGTTTCCTGGAAAAAATGTGAAATTTGAATATTTTTTTCAGATGAACTGCTACACCTTGAGCACCTGAATTACTTTTAATTTGTTGCATGTCAAACAGGCTGATTGCACATATTCTATGTGTGCTCTTTGAGCTAGCTAATATTCTGGAAAAAATATGCTTCAACAAATTCATGCATTTTGGTCGTGTGAAAAGCCCTAAAAATTGATATACGCAAATAAATCATTATTTTTGCAGTTGCATCAATTCATTACCTTGCCATAAATACTATTATATTGAGTGCATTCCAAAATTATCTTTAGAGAAAAACTTGGTTTTTAATGTCCTCTAGCTCAGCCGGCAAAAACTACAGACTCTTAATATATGCAGGAAAGTTTTCGGCAATGGAAATAAATAAGCAAGACAAGTTTCGAGCTTCTAGAAACACGTGGAAATTATTTCAGCTATATTAGTGGTAGTCAGAGAAATGCTGATTGATTTGAAATCAATCAAGTGTGCTTTCAAGTATGCTAGCTGACATCAGTGACGACTTATTAATGTGTAGTGTAAGTTATGTGGTTGTAATGCTGCTGTAGCGTCCGGGTCACCAATGTAGCGTCCGGGTCACCAATGTAGCGGCGAGAGAAGAGGAAACGTGAGATGACGTCGAAGGCGGCCGATGGGGCCGTGCCGATCTCGCCACTTTATTGCAGGCCTTAAGCGGAGCCACGTCGGCTACCAGCGTCCGCCACGCCAGGCGTGTCAGCTCGTTCTCGTGCAGCTCGAGCTGCACGAGAATTAGAACGAGCTCACGCACCTGGCGCGTCGGACGTGGACAGCCGCCGCGGCTCCGCTTCAGGCGTGCAATAAAGTGGCGAGATCGGCACGGCCCCATCGGCCGCCTTCGACGTCATCTCACGTCTCTCTTCTCTCGTCGCTACATTGGTGACCCGGACGTGATTTGGTGACCCGGACGCTACATTGGTGACCCGGAGAACAGGCCCTTCGCCGAGCGGCCCGCGGCCATGTTCCCGCAACTATGCCCGCCAGTGCCACCGTTTCAATCGACCTACCCCAAGGTATGGTTCATGCAGCTCGATGCCGTTCTGGCGCTGAATGGCGTCACGGACCAGCTGCAGATGCACTCCATTCTTCTCGACGCCCTTCCGATAGAGTTGCGCCATCTCGCTGCCACTTCAAGCACCAGCCCGCAGCCTTACGATGCGCTCTGCACTGCAGTGTCGCCCGCCAGAGACCGCTGCCTACTGATGGCCCTTAAACGTTGACAACCTGGACTGGCCAAATGAACACTTTATGGATTGCCGTTCATGTATATAGCATTTGTCACTCTATTTCTTTTTCACATGCCTTCAAATCGCGCAAAGCGCTAGGGGGGGAGCCCTGTAGCGCCATCATCACCATCATCATTTCTCAATCACCGCGCCGCGCCTCACGCGCAGAAGAATGCTAGCTCGAGCTGCACGAGAATTAGAACGAGCTCACGCACCTGGCGCGTCGGACGTGGACAGCCGCCGCGGCTCCGCTTCAGGCGTGCAATAAAGTGGCGAGATCGGCGCGGCCCCATCGGCCGCCTTCGACGTCATCTCACGTCTCTCTTCTCTCGTCGCTACACTGCAATTTTTATTTGCTGTGTGTGTGTGCTAGTTTGCCCCATTGCTACTTTAAATGCAATATGCTAGAAAAGTAGAAGCTTTGACAATTTTGAATGCATTCATTAGAAAGCATTAGTAGAGCATACATCGGAAAGTGAGACAGAAAAAGCTGTCTGCTTGTTCTGTCCAGTTTTCCAATGGTTTATATTTTGTTAGTACTTTTAATGCATTATAGTTCTATATAATGTGCATTTCTTTGTATGTTTATGAATATCTTCTTTGGTCACTATGGTCGCTAATAGTACTGAAGCGACAAAGATATTGTAGTACACTCTTCAACCTCTCTTGTACTGTTGTGATTTGAAGCTGATTTGGGATAGTCAGGAGAAAATGGCTTTGCTGTAACTTGAAAGCTGATCCAACAGTGCCTTCGTGTTTCTTTATTTTTTTAGAGAAAATTATATGTGCATTCATCTAATGCATTTGGGGATTGCCCATTCTATATGTTGTATGTGTGCCACGGGAAAAATGTCCAGAAACCTGTAAGGGAACTTTAGTCACTGGTGTAGCACTTAATTCAAACAAGTGCCGTAAGGGGATATTTTGACGCATTATAATTAAGTTCTACATATATGTTATTAGGCATGGCCACCTACAGTGCCAAAACTGCAAAAACACGCTTTTTATTAAATTAGGTTATCTTTTAATAGAAGTTTAGCAGATTTCTAGTCAAATCCTCTATGTGATTGGCAAAGTGTATTTGAATGTTTGTATTTTATTTGATTTTTTTTACTTTTCAATTGTGTGGTACAAATATGTGAATAAATTGTTTGTAGTGTTTGTACTTTCGGTGTTTTATGTGGTGGTAATTATTGTGCTCTTGCTGTGCAAATCCTGTGGTCAATAACCATGCTCACACCTGGGAAATGACCACAACAGTTGTACTTTGTGTGAAATTTGACCTCCATAATAAATATTCTGTAAGTCTTCAGTCTGTGTGCTCTCGTAGTCCCTAAACAGGATGTAAATAAGCTTTCGTTCGCGTCTAATTTTTTTAGTATGCAGCCTGCAGTCTTGCAAGAATGCTTGCTCAGAAGGAGTTCTGGAGGCAGTGGTTACTCCCATTCAATACCAAGAGCGCTCCCAAGAGAGGCGAGCTAAAACGCCCTA
Organism: Rhipicephalus annulatus; assembly: GCA_013436015.1. NCBI lineage: Eukaryota > Metazoa > Arthropoda > Arachnida > Ixodida > Ixodidae > Rhipicephalus > Rhipicephalus annulatus. The sequence goes on along the minus strand of WOVY01001707.1, from coordinate 61,556 downwards.
GATTCCACCTATTTACACCGAAATATAATAAAAAAATAAAAAACTGCCTAGTCACGTGGCTAAAATACTCCCGCTCTGTTTCTTTAAAACGCCTAAAAGGGATTAAAATATTGTTCTAATCACACCGAAAATACTCCCAAGTAAGAACCATAAAACTTGGGGTTTTTTCTCGCTTAGCCACAAAGGGAGTAAAGTTTTGCCTTATCTACGCCCCTACCACATGGGTGTTTTTGTTACTCTCATTTCAAGGGTGCAAAACGTACAGATGGGAGTGATCTAGAAGACAAGCCAAAAACTTCTACTTGGGGTTTTTTTTTTGTTTACAGTGTAGCGTCCCCGAAAAAAACGTGGCTCGCATGCTCCGGGGTTGTGCTTGTTTGTGCACGGCATTCGCACGTGATCTCTTGGTCGGGGGCCAGAGAGGGTAGGGAAGAAATTCGGATTGCGAAGGCTTGCGGAGCAGCGGCGAGGGTTTCGAGCTCGACTCCTCTCATCCCTGTTTCACGCCGCTTCAAAGGAACTGTTTTCTCAGCTCGTAATGAACCGATTTAAATATTTTTGTGGCATAATGCTCCTCATGGGACATACAACAATTTCCACGGTCTAACTGAAATTTGTTATGGGGCCTGGTGAGTGGCCCTTTAAAATGACCGCGATTACTAAGCATGTGGGACGTTACGATGATTGGAATGGTTATTGAAGTATCAATCCTACTTGATTGGAGACTGTTGTATTAGCACACGCGTCATTCATTCGCGTGTACATGCCGTGGATACCATTTGTTAGTGCATGAGCAAATGTGAACGCTTCGATATAGAGTAGTGCCTCGTTCACATGCCGTAAATTTTTGTGTGTTAGCAAAGGGAGGCATTGGGCTAGTTAGTTTTGTATGATTAAAATACTGGGTATTGGGTTGAAGAAACTGTAAGTTTAAGGGCTCGTTTTCTTCGTTCGACACAATATTAAGGAGAACTAACAGACAATAATGCCAGGGAAGGTATAGGGAATGTTATTAGAAGTAATGGTAATGGAAATGTGAAGAAAGAAAAGTGTACGAAAGGACAACTTTTCACCGGTTGCGGGATTCGGACCTGCGACTTTCAAATAACGCGTCCGATGCTCTATACCCTTGAGATGCGGTGGCAGTCATCACCCGTCCACTTTAGCGGGTAAAATGTGCATTTAAACGGGGTAGCGTCAGTGAGCGCCAGCTCTCGTTCTGGATGCCTTGAGCTGGTATGCGAGGAAATAAAGGTGAGCTGCCATCTCGTATTAAGATCTCGTACTACTTGACGCAAAACGAGCAATGAAGAGTGTTCCACACTCGCCCTAATGGCAACAGATGGCGCTGACGGACGCGTCCACGTTTGAATGCGCATATACGCCCTTAAAGTGGACGGGGGGGATGACCGCCACTGCAGCTCAGAGGCGTCGGAAGCGTTATTCGAAGTTGCAGATTCGGATCCTGCCGTTGGAATTTTGGCTTGTCGTCCACTTTGCTTTCTTCACATTTACATTGTACAATTACTTCTAATAACATCCGCGATACTTTCCCTGGTATTGGGCCAGTTGGTTTTGCATGATTAAAATACTGGTTGCGCTTGCAGTGTCCACTTCGTGACGTGTGTCTTCCCTTACTTATTTTGTCCCAGCAACTTAAGCGCAATATTTTATACAAGTCTTGTATATGTCTAATCGAGTCGAGGAATCTCGCAATTTTGCGAGACCTGGCAGGACATGACGGGGCCATGAAATCAACGTGAACGATAAAAAGGAAAGAGCTATAATAAAACATGGTGGAGGATTCCGTAATCCTCAATTTCATGTAAGTAGGACGACATCTCACCGAAAGTTCCATGCCAACAACCTAAGCATGACGTCAGCAATGCCGTCATCCTGTGATGTCATCATTACCTTTCTCCACTCACCACGAGCAGCAGCGGATATGCCGGACCGCGAAGCATGTAGACGCGGACGTCTTCGCGGGCGGCCAGCTCCGCGGCCGAGTCGATCCGGTGTCCGCTCTTGTGGCGCACCGTGAGGCCTGCCTTCATCTTGCCGGTGAACATTTTGGAGAACACGAGCATGGCCAGCCACCAGGTGGCCACCACGAAGCGGGATGATGACGGTCGGGGCAAGCCGTCGCTGATTGCGCGTCAAAATAAAGAAAAAGGTGCTACATACGCAGCGACATCAATCCAGCACGGCGTTGCTCGTGTTTTAACGAACTTGAAAAAGAAAACCAAAGAAATTGGGTGCCTATGCACCAGCCGTGCGAAGACCTAGGATGATGATGATGGTTGTGGTGGTGATGACGACGACAACGACGACAGTGATGATGATGATGATGACCTATATGCATGGCTCACACCTCCTCTCGGTGACTGTCCAAGAAACGTGTAGGGGTTGAGACCGAGAAAGGGGTGCAACTGGTGGTGTTGTCCTCCTCCTTAGCCTCAAGTCCATCGCCCACCATTTCCCAAACAGTATAAGGACTACCACCACGGTAGTCTAGCGGCTTAAAAGGCACTCGGCTGCTGACCCGCAGGTCTCGGGATCCAATCCCGGCTGCAGTGGCCGCATTTTCGATTGAGGCGAAAATTCTAGTGACCAGTGTGCTTAGACTTGGTGCGTGTTATTAAAGAATCCCAGGTGGTCAAAATTTCCGGGTGCCCTCCACTACGGCGTCTATCATAATCAGATGGTGGGTTTGGTATGTCAAAGACCAACGATTATTATAATATATTATTATTATTATTATTATTATTATTATATTACTAATATTATAAACTATATAAGGCCTTGCTTGAGGCTTCACCTTCTCACCACCTCATTTCCCCTGTTCTTCCCCTCTCTTCATTTCCCCACCTCTCGATGTGATGCGATATAAGGCTATAGCAAGCACTGTAGAAGGCGATGCTTGCTTTGTCTAATATTTGTTTCTCATTTTCTGTGTCTGTTTCTTTTCGTTAGATTTTTTTCGTCCCCTTCCTTCTCTCTCTCTCTCTATTTTTCTATTTTTGTATCTCTTTCTCTCTTCCGTTAATTTTTCTCCATTTTTCCCCATCTCTTCGTTCTTCTATTTATTCCATGTCCCCCTCTCTATCTCTCTGCAATCGTTCTCTCGCCCATCCGTGTTATTGCTTCCTGCGCCTATTGGTTCGGCGGCCAGACCAATAGGCGCCCTAAGAGCAAAGCAGCAGACAAAGAGGACGAGAGGGCGTGCTGGTTCGTAGTGATTATAGTTTTAAGGCCACGCCCCACAACACAACAAAAAGCACAACATCTCCGAGGTGAAAACGACGCCGGCCTTCAAGTTTGCATACAGTTGGAGCTAGTTATGACGAAGACTGGTATAGCGAATTATCGGTTATAGCGAACTAAGAATCTTTGTTGGTGACGCTTCACTAGAATGACGTTTTTGATGACAAGACTGAAAACACAGACATGACAACGATGTCGGGTGTAAAGAAGAACTATTTCGTTTGCGTGTGGGTCAAAACTCAGGACGTTGCATGGAAAGCAAGACAATTATCTAAAGACAATCTACTAGCAGAGATATATTTGATGTAGCTGCGACATTATAATGTGGTTGCAACTTTGTTCTCGTACTTCCGTTAAAATACGTGAATGCAGGCCTGTTTTGTCAAACGAATTTTGTTATGTTGTGATTTTACCTTCATTCATTGATATGTGGGGTTCAACGTCCCAAAACCACCCTATGATTATAAGAGACGCCGTATAGGAGGGCTCTGGAAATTTCGACCAGCTGGGATCTTTAACGTGCACCCATATCTGAGCACACGGGCCTACCACATTTCCGCCTCCATCGGAAATGCAGCCGCCGCAGCCGGGATTCGATCCCGTGACCTGTATGTCAGCAGCCGAGTGCCTTAGCCAATAGACCACCGCAGCGGGGCTGATTTTGCCGTCTCGTATTTTGTTCTGTTAGGTTAGAAATTTTGAAAGGATGGTGTATCAGATTATTTTCAATATGATGTGTTTGAAGCCTACAATAATTTGTTTTTGATATGGGAGTTTGGTCCGAGCCGGATTGCCTACCTCTTAGTGCTGATTTTCGGGTCTACTGCTACTACGAATATTGCATATAACGCAGTAACTTATGATCACCGGGAGCCCGCCGTGGTGGTTTGGTGTCTAAGGTACTCGGCTGCTGACTCGCAGGTCGCGGGCTCGAACCCCATCTGCGGCGGCTGCATTTTCGATGGAGTTGAAAATGCAGCCCCAATCCATACATACTGTCCAAGATAGATCCCGACACATAAGTACCACAGAGCAGGTTCTGCGTCACTAAAACAGCAACCCTGTAAAACATGGTATGGGAATGCCCACTGGATTCACCTCTACGGCAAAAAAAAATTGTTGGCAATGTGCTGTCATCTATCAACGAACGTAAAAATCAAGCGGCACAGTTGGCCAACGTTCGAAAAAGCGAATCGCGACACTGCGCTACTTTCCGCGTACAATGAATATTAAAGAATTCATGCAATAGAAAAACACTGACGAATGCTATACGCGCGTAAAACAAGGTGAGGTTCAACTGCAAAGGTCAGACGGTGACATCTTGCGAAAATCTAATATGGGTACTCGAACGCGCGAGTTGCTACGTATTTTCACGAAAACTTTGCCTCTCGCGAGAGCGAAGTAGGTTTATCGCGTCACAGAGGCTCCGGTATATTTAATAATGTAAGTAATGCAAAGTGGCTTGTGTTCGTTTATTTTTCTATCGTGTTAACACTGAGGCTAGCGCAGCCTAACAAGCGAGCGTCAGCCTACTTATCATCCTAGAAAGAACGCTCCCGAATTCCACTAGGTGGTGCGGCAGTCGATGAACATTGCGACGGGATTGCGATTAACATGGCGATTAAGAACGTCTACCAAACTAGAGTGTACTAGAAGTTTTGAGTGGCGTGAAGGCGCCTCACCGCCTGAACCTTTCCATGTTGCCTGCAGCGGCGGCGCTGCCGTCGAATAGTGCCGAAAGAGCTACGCGCCGCGTGCAGGAACTGCTTTGCGCTTCGGCTCCTCCGTCGCGCTTTCTTGGTGCAGATTTCTTTGTACCTGCCATCATTCATGTCTAGCACATTATGCCATAGTCCTTGAAGTATGACACGCCAATCACTGAAGTTGAGCTCCATAAAAGCCCTTGTGAGAGATCGAAAATAATTCAGAAACGGTTTGTCTTATACTGGTTTCTTGTCTCTTAACCCTTTCTTCAACGGTTAGACGTCTACAATCTTCAGAATAACTAAGCCGATTTATTGGAAGTTAGCTGTGCTCAGAAAGTTGTGAGATTAAAAAGCGAATTCTGTGTCACACGCACGCAGAACCAGAAAGCCATAAGTAAAGAGCAGAGAGAAAGGCAATCTGAACCCCCTACTCCACGAAATGTTTTCATAATTTAACTTTTCAGGGTATACTAAAATATATACACGTATTCGCAGTGACCATTAATTGCCAAAGTTGGACAGTCTACTGCACACCCCATCCGCTTCACACACAGAAAAAAAAATCCTGGGTAGCCCTTCGCCAATAGTTTACATGAGGCGAAGCTGAATATAGCGTGTCTACAATGCGCACTGATTGCAGAATACACCTTTTCGACAGTATGAGGTCTCAAAACTACTTCAAGTCTAACGTAGTCGGACAAGAAATGCACCGAGTAAAAGTAGCTGTGCTAAAAGCCATTGCATGGATATATATATATATACATATATATATATATATATATATATATATATATATATATATATATATATATATATATATATATATATTTATATATATATATATATATATATATATATGTGCATATATAGGTACATATATATAAGTCACCAGATGAAAACGAAAAACGATGCTTTATTCGCAACGTTACGGCCGGGACCGGCCTTCGACCGGGCATATGCCCTGACAAAGGCCGGTCCCCGGCCGTAACGTTGGCAATAAAGCATCGTTTTTTGTTTGCTCGTTCGCTTCATCTGGTGACTTATAACTCGACCCGAATCCAGGAAGACTTTCAAAAAATACCATATATATATATATATATATATATATATATATATATATATATATATATATATATATATATACTATATATATATATGCTTGTGTGTGTGAGTGTACATATACAAGGAAGGTAAATTTCTGAAAACGAAGATACACCACTGCCTGCCAACACTTTTGACACTTAATAATAGAACTGCACTTATAATACAAAACACCGTCATAAATTCACTCGCTTGAAATGGCGTTAATTCAACAGAATATTTGGAAAGCAGCACAATTTAATCTCTCGATACAAAAGGATAACTGGTTACAAAGAAATTACGCAGAAAAACAGACGGGCTATATATACGAAAATCACTGTTTACTATGTTTGTGTATTGTTTTCAATGTGCTTAATATCGTCACGTACCAAGAGCCGTAGAGAAGGAACAGGAACAGCGGGGCAGAAAGACACGAGCGTGTATCTTCGAAACGAGCTAACCACACTTCTTCTTCGTTCTCCTTGCCCTTTTCGGCTCGCTAGGGCTTGCCGGCTCACAACTCTAGGTGGCATTATTCCCCCTCCCATTAGAGCATCGACCCGATGCTCATACACAAGGGGACAGCAGGGTCGGTAAGGGGAAAAAAAGAGAAACGGTAGCTATAGTGCACAGGGCATATGCAAGTGCAAAAAAAGTTGTCTGAGGTTGGTCATAAGAGAAAAAAAAACCATTAACAGAGTTCACAGTTCGTTCGAGACCCAACGGGCAATGTAGAAAAAAACGAAAATATTTGCTGCCCGGGCATAATAAGACGAGTATCACCGCGTAATATAAGGTTTTAGGCGGACGACATGCACAATCTCTGTTCGTGGTGAGCGGCGCTGTGTCGTTGCCGAGCCTCCGTCTGGAATAACTTCATATTTGACCTCGTTCAACCGCCGTAATACTTTGTAGGGTCCGAAGTACTTGCTCAGGAGTTTTTCGCTCAGACCTCGCCGTCTAACAGGAGTCCAAACCCACACTTGGTCGCCAGGTTGGTAGGAGACTTGTCGGTGGTGGATATTCTACCTTCGGGCGTCTTCACATTGCTGCGATCTTATGTGCACGCGAGCTAATTGACGTGCTTCCTCTGCACGCTGAATGTAATCGTCGACATCGGGAGTTAGTAGCTCGTGCTGGTCGATGTCACAAGGAATCATAGCGTCTAGCATGGTTTGCACGTCTCTACCGTAAACGAGGCGGAAGGGTGCGAACCTTGTCATTTCCTGGGTTGCGGTGTTGTACGCAAACGTTACGTATGGCAGGATTTCGTCCCACGTTTTATGCTGCACATCCACGTACATAGAAATCATGTCCGCCAGCGTTTTGTTCAGCCTTTCTGTTAAGCCGTTACTCTGGGGGTGGTATGCGGTTGTCTTGCGGTGGTTCGTGTAACTGAGCTTGAAGATGTCGTCCAACAGTTTTGCCGTAAACGCTGTCCCTCGGTCAGTGATGATGAATAACGGGGCACCGTGACGAAGCACAATGTGGTGCATGAAAAACTGGGCGACTTCAGATGCTGTACCGCGTGGCAATGGCTTTGTTTCAGCATAACGCGTCAAGTAATCAGTTGCGACGATGATCCACTTGTTTCCGGAGTGAGACATAGGAAACGGTCCAAGAAGGACCATCCCAACTTGGTCAAACGGCGTACGCGGTGCATCGATGGGTTGTAAGAGGCCTGCATGCTTCACAGGTGGTGACTTGCGACGCTGACATTCGCGGCATCCTTTCACGTAGCGTTTGACACAAGCTGCGAGTTTTGGCCAGAAATATAGCTTTCGAACCCGGTCGAGTGTCCGTGAGTATCCCAGGTGGCCGGATGTCGGCTCATCGTGGCAGGCTAATAGGATGTCATCACGAAGGTCATGAGGGACGACTAGAAGATAAGATCTGCTGCCAACACCAGTGTTTTTCTTGTATAATATGTCGTGTCGTAAGCAAAATGACGGCAACGTACGGGAAAGGGGACGAGGAACAGACGCGGTGCTGCCTTGTAAATGATCGATGATGGGTCTTAACTCGGGGTCCGCTCGTTGCTTACTGAGGAGGTCCGCCCCACTGAGAGTCCCCAGGAAGGTGCTGTCGTCTTCTACAGCTGTATGGTCGGACTCCAGAGGTGCTCGTGATAGCGTGTCGGCGTCTTCATGCTTTCTACCCGACTTGTATACAATGGTGATATCGAACTCCTGAAGTCGCAGACTCCATCGTGCTAATCGCCCAGAGGGGTCTCGGAGGTTAGCCAACCAACATAAAGCGTGGTGATCACTCACAACTTTGAATGGGCGCCCATATAGATAAGGCCTGAACTTTGTAATCGCCCATATTACGGCGAGACATTCCTTCTCTGACGTTGAATAGTTCGTTTCGGCACGTGATAGAGTGCGGCTCGCGTAGGCAATCACACGTTCAATCCCATCTTGTGTTTGCAGCAGGATAGCTCCGAAACCAATGTTGCTTGCGTCAGTGCGCACCTCTGTGTCAGCGTCCTCATCGAAATGACCGAGTAAAGGAGGGGAACACAATCGATGTTGCAGTTCCGCAAAGGCAGTCGCTTGTTCGTCAGTCCACTGAAATGGGGTGTCGTCACGCGTAAGTCTGATGAGAGGCTCCGCAACCTTAGAGAAGTTTTCAATAAAACGGCGATAGTAGGCGCAGAGCCCCAGAAATCGCCGAAGACTTTTTTTGTCTGTCGGAGCTGGAAAAGAGGCCACAGCGACAGTCTTCTCGGGATCGGGCCGAACGCCTGCAGCGCTCACAACGTGACCGAGGAACTTCAGTTCATTGTAGCCGAAATGGCACTTCTCTGGCTTCAGGGTAAGGTCAGCGGATCGTATGGCTTCAAAAACACTCCGAAGGCGATGAAGGTGCTCGTCAAACGTTTTTGGAAACACAACGACATCATCTAGATAGACGAGGCAACTTTTCCACTTGAGGTCAGCGAGAACGGTATCCATCATTCGTTGGAATGTGGCCGGAGCGGAACAGAGGCCGAATGGGAGCACTCGGAACTCATACAGGCCATCAGGAGTTACGAAAGCCGTTTTTTCGCGGTCACGTTCATCGACTTCAATTTGCCAATAACCACTTTTGAGGTCGATGGAGGAAAAGTACTTTGCTCGCCTCAGCCTGTCAAGAAAATCGTCCACTCGAGGCAACGGGTACACGTCTTTCTTTGTGACGTTATTCAGCTTCCTATAATCGACACAAAAGCGAAGTGTACCATCCTTCTTCTTTACAAGGACCACTGGCGATGACCAAGGGCTACTTGATGGCTGTATTACACCATCTTGAAGCATTTCCTTCACTTGCTTTTGAATCGCGCGTCGTTCGGTTGGTGAAACGCGGTAAGGCTGTTGCCGTATAGGGTGCGCGTCGCCGTAGGTGATAATACGGTGTTTGGTAATCGATGTTTGGCGGATTCTCGATGAACGTGCAAAACAGGCGTGGAATTCTATCAACAGGTCGTTAAGCCTTCGTTTGTTTTCGTCAGAAAGCGCTGGATTTATGTCGACGCCCCGGAGAGGTGCTTCGGTATTATCGGTTGCCTCGGAAGCAAAACACTCAGTCACATTAGTTACTGGGTAGGCATAGGCGATGACAGTACCAGGGAAAAGGTGTCGGCGCTCGTAGCTGAAGTTCGTAACAAGTACCTCGCAATGACCATCCTGAAGGTCTACTAGGCTTCGTGCTACGCAGACACTTTGGGAAAAGAGCAGGGATCGATTGCTCTCCGCCACAATTTCACCGTGTGCTGATTTGTTACCAGCCACTTGAACCATAACACTTGAGCGCGGTGGTATTGTCACAGCATCGTCAATTACCCGCAGACATACTCGATCGTGGTTGGGATTATACTCTGGTGTGGCGCTTTTTGTTGAGAACGTGACGAGGCGTTGTCGAATGTCGATGATAGCACCGTGCTCCCTCAGGAAGTCCATGCCAATGATCAGGTCTCTAGAACACTGACGGAGAACGCTCAAACTGATAACAAAGGTTGAACCACGAATCTGTATTCGTGCTGTGCAAACGCCGAGTGGCATGACGATGTGCCCGCCAGCAGTACGAATTGGCTTAAGGTTCCAAGGCATCGTCACTTTCTTTAGAAGAGCAGCCTGTTTTTCACTTATTATAGAAAAATCCGCACCCGTGTCAACTAAAGCAGTGACTTTGCGACCGTCGAGCAGCACTGGAATATCTAATGAAACCTTTTCGGAACCAGCTGGTGTCGTCGTCGTCGGGGAATCTTCAGTTTGCGGAAGCGTCGGTAGGAGGCCTTGAGCTTGTCCAGTATGAGCGGCCTCGCCCCCGAAGGTCGCTGTGGTTAGTTTTCCCGGCGCGGACTGGGGGACCGACCCTGCGCCACGCTCGAATAGGTGCGGCGATTAGGAGAAAATCGCCGCGGCGACGGGGAGCGTGACTGGTGAAAGGATGACGAAGTTCCGCGCTGTTGAGCCACATACTCTTCAATATCAGGGGGCCGCTGACCGAACCTGGGTGGTGGTGAGTTCATCGAAAATCCGCGTAGTCCAAGTTGCCGGTAAGAACAGTGTCGGTAAAGATGCCCAGCTTCGCCACAGTGGAAGCAGAGAGGACGTCGATCAGGCGCACGCCGGACGTCTGATTTTCGCGGGATCGGGCGAGGTGCGCTGTAATATGGCGCCGCTTGGACCGTCTGCAGCATGGCTGGGGCCACGGTGGGATGCGGGATTGCGGGTGTTACAGGTTGCTGCAAAGCTTGAGCATACGACATGCGGGGGAAGTCACCGGGTGGTTGATAATCCCGCATGCAAGATGGTTCTCTTAAAGCATGCTGGACTTCATCTCGGACAACGCTGGAGAACGAAGAGGTAGGGGGCTGCGAGGGCACTGACAGCTTCTGGAGTTCTTCGCGGATGACTGAACGTATGAGCTCTCGGAAAAAATCCATTTGGCCACCGAAAGCTCCAAAGTAGTCCGTAGTTGAAGCATTGACGTGCCGCTCGTATGACGGGGCCCGGTGCCTAAGGGTGCTTTCGATGGTGACAGCTTCCGTGAGAAATTCTGACACAGTCTTGGGTGGACTGCGTACAAGCCCACCGAAAAGTTGCTCTTTGACCCCGCGCATGAGGTACCGTACCTTCTTTTCTTCTGGCATGCCGGGGTCAGCTCGGTGGAAGAGGCACGTCATTTCCTCGACATACATCGCAACCCCTTCATTTGGTAGTTGTATGCGGGACTGCAGATCGCGCTCAGCTCTCTCCCGACGGTCAGGGCTTGCATATGTGGCAAGAAGTCGGCGTTTGAAGTCTTCCCATGATGTAAGAATACTTGCCCGGTTCTCGTACCAGACACGTGCGCCGTCCAAAAGACTGAAATAGACGTGCCGCAGTTTGTCTGCGTCGTCCCACTGGTTGTGCACGGCAACGAACTCGTAATGGACAAGCCAATCTTCCACATCCTCAAGTGCAGTGCCATGAAAAGGATTTGGCGTTCGCGGTGTGAGTAAGGTGCAATGGAGCGGCGTTGTGCCGTTCGTACCGGTTGGGTTGGTGTCGGCATGGCTGGTCGGAGCTGCCATGTTGTTTGCGAGCAGTCCAAACTCAGGGGATTGGCCTCGGATCCTTTTGCTGGAGCGGTGCACAGGAGTGACCACCGGTACGACGCTTGTGTTCCTGGTATGTGGAGGGGTACGGTGCATAGATTACCCAGCACCTCCACCAGTTTGTCACGTACCAAGAGCCGTAGAGAAGGAACAGCAACAGCGGGGCAGAAAGACACGAGCGTGTATCTTCGAAACGAGCTAACCACACTTCTTCTTCGTTCTCCTTGCCCTTTTCGGCTCGCTAGGGCTTGGCGGCTCACAACTCTAGGTGGCAATATATTATGAGCTTTAAGAAAAAAAACAATAATTATCTTCCGCAAAACTGGCATGATAAAACTGAGTTGTTACCGATGTAAATGTTGCGACAACGTTACTTATATACTCGGGTTTCTCGTAAATGAGCACATATAGGCTCATATGAGGAACACAGTGGTCTGGATATCGCAGAGACTGCCGACAAAACGAGCGTATGATTTAATCCCGGTTTTGATACTTCTCCTATCTTCGTAGTTCACCAGTAGCCACTTATCATGTAACGCAGCTCAAAGCGCTGATTCAATAGGAAGCTAGGCGGATCCGATCAAATTCCGAGTGACATATTTTTTTTCTGGGTCGGCAAGTTTTTGAAACAGTGAATGTATCGACGCAATTTCGGCCTGCCTGCATATTCACTCGTGCACTATGGCAATAGCAGGTGCGTTCACAGATAAAGGCTCAGAAACGCATTAAACGCGCGAATAACGAGCAATTACATGCATTCGCAGGCTCGGGCGCGCGCGCTTCCAATGTAGACGCTTCTGAAATCTTCAGTACCATGTGACAACAGCGCCGCTGCTACTGTCACCCGCCGGAGAAATATCCGAGATGTGACGCGGCCACCTCGTTCACTTCACTGCCTCCTTCTAGTAAACAGTAACAAAATCGAAAATAAAAATCTCGACCAGCAATGACATCCTAATCAGCAGTTCATCCGGGTTACGTTATAAGTGTTTCAATTCGCTGCCATGAGATGCCGTGAGCGCTTGTTTGATGTCGAGCTGACCGTTAATAAAGGTCACGCCCAAAATACCGCGCGCTCTTGTTGGAGTGCAGTTCGCAGCGGCGGCTCCGTCAAGTTCCTTTCATTAGGTGCATTGTATTCGTAGACGCGCATTGCTTGAGACGGAACGACGATCATGAGCAACGTTGCGAAACGTGGAAAACCGAGGCGACGCCGAGGGACCGGCAAGACGAGAGACACGGCGTGCTGCGGCGGCCGACAACGTCGTGGTTCGTGTTCCCGCCAAAGCGCCGAGTGCTGGCTATAGACAACTGAGCTAGCGGCACTACCTCCGCCGGCTACAAGCGCGACAGAACCACTGTTCACCCGCATACCCCAAGAACTGAGCACCAAACCGGGCGTTACGACGCACGTTATCTGCGGGCACGTCGTGCAGGAGTCGTCCGAACCGTTCGAGTGCGGATTGAGAGCCGAACCCAATGCAGAGCCGGGACCAAGCGCCGTCGCCGCCAGTCCTCGGCAGGAGCAGTCTCTCGTCAACCGCAGTGCACGCACCGCATTTGACAGCCGCAACGGGACGCCGTTGCGGTTATCGGGCGTCACACGCACTAGTCCTCGCGGATCTGCGACATCTACCGCTACGTCAGCCATTGAATCTAAGCCTACTTCTACGCTGAGTACGCCGCCTCCTCCGCCACTCCTGGCACCGTGCGTCGCTAGCGCGAGGGGAAACCCGGCTTCTACCGTGAATTGCGTTTACGGAGGACACCAGCCGACCACCGCTTCTCAGCGGAACCACGATCGGAACCGCAGCATCCCAACAACGAAACCGGACAACCAGGCGGCGAACGCGTCTTCGCAAACCGCATCTGAAGCTACAGCCCCAGACGACGCACTCATAAGAGAAGAGTGCGATGCATTGGCGGCTTCGGCGCCGTGCCCGCCGTCCCGGCGTCCGTACGCGGGTGAGAGCGATCGCGGACGGCGCCCGTTCGCGTAGGAGTCTGTGTATAATGGCATCGCAGGTCTCGCCGCCTGGGCTGAGCACGCCTGCACAGGCTCCTACGACACAGTCAGCCGAGGAGTGGACGGTAGAAGACGTGGTACGGTACGTCAAGGGGATACCCGGTTGTGCCCAGCACGCCGAGAAGTTTCGCAAGGGGGAAGTCGACGGTGAAGCCTTGCTACTTCTTTGAATTAAACACCTGATTGTCTATATGGGCCTCCCCGTTAATCCGGTGGTGAAAATATGGCGCGCAACACGTGAATTGCGCCAGCGCCCGAATTAGGACGTTAGGCATTTCGTTTTAGACCATGGGTCTTTGTTAAACGACGTGAGGAAGTGTTTTCTTCTTTCGAAGTTTTTAATTCCGTGACTTTTGTTTTTCTTTACGCCAATTGACACGTGCAACAGTGCTGCACAATAACTTCAATGATTGATATGTGGGGTTTAACGTCCCAAAACAACCATATGATTATGAGATATGCCGCAGGGGAGAGCTCCGGACATTTAGATCACCTGGATTCTTTAACGTACCCCCAAATCCGAGCACATGGGCCTACAGCATTTCCGCCTCTCCACAATAACTTCTCCGGCCAACAGGTAACCCTGGGACCTACGATACCTCGTGTAAAAAAAACGAGGTACAAGCAAACGATGTACAGGAACTTAACGAGCCTGTACTCATTTAATCAATTTTGTGTTTGACCTGTATCTTTGTAACCACTCCCCTCTTTAATACCTCTGGCCTTGAGGGTAAATGGAAATAAAAAATAAAACAGTGGGACCTGCGATATCTTGTGTAAAAAAAACGAGGTACCAGCATTTTTGTGCTTAATAAAATATTTTAGGTGTTTTTCATATCTTAATTTTGCAGAAAGCGAAGCCAACAGTAGCATTCGGTGAATTCGGGTGTCTTAACTTTACAGTTGTTACTAAGCATGTGCAACGTGACGATGAGTGGGATGGTTATTGAAGTATCAATCCTACTTGATTGAAGACTGTGATATTAGCAGATGCGTCATTCATTCGCGTGGGCATGCCGTGCACATTGTCAGCACATCAGTAAATGTAAACTTTTTGATATCGAATAGTGCCTGAAAAACATGCACGCTGTTATCAAAAGAACGCATAACGAAGTATTGGCGGCATTTCGAGATAATTAGACGTGAGAATTGCTTTGATACGTGGATGACGTCAGGTTATCTACCCGTGGGTGATGCCTTCGGTGACGCGAGTGCTATAGGCTACAGTGAAACGACCAAACATTGTGGAATTGACTTCCAAGAGTTGTATCTCAGCAGCAGTTGTGTGCAATGTGCCAGTAGCACCCGTTGAATTGTCGGAAATAACGTCACCCTCTCTTTAGTGTCGACTGTCCATCATGGAGATTGCGGAAAAAGCAATTCACATGTCGACTGAACAAACATGATTGTGCGTGCATGAAGAGAAGGTTAGATTCGAGATCCCGAATTTCTGATTAGCTAAAATTGTTCTAGCCAGAAGTGAAAGAAGGGTGAGGCGCTTTGAGTATAAACGGCCTTCTATCAGCTATGCAATTCCTGAATCAATATTCGTACAGGTAATCGAAAAACTTGCGTGTATTGATTACTATTACGCTAACTTTGACGACTTCTGCATTGAAGGTAAGAGAGAAATAAAATATTAATTCTTTTAGTATGATTCACAATTTTGGTGTGCGTGTGTGTGTGTGTGTGTGTGTGTGTGTGTGTGCGTGTGTGTGTGTGTGTGTGTGTGTTTCAGCGATTTTCTTATGCACACCAACTTTTACAATGCTTGACTTGGTTTCCTTTCCAGATTTGGGTGCACGTTGAAGAACCCCAGGTGGTCGAAATTTCCGGAGCCCTCTACTACGGCGTCTCTCATAATCATATGGTGGTTTTGGGACGTTAAACCCCACATATCAATCAATATTGGTTTCCTTTCTGCATTTTTCGTTAACGTAACTTTTCGTTTAGGCACATAGTTTTGCACACCTTCAGAAGCCGTGTTCTACAGCGCATGTTCACGAAAGTCTAATTGTTGTTCTCAGTTATAACTGAGAACAATAATGAACTTTTCGCCTGAACTAGAGCAAATCCGGTGTCTGACGGTAATATTGTGGTCTTCAGTGTTTAAGGTATGTAATTCTTGTAGATTCATTTTATTATTATTTATCTTCTTTATTGTTGTTTGTTCAATCCTGTTCACGAGCCGATGCATGTATTGATTGTAGCTCGTTCTCAACGAAAGCTATCCACAGGAGGCGTGCGCAAAAATTTTTCTCGGGGGGAGAGTGATCAACCATACTTCATGTATGTTCGTTGATGCGCTTGTATGTGAACGTGTATATATACGCATCTAAATTTGAAAACATTTGGTGAATCAACTCCCCCCCCCTTGTCTACACCCCTGGCTTTGCACTGCCTCCGCAATTGGCCTACCCTTCACTAAGCGACGATGCCAAATGAAAAGAAAAAAAACATTAACGTTAGTACATGACGTCACGTTCTTGTGACGTCATAGCAAACGCTATGATGACGTCAAATAACGCGGCTACCAGGTACGCCACGACAACGTCATAAGGGGATGCTTTGCACCACATGTGTTCACAACACCAACGGCCAATTTTCGCACTTGACGAGGCGTTTAAATTTTTCGACACAGAAGAGAGAGAGAGAGAGATTGATTTGATTGATTTGTGGGGTTTAACGTCCCAAAACCACCATATGATTATGAGAGACGCCGTAGTGGAGGGCTCCGGAAATTTCGACCACCTGGGGTTCTTTAAGAGAGAGAGAGAGAGAGCGAAAAGAGTCTTGGTGCGGCGAAAATCTTCAGGTAGTTGTGAGGCTAAGCGCCAGTAATTAAACTGCGCCTTTAGGCCCTTTCTCGTGTTTAACAGTATACCGCGCAGCGTACGGACCCAGCGGACGTGTCACACTTGCTTTGGTCGTGGCTCGGCCAACAGCAAGCGTGCCTTCGTACTTCCGGAACAACCGGTCACCGAATACAGTTGCCCTACCGGCTTACAAGCGGGGATGAAAGGACTGTTCCACCGATCCTCGTCAAACTTTATGCACGCGCGTAATTAGTTTGTTTATGTGTGATCAGCCTGTGTTCTTATTATGTACGTTTATTATGCCAAAGGGCAGTCTTTCAAAAAAAAGTACCACGCAGATTGAACTTCAAGGCAGAGATAGCTCCTTTTGCTTATTTGCTTGCTTGCTTGCTTGTTTGCGTGTCCCTCGACCTTCTGGTTCCTATACACTACGAAGGATTGGCCGTGAAGGCAGCAGTTAACATAAAGATTTTTTTTAACTTCGAAAAGGAATGAGAAAGACATCGGTTGTCACACGAATAGACGAAAACTTATGAATGACCTGCCTATATAGAATGATGCATATATGTATGGAAAACTGTGGTACTTCCTGCTTTCAACCTCTCCTTCTCTTCTCCTCTTGTTCACGTCCTTCATTAAACAGCTCGTACTTAACATGATACGCGGAACGTATTGTGCTTGATTAAGAGGCTAATAGCCGGAAATGCAGGAGTGCTTGTAATGGTAAAATTACGATAGTAACCCGATACATGAATTTCGGCATTCCCCCGATGCACCACAGCGAATACTTTTAACATCTCTCAACGAATTTATACTCAACAGATGCACGTGATTTGCTTCGTGAAACAAAAAGGAGTTAAAAATACACTAGCTGACACATATATGTTATAAACTTGCCTGATAAACACCTAGTTAGCAAGTGTTGTTGTAATTCTTAAGTGAATTCATTTGATGAGATGTACGTCCTATTCCATGACACAAAATAGTGTCACGGTTAGAAAATATTGAGTTTTGTTTCCGAGTCTCCTTAGAAATTCAAACCAGATTAGCCGTTCAGTAAATCAACCAATCAAGCGAATCGCAAGTGTAGCTTTTCGCATATATCATCATTTGCGAACATCACTGTCATCCATGTTTGTAGCAAAACGTTGCAAATAACGCTGTTATGAACAAAAAGAATTGACGTATCACTGGAAGTAATACTTATTGATGCCAGCGCTTCTTTGTTGCTACTTTTTTATTTTTACAAATCTGGTAAATTTTCTTCTTTGTTGTATATATACACTTTAAAAGAATGTCTGACCGAAATATTTCTGTCGCTAGATTTAAAGGCATCCAATTTTAGCCTTTTGTTATTTTTGTTTGATTTTTTTATTTAGTTATCTCGCTTGCTTTTGTCGACTCATTAGCGGATTTATTATTGTAAATAATCCGCTTTGACGCTAGTCTACAGTCCCATGTTTTTTACCAATTAAATGAAAAAACACACACACGCAAACACAAAACAAAACGAATTGTTTCCCAGATTTGAAAAACAAATGTTGTGAGCATTACTTAGGCACTTGCTGGGTCGCTATATTTAAACAGCAGCGCTCAGTTTGCCACGTGACAACGTGATGACCCCTACTTAGCCGCATATCATCGGATACTTGAATGACTTGCCTTCTACACCTAATGCCAGACTATGTCGTCAGCTACGGCAGTTCACGCTAGACAACAATGTCCTGCAGCGCTATACTTACAGTGCGGATGACATTGGTAGGTGCCAGTACTTCGTCTTTCGCTGCGAAAACAAGTTCTCGAAGCGTTGCACGACGACCCATCAGCTGTAAACTTAGGATTTCAGAAGACCTACAACCGCGTTAGGAGCCGTTTCTTCTCGCCTGTTCTTTCTACCTGTGCAGCTAATTATGTCAATTCTTGCACACTTTGTCAACGCCAGAAACAGCCAACTTCAACTCGCGCTGGCCTATTACAACCCATTCCATGTCCCGAAACAACAAGTGCGTATAACGATCGAAGAAAGCAAATAGAAAAACAAAGAGACGAGTAAATCAAAAAATTGAAAGCGAAATAGAAATAAACTGAAAAAAAGAGAAAGAAAGACGAAAATTTCAAAAGGAAAAGAGGAAAAGAAAGAAAGAAAGAAAGAGAAAACCTAAAAGAATCAAAACAGTCTGCCCAGTGGCATGTTTTTCAGGCTTGACACATTAGGAGTGATGCTGAATTAATGCGTCTTAGAGGGATAGGGTAGATAAACAAAGTACAGATGCATCCGAGTTCTGCTTTTTCTGTCGCAAGCATTCCTGGCGTAACTGTTTATTTAAAAAAACACCTTTACGATGCAGAACAAAAAAATTAAAGAAGTGCCACTGGAGGTGCTGGGTATCGATCCCAGTACCTCTCGCATGCTAAGCGAGCGCTATACCATCTGAGCTACACCCCCTGACGCTAAGGGCGAAGTATTTCAGAAGTATTGGAGTCGTTTACGCGGTCTCAAATGGAACATATGCTTGTGCTATCTTGATGACGTTGTGGTTTTTTCACCCGATTTCACTTCGCATCTCACTCGTCTGCGTAAGATTCTACAGTGCCTTACAAACGCCAGGCTTCAGCTTAACCTGAAGAAATGTCACTTCGGGGCTAAACAACTTCCCATACTTGGTCATGTCGTCTCGAAAGCTGGCATCCTTCCCAACCCTGACAAGCTTCGTGCTGTTGCCGAATTTCCTAAGCCCACTACAGTTAAAGAACTACGGAGCTTTGTGGGACTGTGCTCCTATTTTCGTCGGTTTGTCCGGAACTTTGCCTCCATCATCGCTCCACTCACCAAACTCCTTGCTGGCCCTGCAGATATTTCGAATTGGACAGCAGCCTGTGACGAATTCTTCGCAACACTGCGCCAACTCCTTACTTCACCACCCGTACTGCGCCATTACGACCCTACTGCGCCAACCGAAGTACACACGGATGCAAGTGGCGTCGGCCTTGGTGCAGTACTCGTGCAACGCAAACCAGGTTTTACGGAGTATGTGGTCGCCTATGCCAGCCGCGCCCTCACTAAGGCAGATGCCAACTATTCTGTTACGGAAAAAGAGTGCCTCGCGATTGTGTGGGCGTTAAACAAGTTTCGCCCCTATTTGTACGGCCAAACTTTTGATGTGGTAACTGACCATCACGCACTCTGTTGGTTGGCTTCACTGAAAGATGCTTCTGGCCGCCTCGGACGTTGGGCACTACGCCTCCAGGAATTCGACATACGCGTCGTCTACCGATCGGGGCGAAAGCACTCTGACGCAGATGCGCTTTCACAATCACCCGTGAAATCTGTTGACACGGATATATCAGCCCTTGACCTTCTCCTCTCTGCCGTCAGCGTCACAGACATGCCATCCGAACAGTGGAAGGACCCTTGGATTGCCTCGCTCTTGAATATGCTTTCTGACGCATCAACTTCCGGTTACCCGCGTGCTCTTCGCCACCAAGCAACGCATTTCGCCATACGGAATGGCCTGTTATACCGTCACAAATATCAAGTGGCGGGTCGTAAATGGCTGCGAGTCATATGGGTCTGATATCTGCAAATATTTTTATGCTGAATCGCAACACGCACACGCCGGTGCGCTAAAGACGTATGAGCGGATCCGCCAACGTTACTACTGGCGGGGTATGTACACGTTTGTACGCAAACACATTCGCTCCTGTTCCCAGTGTCAGCAGCGCAAGACATTTCCTCATTCACCCGGTCAACTGCAGCCTTTGCTATGTCCTGCACGCCCATTTGACCGTGTTGGGATTGACCTATACGGCCCGCTACCGTGCTTTGTTGGTGGTAATCGATGGGTGATTTTGGCTGCCGACCATCTGACAAGGTACGCCAAAACGGCAGCGCTACCTTCGGCTGGCGCTTGTGACGTTGCAACCTTCATCTTGCATAGGTTTGTTCTTAGTCATGGTGCACCACGGGAGCTCCTGAGTGACAG
Source organism: Rhipicephalus annulatus (assembly GCA_013436015.1). NCBI lineage: Eukaryota > Metazoa > Arthropoda > Arachnida > Ixodida > Ixodidae > Rhipicephalus > Rhipicephalus annulatus. The sequence continues at coordinate 41,097 of WOVY01001707.1, read as the reverse complement.
AGGTCGCGTATTTTTGTCCGAAATTCTGCAGCAGCTCCTACATTCATGCCGTACGGTACACCGCACATCAACAGCCTACCACCCTCAGACGAACGGCCTAACGGAACGTTTCAACAGAACCCACGGAGACATGCTCGCTATGTATATTGATTCCGACCACTCCAATTGGGACGTTGTTCTTCCTTTCGTGACGTACGCCTACAATACGGCGATTCAATCAACAAGAGGCTTTTCTCCATTTTTTCTTTTATATGGTCGTGACCCATGCAACACACTCGACACAATTCTGCCAAACAATCCTGATGCTTCCGAGTTCAGCCGAGTTTCTGAAATGGCCGAATATGCCGAAGAGTGTCGTCAGCTTGCACGGTCCTTCACAGCCGATAACCAAGCCCTCCAAAAAGATCGCCACGACCATGATCTTGTTCACAATACCTTCCCCGCCGGTTCTCTCGTGTGGCTCCGACTGCCTTTTCACTCTTCTGGACTGACTCCCAAGTTTGCACCGAAGTATACAGGCCCTTACCACGTCATACAGCACCCTTCTTCTGTCACCTATGTGATTGAACCGCTCAAGCCGTCCACGGACAAGCGCCGCCTTGGTCGTGAGACGGTCCACGTCAGTCGCCTCAAGCCCTGTTACGACCCTCCTGTTCTCTCGTCACCTTGAGTCGCCAGGATGGCTCGTCTTCGTCGCCGGGGCATTGTAGTGGGGAATTCGCAAGGCAATGACTAGTGGGATCACCGCTGAGTGCGAAGCGCGAGCGGGTGCACGTGCTGTAGACGCTGGACTGCCCGAGCCTTTGTTTTCGTACCGGCTGTCTGCCTATTACCTGGCGTCGCTATCAAACCCCCTTGCAATATGTACTTCTGCCAGGATAATTTTTCTGCATCTCTACGAATATATCGCGCTTTTGCTTTAGCTTGTTTGAATGCGAGGAGGTTGCCACATGTGGGATACCTACGGAAGTTGCACCATGCTTTATTGTGTAGTTTTTTTGGCTTTTCCACACTCACTCGTCCACCATGGCTTTAGCTTTCTTCCCACTAGTCCTGAAGACTGGGGAATGGCTTGCTCTGCCGCAGACAGTATGCAATCGGTGAACTTGTCATTTATTTCATCTACTGTTAGGTGTTCAGAGAACTCATCCTGTAGATTAGCTCTCTGTGTAAACAAAGGCCAGTTAGTTTTGTGAAGCTTCCAACGCTGTGGTCGAGAGCGTATGGTTGGAAGTGGCGATGTTAGTTCTACAATCGACGGTAGATGGTCACTACCATAAGGGTTCTTTATTGTTTCCCATGTAAAATCTGCAAACAGTGAGCTAGAGGACAGTGCCAAATCTAAACAACTATTGGTTCCTGTGCCAGGAGAGCAGTATGTTGGTGATCCAGTGTTCAAAAGAAACACATTGTTACTAAGAATAAAATCTTCAATTACCTGCCCTCTACTGTCTGTCTTTACACTACCCCATAGTATGTTATGCGCATTGAAATCCCCTGCCATTAAAAAAGTTTTGATAGCTGTTCTGCGATCAATTCTAGATCTTTTAGAGTAAAATGTGTATGAGGCGGAAAGTATATGGAACAAATAGTGATATTTTTATGTCATAAAATGCTGACTGCTGCCGTTTCAATAAAACTGTTAACTTTAACTTCTCTTACTGCTATACCACTTTGGACAACAATGGTGACGCTCCCCGACAGCCGGTTGCTTTGCGAGCGGTTTCGACATATAACAGCGTAACCATTTAGTATTTTGGTTTTTTTTGGTCCCAGATTCGTTGCCTGCAAGCATAACGCTACAGGAGAGAAGCTTGTAAATATGTCCTTAATGTCGCTTAAGTTTCGTGTCATGCCTCTGCAGTTCCAATGGATAATGTATGCCATTACGTGAAATTATGTGTATGAAATTGAGTATTTTGAGTTAGTTGTGCATAAGCTAAAAAGTGACACTATTCGTGTGCTTCGTCACTTCTTTTTTTTCAACGCAGCTGAGGTCTGCAACGCAGCAGAGGGTGCTAAGAATCTCTGGATCCGGACAGGCCGCCATTAGAACCTGAACTTGGCAACGTTTACCGCTAGAACCTTATCTAGTGAGGGAGGTCTAGCTGTACTATTCGAGGAGCTAGAGGGTGTTAAATGGGATATAATAGGGCTGAGTGAGGTTAGGAGGACAGATGAGGCCTATACTGTGCTACAGAATGGGCACGTCATTTGCTATCGGGGCTTGGCAGACAGAAGAGAACTGGGAGTGGGGTTCCTAATTCTCAGAAACATAGCTGGAAACATAGAGGAATACTATAGCAATAATGAAAGGGTGGTAGGTATCGTAATTAAACTGAATAAAAGCTACAAGATGAAGGTAGTACAGGCTTACGCGCCTACATCCAGCCATGATGACGCTTCAGTTGAAAGCTTCTATGAAGACGTGGAATCGGCAATGAATAAGGTAAAAACACAGTATACTATAGTGATGGGCGACTTTAATGCAAAGGTAGGGAAGAAGCAGGCTGGAGACCAGGCAGTAGGAGATTATGGCATCGGTACTAGAAACGCCAGAGGAGAGCTACTAGTAGAATTCGCAGAACGCAATAATTCACGGATTTTGAATACCTTCTACCGTAAACGAGAAAACCGCAAGTGGACATGGAGGAGCCCTAATGGCGAAAATAAGAACAAAATAGACTTTATAATGAGTGTACACCCAGGAATCGTGCAGGATGTGGAAGTGGTTGGCAATGTACGATGCAGTGACCATAGAATGGTACGGTCTCGAATTCGCCTAGACTTGGTGAACGAACGACAGAAACTTATACGCAAGAAGCCAATCAATAAGCTAGCACTGAGAGGGAAAGTACAGGAATTCAGAGTGTCGCTGCAGAACAGGTACTCGGCTCTTAGTGAGGAAACCAATTTTAGCGTAGATACAATGAATGATAATCTGACGAGTATTATTACGGAGTGTGCAGTGGAAGTTGGAGGCAGGGTAGTTAGACAGGACACTGGCAAGCTTTCCAAAGAAACACAGAACCTAATTAAGAAGCGTCAAATCATGAAAGTGTCAAGTACAACAGACAAAATAGAACTGGCAGAGCTTTCGAAGTTGATTATTTGACGTAAGGTATGTTATGTAAGAAGGTATAACATGGAGAGAATTGAACACGCTCTGAAAAACGGAGGAAGCGTCAAAGCAGTGAAGAAGAAACTTGGGATAGGCAAAAGTCGGATGTATGCACTAAGGGACAAAGAAGGCAAAATAACTACCAATATGGATAGGATAGTTAAAATAGCGGAAGAGTTTTACAGAGATCTGTACAGTAGCGGAGACAACCACGACCCTAATACTATAAGAACTAGCAGTAACCCAGATGACACCCCACCAGTAATGATAGAAGAAGTCATAAAAGCTTTGGAGAGCATGCAAAGAGGCAAAGCTGCTGGTGAGGATCAGGTAACATCAGATCTGCAGAAAGATGGAGGACAGATTGTGTTAGAAAAACTAGCCACCCTGTTTACGAGGTGTCTCCTAACGGGAAGAGTACCAGAGTCTTGGAAGAACGCTAACATCATCTTAATACATAAGAAAGGAGATGACAAGGACTTGAAAAATTACAGGCCGATCAGCTTGCTCTCTGTAGTATACAAGCTATTTACAAAGGTAATTGCTAACAGAGTAAAGAAAACATTAGAATTCAATCAACCAAAGGAACAAGCAGGATTTCGAACAGGCTACTCAACAATTGACCACATTCATACTATCAACCAGGTAATAGAGAAATCCTCAGAGTATAACCAACCACTATACATAGCCTTCATAGATAACGAGAAGGCGTTTGATTTAGTAGAAATATCAGCCGTCATGCAGACACTGTGGAATCAGGGCGTAGATGAAGTATATATAAACATTCTGGAAGAAATATACAGGGGATCAACTGCTACCATAGTGCTTCATAAAGAAAGCAACAAAATACCAATCAAGAAAGGTGTAAGGCAGGGGGACACTATCTCCCCAGTGCTATTTACCGCGTGCTTACAGGAGGTTTTCAGAAGCATAGAATGGGAGCAGTTAGGGATAAGAGTTAAAGGAGAATACCTTAGTAACCTGCGCTTCGCCGATGACATTGCATTGCTGAGTAACTCAGGGGACGAATTGCAACTCATGATTACGGAGTTGAACAGGGTCTCTCCCTGTTCAAAGGTGGGACTTAAAATTAATCTGCAGAAAACGAAAGTAATGTACAACAACATCGGAAAGGAGCAGCGCTTCGAGATAGGTAATAGTACACTTGAAGCTGTAAAAGACTATGTCTACTTAGGGCATGTAATAACCGCAGAGCCGAAGCACGAGATCGAAGTCACTAGAAGAATAAGAATGGGGTGGAGCACATTCGGCAAGCACTCTCAAATTATGACAGATAGATTGCCACTATCCCTCAAGAGGAAGGTATATAACAGCTGTATCTTGCGAGTACTTAGCTACGGAGCAGAAACCTGGAGACTTACAAAGAGGGTTCAGCTTAAATTGAGGACGACGCAGCGAGCAATGGAAAGAAAAATGGTAGGTGTTACCTTAAGAGACAAGAAGAGAGCAGAGTGAATTAGGGGACAAACGGTGGTTAACGATAGCATAGTTGAAATAAAGAAGAGGAAATGGACGTGGGCCGGGCATGTAGCGCGTAGACAGGAAAACCGCTGGTCATTAAGGGTAACTAACTGGATTCCAGAGAAGGGAAGCGGGTTAGGAGGAGACAGAAGGTTAGGTGGGCAGATGAGATTAAGAAGTTTGCGGGTATAAATTGGCAGCATCAAGCACAGGATTGGATTAACTGGTGGAACATGGGAGTGGCCTTTGTCCTGCAGTGGACGTAGTCAGGCTGATGATGATGATGATGATGATGATGATGATGATGGAGTCGTTTAAACTAGATTGAGTGGGCGACATGCAGAGAAGCTCTTGCAGTCTCTTTCCTCTCGCGTTCCGCCTTCGAGATTATGAAACAGAGCATGAAAAGAGAGAGAGAGAGCATCCTACGAAAGATGAGAAGGCGGTTTGTGAGCCCCAGTAATTCAGTTGCACCATTGTGGTTTCCATGAGCTACGCCGGCTTGCTTGCTAGCTTCTATTGATCTGTCTCGTACCCACCACGGGTGCTGGGCAAATAAGCTGGTTGTTAATGTAAATTAAAAAAAATAAAGGCCTATCCGGAAGAAAAGTGATATGTTTTGTTAATAAAATAGGGTCACGCTTCAAGATACGAAAAGGTCTGATAAAGAAAGGAATGAATAGAAGTTGTTTTATTGATTAAACCATATCGCTAATACATTATTTTTTTGGTTAGGGCGAATTAATGCTGAATGATAATATAATGATGGGTTGAAGTTTGGTTTAACAAGAAAGCCGATTAATGACTTCGCGGGGTAACCTCTTTGTGTCAACCAGGAATTTGCAGAGGGCCCTGCAGACGTCTTGTTTACATATTCCAATGCATCAGCACCCTCTTCCCCCGAAAAGAACAACAATAACTGGAGTCAATGGTGAAACTCCGCAACGAACTCGAACGTAGTTGTAGCGTCTCTTCCTCTGCTAATCATCATACTCCTTCATCTCCTTCATGAGACAACTCGCACTCTGCATGTGACTCGGATAATATTGGGCTCCGTTAATAGGTTAACTAGTGCGACTATGGGAGCGTTCAAAAGCAATTTATAACCGAGCTGAAGCGAACACTGAAATGTCTTCATTACAATAGTGAACTGAACGATAAATAGCAACAGAAAAGTAAAAACTAGAACGCAAAATAGAAAGAAACAGAAATGACAAGAAAAAAAACAAAATATGAAAAAAACAGGAGAAGGAAAGAAAGAAAAAAACCTCAGAGAAACAAAGTAGGCTGCCTAGCCGTACTTTTTTTAGGTTTTTAACCCCTAGTGTGATCCTGTTTTAATACTTCTGCAAAAAAAAAGTTACATTGAAGGTGCTATGTAGCTATCCAGGTATCATCAAATTTTTATTATAAAACTTGTAACGTTTTCAATTTGTAAGTTCCTTTACTCTAAAATCGAATAGTACATTATAATACCACTAATTTATTGGCCGATCCCCCACAATGGGTATGAGCCACAAGTGAAGGACAACGAGAACAATAACTAAGTGAGCGCTCTACTATCTGAGCTACACGGCCGACGTAAAACAGGATGAATTAGTGCACTGTTTGATCGAACTGGTGAAAGCAGCCTTTGCTCCCTCTCTCTCCATATCCAGTTTTAAGAAGGCCACGTAAAATATCGGAGACTGATAGGCGCACGCCGGGCAGAATACTTCTTCAGCATACGGCATTTATGTAAAAAAAACAGAGTGGATGATTATATGAACCGGCCTAAGGCATCTTATGACTGGATTGTTGCACTGTTTTGAGTGCATTGTGTCTTTTTCACAAATTTTCGATTATGTGAGCTAAAGGACTTTGTGTGTGTGTGTGTGTGTGTGTGTGTGTGTGTGTGTGTGTGTGTGTGTGTGTGTGTTCGCTTTTCGCAATGCTTCCCCGAGTTATCCGTGATAAAAATGCAGTGGTATAAGTTACACTAAATAAAGACGCTTTACACGCAACGACAAGTGTCTTACACGGCAGAATGACGTGTCGTTGTACAGTAGAGCCTAGTACCTGTGGCACACACTTACCCGGAATATTGGCCACGAACCTTATAGCTCTAGAAACACTTGAGGTTTTAAAGGCTTACGTCTGTTCAAACGATCAGTGATAAATTTCTCTCACTTTCTATATATATATATATATATATATATATATATATATATATATATATATATATATATATATATACCAAAAACAAAAGTGATGCTGGGTCCGGGTAAGATTATCCGTAGGGAAGAAGACGCACGTATGAAGTGCTTTTATTGACGTTTCGCCCGCGGGTCCGGCCTTCATCAGAATACTGTTATGGCACGAGTGCTGTTTAAATCTTCTCAGAGCAATCGGAGTTTCAGAAAAATTGCAGAACACTAAAGGATGCTCTACTCAAACAAAAATATCCGCCGCAATTAATTGATGACGCAATAAAACGTGCCGACAGGCATAATCGTAAAACGCTGTTGTGCGTTGCTAAAACTCGACTCCCTCACCGCAGACAAACTTAGTCCTTACCCATTCTGCTTCAGTTCCGCGTGTTTAGAATGTGCTGAGAAAGCACCACAATATTCTAATGCAAAGTGAAATCTTAAGAACCATTTTCACCGAACCACCTAAGACAGTGTATCGCAAAGCTAAAACTATTCGCGACATACTTTCACCGTCATCATCGTCGAAAGCAGAGAGTCCTGACACGATCGGGTGCCATCCTTGCCGAAAACCGCGATGCAAAGTATGCCCGTACATTCGCATATGCCAACAAGTCACCAGTACTGGTTGCAACTTTTCCTTAAAAATCAAAGGCAATCTCGACTGCGATTCTATGAACGCGATATACATGATAGAATGTGCGCTATGTGAAATACAGTACATTGGTCAAAAAGAAGGGCCTTTTAGACTGCGTTTTAACAACCACAAATATCATGCTAACACCTTGCCCCACTTGCCCATTTCAAGACACGTGCACCTCCCTGACCACTCTTTTGAAAATCTACAGGTCACATTACTAGAATCTGGTTTCCGCACAAATTATGATAGAGAAGCCCGTGAATCATTCGTTATTTATAAGTTCGACGCCGTCGCATCTGGTCTGAATTAAAACGCAGGAAAACTTAGTTGCCTATCTGCGCAACCTGTATCACCCTGTCCATCTTTTTTCAACCTTGCTCAGCAAGTCGCACTACATTGTCTGTATCGGTTGATTACGTAGCAGCTTTGTAGAGTTTTTCTGATTTTTCGTAATTATTTTATTATTTTTCTTCTTTTCCCCCTTGCTATTACCGGTCGGACTACTCTTCATGTTATGTGCTTTATCTTTTATGCGTTTTATCTTTTATCTGTAAACAACAAGCTTGCGCATGAAAACTATATCTTTTTACTCGTGTATCAAGTGCCTTTCAAATTGTTTGACTTGCATATATATATGCCAATGTATATATGCCTTTCATGCCGGTTTTCATATTTGTATCTTATTAATATGCACATGTATATAAACAGCACTCATGCCATAAACTGTATTCTGATGAAGGCCGTACGCGCGGCCGATACATCAATAAAATCACTTCGTACGTGCGTCTTCTTCTCTACAGATATATATAGACCGCTGTGGTAGCTCAGTGGTTAGAGTATCGAACGCGTTATTCGAAGGTCGTAGGTTCGATTCCTGTACACGGCTGGTTATTTTTTCATCCACTTTTCTTTCTTCTTATTTACATTCCATTGGTTCAAATAACTTCCCCTGTACACTCCTTGGCATTACTGTCTGTTAGATCTCAATAATATTGTGTTAGAAACAAGAAAAAACGAGCCCTTAGGTATACACTTCTTTCCCTTATATATATATATATATATATATATATATATATATATATATATATATATATATATATATATATATATATGGGCTTGTTTTTTTATGTATTTGACACAACATTATTAAAATCTAACAGACAAAATAATGCAAAGGACAGTATAGGGGAGGTTATTAGACCGAATTCTAAGGTAAATGAGAAGAAAAAAAAGTGGGTGAAAAACTGACTTGCCGTTATAACCGAGATAACCGAAAAGCTAACTTGTCGGTTCCTGCCCACGGCAAGTTATCTTATCACGGCCGACTGGCTGGCTGTAACCCGCCATGTTCGTTGATTGCTCAGCTCACAGAAGCACTGGATTGATTGCTTGTTCCTTGAACCACTACGAAGGATGTCACTAGCGCTCAGATATGATTCTTGTTTTTCTGATTCTACATCTGGCTTGCGCGTGCTCCTTTCAAAAGAGCGTAGTCGACGCCTCCGACACCACTGCCACGATTTTGCTATACGCTTGCGAAGTGTCTCATCAAAAAGTCATAAAAACAGTCGTCCACATTACTACGTTTCAAATTACACGTGTCGGTTTCGAAGGTTATCTTCTTCCTAAACGACGGCGAAGTTAGCACGCGCTAGAAAAGATCAGCGCGCGACGCACTCGGTTTCGCTCGTTCGAACAAACGTTCTTGAGCACGCGCTCTGAGCATCACCAACTGAAACGCGATCGCTGTGGACGGGAAAGTCTTGAGACGCCAACAGCGCCGACTGCATAGAGGCAAACGCCGAGAATCACAGTAAGTGACCGACGTCAAAATAGTTCGACGCTTAACGCCATGTCTGTACCGAACCATCGGCAAAGACGCCACGTTAAGGGACAGAAAGCGCGCAGCAAAGCCACTTCGACAGGCTCCTGCGAGACTCCTACAGGCAAACCGCCGTACACCAGGCAACGTCAAGAGCGACCCGAGACCCAACCAGACATTACCGAAGATCCGTTACCCGAAGCCTGCAGGGCCTTAGCCCTATCGGACCTCATTCGCCTCTCGCCGGCCCCGACGGTATCCAAGCCAGGCGTAATCACGCACGTCATCGACGGGTACGTCATCAAAGAGTCATTGCAACCTTTGTCAACTACGACCGCAACGACGACGTCCAGTGTCCCAGAGGCGCCGCGTTACAATCACGTCATCAGCACGGACGCACCAGTGTCGATGATGCCGGGCCCGGGCACGGACCCTGGAACGTCTGGAGCCGTAACGCAGGATTTGAACGCTAAGCGCGAACATCCGCAGTCCCTGGATTCGTCCGTCCTCGAGACGCCTGGCACAGCTGAGTCACTTGCGGGTGCTGCAACGTTCACCGTGAAATTGAGGCGCAGACGGAATATTCCGTCACTGGCCTGCAAGAAAACTGAAAAAGGCCTCAAGACAACTACGAGGAATACCGCCTCCTCTGTCCAAGGCGTTGATGCCACCTCCGAGTCTGAACTCGTCTATGGGACGCCACCAGAAGTCCCACCGATGTCTCCCCGGGGCTCAGCGGCGTCGCAGGCATCTCCTCCGCTGTTAACCACGCCCCGGCAGCATCAGCAGGAACCTGCGTATCCGCTGAAGAATTGGGGTAACTCGCCGGAAAACTGGACGGTGGATGACGTAGCAGAGTACGTTTCCGGAATCCCTGGGTGCGAGCGCACTGCTGTGAAGTTCCGCCACCACGAGATCGACGGCGGTGCGTTGTTTCTAATCAAGGAACACCACCTCATCAGGACGATGGACATGAAACTGGGACCGGCATTAAAGATGTGTGCCGCCATACGTTCACTTCGCGAGGTGTTTTCCTAAAACGAACTTGTGGCGCTCGTCTGAAAAAATAAAATGGTGTTCTAGGTGTTTTAACCACTGTTCGCTGCGGCATGATTGTAAGTAACGCAAAAAAAGAAGGAACACGAAGTGTTACTAAAATGTACTCTTTGCGCTGCTTTCCATCGTGTGAACGCCCCAAATTGAGATAACGTCTGTTTAACATTAACACCGGTTGTGTTATAAGAAACGATTGCAGCAGCCATCAAGCTCACATTTTTTCGCCATTGAATGGCGTCGGCAAAGCGAGTTGAGTTGGGTCACGCAAAATCACATGTGACTTGTTTTGTCTATTGGTGCTACCGAGGAGTGATTGATTGATTGATTTGTGGGGTTTAACGTCCCAAAACCACCATATGATTATTAGAGACGCCGTAGTGGAGGGTTCCGGAAATTTTGACCACCTGGGGATCTTTAACGTGCACCCAAATCTGAGTACACGGGCCTACAACATTTCCGCCTCCATCGGAAATGCAGCCGCCACAGCCGGGATTTGATCCCGCGACCTGCGGGTCAGCAGCCGAGTACCTTAACTACTAGACCACCATGGTGGGGCTACCGAGGAGTAAAACTTCTCAATTCTGCGTAGCGAAATAGTTTGTACATCTGTTGACTCTAAATTACAAATGTCTTGTCTGTGGCACTCCGTTTTCTGTGGATTGTGATGCACTTGCGATGGTGATCAACGATAACAGTAATGCAGCAAAGAACTGCCTGTGTTACGAAAGATCTCCGTACATGAACACCGTCAATGTTTAATTCATATATTGAAAGATACAAATTATTCTGGTATAATAGTCGATTGATTCGAAGGTAATTTGTTGAAGCAATGCTTCTTTGCAGAGTGGTATATTCTTTCTTGAAAACGCGAAACTCAACTTGCTGGGCAAGTTGAAGGAAAAACCTGTCGCTCTTCTCGTTTTTCTTTCAGGTTGCGCACCAAAGCGAGTTTTCAGCATAAGTAATAATTCCTAAAGACTTCGACATCAAGCAGCTCCGCTATAGAAATATGGCCGAGCGCATTATATTGTCACGGGCTCGTGACGTGGCCGAAGACAGGAGACTTTATGTTGGGATTTACCTGTTTATTTGGGCGAACCTGTGCCCGGTAAACGGAAAGTCCAAATACAGTAGCAATCTTCCACAGATAGCAGTGAACGGAGGTTCAGCCGTCGATCAACTACTGACAAGCGGCGAAGCGCGTCTGCATTTATACTCTAACCGTCGAATAATCTAGCGTTATCCTGGCAGTGGCGTAGGTTCCAGAATAACCTGTACAGTTCGCAGAGTAGGCGTGATCTTATCGAAATGATCTACTACAGTCCGGAAGCTTCTCGAAAATCTCCAGGCGTGGTTTGCGCTGAGAATCATGTAGTGTTTTCCATGGAGTGAATGAAATATCCATAGAGTGAATGATGGAGAGTGGGGCGAAGAATTCGTCCATGCATTCGTTCTCACTTCCGTCCGTCCATGCGTCCGTCAGTGTGACCATCCATGCGTTCATCAGCCCGTCCGTGCGTGCGTCTGTACGTGCGTCCGTCCCTGCGTTCGTCCATACAGCCGCTCCTGTGTCCGTTCATGCGTCAATCTATGCATCTGTCTATGTGTCCGTTTGTCCACATATTCAACACTGCACGTACCTCCATCTCGCATCTTTTCATCATATATTCCCCATATAGAAGCACCGCCATCCAGCGGACATTCCAAGGACTAAACGAGAGTTGGCACATGCACACTTTCTTACGGCTTGCGCTTCGGGTCAACTTCCCACCTTCAACTACCTCGAGTTCATGGTATATACTAGTTCACTGTATTCATGGCACTGCGGCCGAACGCTCGCTAAAACTTTCGAAAACCAAGAAGGTTACGCCCGGCGAGTATTACGCACCAAACTTTTTCAGCCAGATAGTGCTCAATGTACATGCCAATGGCTGCTAATGGTGATCGCAGCTGGCGCGTTAACTAAAAGCCGAATGCTTCTGTCTCTCATTCCCCATTAACAGCCATTGACATGGACATTGAGCACTATTTTTTATTGTTCAACAACGCACAGAAGAAGTCTCTCACCGGCACCACCTTGGAGGTCAACATGTTATACTTTTTACAGACTACGAGGGACGAACGGGTGCCGCTAAAAGGAGCTTCGTCCCTAAACTTGGGGAAATGGAACGTGGCATTGGCCCCTCTGAAAAAGGCATCGTCCCGATGCTTTAACTAAAGATGAAGGTACAACAATAATGCAACAAAGTACAATGAGTAAGTTACGATACAATAATAATACAAAAGCACTGTTTCAGTTTGTCAACGCGCATAAAACGGCTTGATGCGCACGACATGGACGACTTCAGGTCGCGATCGGCGTCGTTGAGAGTTCGTGATGCTGTCGGTGACAACCTCGTAATCAAGCGGGCCAAAACGTCGAACCACCCTGTGTGGTCCGAAGTACCGTCGCAGAAGCATTTCACTTAGTCCACGTCGGCGTATCGGTGTCCCCACCCAAACACGTTCACCGGGCTGGTATACCACGAAGCGTAGGCGAAGATTGTAACGGCGGCTGTTGGTCGTCTGTTGATTTTTGATACGGAGACGCGCGAGTTGTCGGGCTTCTTCGGCGCGTTGATGGTACTCACTCACATCGAGGTTTCCTTCGTCGGTGACGTTGAGTAACATGGCATCGAGCGTTGTTGCCGGGCTCCTTCCGTAGACCAATTTGTATGGAGATATTTGCGTCGTCTCCTGCACCGCCATGTTGTATGCGAAGGTCACGTACGGAAGAATGGCGTCCCACGTCTTGTGTTCGACATCGACGTACATTGCCAGCATGTCGGCGATTGTCTTCTTAAGCCGCTCGGTGAGGTCGTTGGTCTGTGGGTGGTACGCTGTCGTCCGGCGGCGGTTTGTCTGGCTGTATGCCAAGATCGCAGTAAATGCCGTTCCTCTGTCGGTGATAAGGACCTCTCGGGCGCCGTGACGTAGGACAGTATTTTCAATGTAGAACTTAGCTACCTCGGATGCACTGCCTTTGGGAAGGGCTTTTGTCTCGGCGTAGCGGGTGAGGTAGTCGGTAGCTACCACGATCCACTTGTTTCCGAAAGCCAACGTCGGGAACGGCCACAGTAGGTCCATACCAATCTGCTGGAAAGGTCGGCAAGGTGGTTCAATTGGCTGCAAAAGTCCCGCTGGCCTTGTCGGCGGTGGCTTGCGTCGCTGACAGTCCCGGCATGTCCTCACATAACGAGTGACGTCGGTGGTAAGATGTCGCCAGTAGTACCTTTCTTGTATCCTCGCGAGCGTGCGAGAAACACCGAGGTACCCTGCCGTCGGACCGTCGTGCAGGGTCTGCAGGAGTTCTGGTCGCAAAACTGAAGGCACCACAAGGAGGTACTTATCTCGAAGCGGTGAAAAGTTTTTTTTTTGTAGAAGACCGTTTCGCAGGAAGAACGACGCAAGTGCGTGCTTGAATACCCTCGGGACTTCGGCGGTCCTGCCTTCGAGGTATTCTATTAGGGCCTTAATTTCCGGGTCGGTCCACTGTCGTTCAGCGAAGTCGTCGGTAGTTATCGTTCCCAAGAAGTAGTCGTCATCCGGGTCGTCGGGCGGTGGTTGATCGACAGGCGCACGAGTGAGAGAGTCGGCGTCGGAGTGTTTCTTGCCGGACTTGTAAAAGACAGTAATGTCATATTCTTGAAGTCTCAGGCTCCATCGTGCGAGGCGGTCTGAAGGGTCCTTCAAGGTGGCTAGCCAACACAAGGCGTGGTGGTCGCTCACAACTTTGAAGGAACTGCCGTAGAGGTAGGGGCGAAATTTCGACGTAGCCCAGATGATGGCGAGGCACTTCTTTTCTGTTGTAGAATAATTGGCTTCTCCTTCGGATAGCGATCGGCTAACGTAACTAACAACCCTTTCAAGTCCGTCAGCCCTCTGCACAAAAACGGCGCCAAGACCTACGCTGCTTGCGTCTGTATTTTTGTCTCCGCGAATTTGTCGAAATGGGCAAGTAATGGAGGCGTCTAGAGGCGATGTTTAACCTCCTGGAAAGCGCGTTCCTGCGGCGTTTCCCGCTTGAACTCCACGTCGGCCTTTGTGAGGTTAGTGAGAGGATTGGCGATGCGGGCGAAGTTTTCACGAACCGCCTATATTAGGCGCACAGGCCCGGAAATCGGCGCACCGCCTTCTTGTCAGTGGGCGGCGGGAAGTCGGCGATGGTGGCTGTTTTCCTTGGATCGGAATGAACTCCAGACTTGTTAATAACGTGCCCCAGAAACAAGAGCTCAACGTACGCAAATCTGCACTTTTCTGGCTGCAGTGTGAGTCCGGACGTCTTGATGGCTTGAACTACAGCTTGAAGCGCCGAAGATGCTCGTCGAAACTCGAGGAATACACGACGACGTCGTCCAAGTAAACAAGGCAAGTCTGCCACTTCAATCCTGCCAGTACTGTATCCATAACGCGTTGAAAAGTTGCAGGCGCTGAGCAAAGGCCGAAGGGCATCACTTTAAACTCGAAGAGGCCGTCCGGTGTTATAAACGCCGTCTTCTCTCGGTCTCTTTCGTCGACTTCGATTTGCCAATAGCCAGTCTTGAGGTGCATTGACGAAAGGTACTTGGCGTTATGAAGCCGATCAAGTGCGTCGTCCATTCGTGGGAGAGGATACACGTCCTTTCTTGTGATTTTGTTCAGGCGGCGATAATCGACACAGAAACGTAGGGTCCCATCCTTCTTCTTCACTAACACCACGGAGGATGCCCATGGACTCTTGGACGGCTGGATAATGTCGTCTCGCAGCATTTCATCATTTTGTCTCTTCATGGCCTCACGTTCTCGCGTCGAATCCCTGTATGGACTCTGACGGAGTGGTCTGGCATTTTCTTCAGCTATGATGCAATGTTTCGCGATTGGGGTCTGCCGAAGTTTCGATGACGACGAAAAGCAATCTTGGTATTGCAGGAGCAGGGCCTTGAGCTGTTCTTGCTTAAGTTCGAGGGTCTGGGATTGACATCGAAAGCTATGGGAGGGGCTTGGTTCCTCTGAGCAGGTTCCGCAGAATCGGCGAGGGCGAAAGCACTCGTGGCTTCGACGATTTCTTCAATGTATGCGACCGTTCTTCCTTTGTTCACATGTTTGTACTCATTGCTGAAATTCGTGAGCATAACCGTTGCTTAGCCTCCCCGCAGCTCTGCGATTCCTCTTGCGACGCAAATATTTCGGGTGACCAACAGATGCTGACTGCCATCAACGACGCCTTCCAAGTCAGGTGATTTATGAGCGCCGACTGAAATAATGACGCTTGAGCGAGGCGGAATAGAGACTTGTTCTTCCAGCACATTCAAGGCAAGGCTAGAGTATAAAGTTGGGCATGTTGGTAAGACATAATTAATCGACGTAGCGCGTTAGAATCATAGGACAAGGGAAGGGACAGAAGAGAGCGCTTACTTCCAACAAAATTTTATTTCAAGGAGCGTACATATATATATGCTCACAAAATTCTAATACAACAGACAAACAGATGAAAAACCCTCTATTGCCATGTGCTAAAAACTTATGATCTCAAAAACGACAATTCTTTATCACAAAGACCGAGAGAAGGAGTGCTGACGCCGCTCAGCCCTAATCTATATCCTTTCTGCTTCAATAATCTCCCTTGTCACTTTATTTCTGTTTTTACCTATGATTACCATACCATGAAAAACTGGTTTGCAGCCACACGTGCTGCAATGTAGTGCCAAAAAACCATCTCGACCATTTTTTACGTTGCAAACGTGTTCGCGGAGCCGGTCATTAACACACTTGTCCATTATTACACTTGTCCTATGATTCTAACGCGCTACGTCGATTAATCAAGGCATGCTTTCCTGACGGCATTCGCGGTGGTAGTGCTTCTTCTGTGGATAACGTTATCGACTTTCTTTTTAGGTTGATGACAGCATCATGGAGGCATAAGAAGTCCATGCCAAGTATGACATCTCTCGAGCAACGCTGTAGGACTACGGTGTCTGTAGGATAAATATGGCCGTTAATGGTGGCTCTCGCTGTGCAGCTTCCTGCAGGCGTTACGAGATGACCTCCGGCTGTGCGGATTTCAGGGCCTTCCCAAGCTGTCCAAACTTTCTTTAACTTCGCGGCGAACGACCCACTGATGACGGAGTAGTCGGCTCCAGTATCAACGAGAGCGGTCACACTGTGGCCGTCGATAAGAACGTCGAGGTCGCTAGTTCGCCGTCTCGCACTACAGTTAGGGCATGGCGTTGGGTCACGGCTGCGTCGACTTGTTCCGCTGCTTCCGTGTTGCGTCGTCAGGTCACCTTCGGTAAGTGAGGTTTCGCCGTCAGAGCTTTTCCTGGTTGACGTTGTGTTCGGAAAGCTCCGTCGCAGCGTCGTCATCGTTGTCGGAGGATCTTCGGTAGTTCGTTGCACAGCTACCGCACCTCCATCGGTTGCTGCCCTTAGTTTCCCGGTACGGGCTAAGAGACCGGCCCCGCGTCGGGCCAGAGTACTGCCGGTGGTGCGGTGACGTGTGGTGGCTGGGCGACCGCGAACGCGAAGGGCTTCGTGGTGTCCACTGAGTTCGTGTCAGGTAGTCGGCGATGTTACGTGGCCGTTCTCCTGGCTGTGGACGCGGTGCATTGACGGCGAAATCACGCAGTCCCATCTTTCGGTACTGGCAATGGCGGTATGTGTGTCCGGCCTCGCCACATTGGTAGCAGAGCAGGTGGTGGTCAGGGGTGCGCCAGACGTCAGTCTTCCTCGGCGCACTGTGCTGGGCCGCTGGCAAACGGTATGACGTCGGTGGGGGGTGGTGGTGGCGGTGGCGTCTGTCGAAGAAAGTGCGATGGGGCGGTGTTTTGGCGTGGACGGGGAGGAGCGTTGTGCCGCACTGCAGCGGCGTAGCTCATTGCTTCCGGCTCGGGAAGCGGTGCTTGGGGAGTTCGAAGCAATTGCCGCATTTTTCTCGCACAGTGTCGGCAATCGAATTCACTTGAGGCTGCGCCGAAGGCAACAGCTTGCGCAGCTCTTTCCACACGATTGCTCGGATCGTTTCACGCAGGACTTCGGAGTTTCTGGCTTGTGCAGCAGCGCATTCTGGAGTCAGTCGCCGATTATATTGTCGGGTGCGCATGTCCAGGGTCTTTTCGATAGTGTTCGCTTCGGCTACAAATTCTTGGATGGTGTTTGGTGGATTTCTCATCAGTCCCGCGAAGAGCTCCTGTTTGACCCCTCGCATGAGGAAACGAAATTTTTTCTCCTCAGGCATGTCTGGGTCAGCGTGACGAAGTAGGCGCGTGATTTCTTCTAAGAAAATGGCGACATTTTCAATTGGTAGCTGAACCCCGGTCTCTAATAAAGCAGCGGCCCTCTCTTTGCGAGCCACGCTCGCGAACGCTTGCAGGAATGCGACACAGAAAACATCCCACGTTCGGAGCGTGGACTCCCAATTTTCGAGCCAGGTCCTTGCGGTGTCTTCCAAATAGAACACGCGACGCAGCTTTTCGTCATGGTCCCAGTGGTTGAGGGCGGCCACACGGTCGTATGTTTTTAGCCAGGACTCCGGGTCTTCGAACGATGACCCATAGAACATTGGTGGTTCCCTGGGTTGATGCATGACCATCGTGGGCTGGGGCGCTGTGGTTGTCATTGTCACTGCAGTCGCGGTCATGGCTTTGGTCTTCTGCGCCTTGTCGTGTAGAAGCCCGTACTCCGGTGGTAGCCCTTGCTGTCGGTGGCTTGTTCGCTGCTCCTGGTTGGCGTCGGTGTCTTCTCCGTGACTTGGGCTGGGTTCACGGCTTGACGGGGGCGTCCGGTACATGAACGAAGCAGTACCTCCACCAGATGTCACGGGGTCTTGACGTGACCGAAGAGAGGAGACATTATGTTGGAATTTAACTGTTTATTTGGGCAAACCTGTGCTCTGTAAACGGGAAGTTCAAAACAGTAGCAATCTTGCACAGATAGCGTTTAAGAGAATTTTATTTCCGAATATATCTTACACAGCTTATATGCACACCTAAAATAGACAATGGTGACCAATGCTTATGTACAATGCAAGCTGTTATATACAACAAAAGAACTTATAGCGTATGCAGTGACGTACAATGCGAAAATTGTACAACAAAGACAGGACATTCATGACATCGAGTTGATTAAACTTAAATGAACAGTAAGGCTATATGAACAAACAAGAGGAGGTCATTCAGAGTGTAGCGTGATATTTTGCACTCACCTGTGAGGACAATTTGCTCTCACGCACAAGAACAATATTGCACAAAATACATGTTTCTAAAGAAGAAAAGAATAATACACACTGTAATGACAAAGTGGTACAAGCTCTAGCCCACCTCCTCAATAAGGGACGAAAGGCATGGACACTCTGTTGTTTTTTACGATAATAAATCGCGTAGACCACCGTCGGAGGAAAGCCTCCTCTCCCAGCATGACTAGTTATGTTTCTTAGCCGATGTAGTAGGGGAAACATGGCTCTCTGGGGGCGTCCCCTCAGGCAGGCCAGTCCCCTTCGTTTCCATAAGACGAAGGCTCCGATAGCCATTAAGAGTACGACAAAGTTATCCTTGTGGCTAGACTTCCACTGCATACTTGTTTGGAACACCCTGGTAACCATGCGCCAAAAGGTGCGCGCTACTATACATTCATGGAAGACATGGTTCAGTGTTTCGACGCGACCGCATTGCGATATAAGGCGGAGGGCGCCACGCGCCATGCCGCAAGGCGGTCGGCCGTTGGTAAAGCCCCCCCATTCCCTGAGCCACTTTAGGTCACGGACCTCGGAGGGGAGAGACGTGTTTGTAAGATTCCAGCGTCTTTTCGACCGGCATTTCCGGCGTTTTTCTTCAGATAGGCTTTTCAATGCTATTAATTCGCTCATGTCGGTAGGGGACATTTCCATAAGTTCTTGAACAGGAAAATCGTTTCGCCATTGTTGCAAAGATTTTATAACATGTGTGTAAAACGCTGGTGGCTGCTCAGCAGCTGGTCCCGTGTCGTTTGCTAAACCTAAAATCTTCTAGAGGTTCCTGGCCGATACACTACAAGTTGCCTGCCTCGGTACGATGATTTCTCTAAGAGTGTCCACGTGTTTTTGAGAGCCAACATGCGGCACATTACGTCAAGGTTGGGTACACTGAGCCCTCCCCATTTTACTGGTAGGCGAACCAAGGCTCTGGCAACAGCTTCGGCGTGGTCATCCCAAAAAAAGGAGCCGCACGCAGAAGCCACACTCGGCAAAAGTCGCCGAGGTGGTAGTGCAATTCTGGCTACATAAAGCAGTGTGGCTGTTACGCTGGATTTATTAGATAAGCTCTTTCAGTAAAAGGTAGTTGAAACGTTCTGGTGACTTCAATGCGTCTGTCTACTTTGTGTTGGATTTCTTTCCAAGTGGTGAGGGCTACCTCACCAGTCGAAAGAAAAGTTACACCTAAGACTTTAACGCCTTGGACGATTTGGACGCATCAGGACACTCTTCAATGTGCATCCCAAAGCACAATGCTTTGCTTTTTCCGGGATTAAGACGTGCTTCAGTCAGGTAACTATACGTGGGGAATATTCGCAGAAAGGCTCTGTACTATCTATGTTCCGAATAAACAACGAGATGTCATCGGCGTATGCCGCTACTTTCACTTCGCCCAAGCCTGGAAGAGGGAAACCACGTATGGAAGTAAATTTCTGGATTTGTTTCAATAATGGATCTATACATAATACAAAGATAATTGCGGAGAAGGGACAGCCTTGTCGAATGCCCCTAATTACGGCAATGGGTTCAGATCTATAGCCATTTACTACTAATGACGTTTCTGAGTCTGTGTATAGTAAACAAAGGGTGTCGGTTAAATGGTTAATTGTTGCTCGTCACGTCGATGATCACTCTTTCTTTTTTCATAAGCAGCATAATTTTCGTTCAGGACTCTCATGCGAAACTCAACTTTTTGAATTTACGACTGATCTTTATCTCAACCTTGATTCGTCATTTCAGACTGATGTTATTTTTGTCGACTTTTCAAAAGCCTTCGATCTCGTCCCTCACCAACGACTAATCAACAAACTTTCTTCACTTTTCCTCGATCCCCTGACCTTATCATGGATTAAGTGCTTCCTAACCCACCGGTCGAGATTCACTGTTATCGGTGGTGCCCATTCTGATACTACTCCAGTAATCTCTGGCGTCCCTCAGGGCTTGGTTCTCGGCCCGCTCCTCTTTTTAATCTACGTAAATGACCTTCCTTCTGGCATTTCATCAACGGTTCGGCTTTTTGCTGACGATTGCGTCATCTACCGTCGTATATCAACTCCCGAAGATCAGCTAATACTACAGCAAGATTTACACATCATTGATAACTGGTGCGCCCAGTGGATGTTGAGGCCGAATACTTCCAAATGTAAGTTCATGCCTGTCTCACGAAAACACACTAACGTCATCCACCCGTACTCATTAAACTCAACTGTGTTATCCCAAGTGGATTCTTACCGATACCTGGGCATTGTAATTACAAGCAGACTAACCTGGACCGAGCATATTACCAAACTAGCTGCCGATGCCTCAAAAACTCTTGGCTATCTTAGGAGATCATTGTCATTATCACCTGCAAGCCTTCGCAAATTGGCCTTTGAAACTTTTGTTCGTACTAAAATGGAATACGCATCTGCAATTTGGAGCCCTCATCAGATATACCTTATTAACATTCTTGAATCCGTCCAAAATCGTGCCGCCAGATTCATCTCCGCACATTACGACAAAAGAGCAAGCATCAGTCAAATCAAATCATCCCTCGGTCTCCCTGTTTTGTCAGCTCGACGCAAAATTTCACGTCTCTGTCTCTTTCACAAACTTTACTACAGCTTTCCTCACCTACATGGCTCACTTTTATTTCCGCCTGTCCGAACATCTCGTCGCCTATTTAATTCCCTGAGTATCCAACGTCTGTTTGGTTCTACTAACGCTTTTAATAAATCATTTCTTCCTACGGCTATCGATGAGTGGAACGGTTTGACAGATGCTATTGTCAGCGAAAAAGTTGCTTTTAAATTTAGAGATTTATTACTAACTACCCTTGACTCTTAATCGCTGTTAGTCTTTCCTTTGTTGTTTGTTCTCTGCCGCCTGTATATTTTGGACCGCGAATTGACTGTTGAATATTTCGTTTGACATGCTCTGTTTTCTTTTTGTTTTTTGTTGCTACCTGTATGTTTTAGTAATTCAAAAACTGTAACCATGAACTGCATTTTACTTGAAATTTGTACTTGGATTGTTTCCCCCCCCTTATGTAATGCCCCGAGAGAGGCCCTTAAGGGTAAAATAAATGATGATGGTGATGATGAGCCATAACACTCAAGCACAGCGAAGAGATAGTTCCCTTCTACGCGATCAAAAGCATTTTCCTGATCCAAGGAAACAAAAACGCCAGATATTTGTGTTCTTGTAGCGTACGTGAATAAATCGCGAGTCAGCGCAAGCGAGGTATAGATCGTACGACCTGGGACACAGCATGTTTGTATTTCGCTTACTATTTTCGATAGAATGATTGTTATGCGCTTTGCTAGGATGGCTGTCAATATCTTATAATCCGAGTTAAGTGGGGAAATGGGCCTCCACGCCCTTGGGTCGGACGGCTCTCTCTCACTTTTAAGCAAGAGTATAACTCTGCTCTCACGAAACGTATTCGGTCCGATTCCGTCAGCAAGAAGCCCATTTAGCATTGTCAAAATGTGGTCTTGCATTGTTTCAAGGAAGGTTTTGTAGAAACTCAAAGGTATCCCGTCAAGGCTGGCGGCGGCGGTTGTGTTCATGCGCTGAAGCACGATGCGTAATTCATCCAGCGTCACTGGGCTGCACAGACCATCGCGGAGGTCCTCCGGTACGCGGGAAATTCCCTCACAAAACTCATTAACTATGGTGGTATAATTCACGTCGTTTGCGTTCTGCGCCCTAAAAAAATTCGAAAAATGTGTTTCAAAGACCCTCATTATGTCTTCAGCTCGTGTAGATTGTTCACCGTTCGTCAACTGAACGAAAGGGACATGCATTTGTTCACCCAAGGAGCCGTTCCGAACACTTCGAAGAACAGCTGGATCTGAAACTGGTCGTCCGTTGATAAAAGACTGCGCAGCCGTGCGCGAACTAAGACGTAGCAAAAGTTCGTACCGCGCTTTTAACTGATCGAGATAGTCGTGCATTGCGAACGTCAGCGTCGCTCCTCTGCGTACAATGCGCGCTTTTCCTAGCGTGTTGTTTATCTCTGTCGTCAGGCGCGCTTTCCTTTCGCGCCCCCCTTTGATAAGCTCGGCGCGCCAACTTTGTTTCAATGCGTCCCAGTTACGCGGTTCAGGCGGCCTTTTGCATGCTTGCTCTAGTGCATTGCGCAGTAACGCTACGCTTTCCGGGTCGTGCACGAGTGTGGTGTCCATTTTCCAATGGTTTCTAAATGTAGTGGATTGTTCAAAGAAACGTTTTATAGACACTGGAAAGTAATGCATGTAACGTCCGGTGGGAAATGCAGGACCTCGCAGCTAAAGACATGTGTGGCTAGCACTTCTGGAAAATAAAAGCGGTCTAGCCGAGTCATGTTGGGACCCCGTTGCCATGTTGCAACGAAGTCATTCCCGTGAGTGTCGACCCACGCAACCCTGAGCTTGAAATTGCGGATGAGTTGTCGCAATGCGCTAACTCCGCTATATTGTCTGCTTTGTCTGCGTCCGCGCGCATCTCTGTCGGTGTCCTCAACACAGTTGAAATCTCCCACTAAGAAAGTGGGGTAACTGTCAAACATAAATGAGTCGAGTGAATTAAAAAAGTCGGCCGTGCCCCCACGTTGAGCTGGGGCATAGATTACGAGCGCCCTCACACGTCTGCCGTGAAGGTCAAAGTCGACTGCTAGTGTGCGGCCGTCAAAACCATAAACACGGTGTGCTCTTCGACGTAACGCTGGTGTCAAAAAACAACTCCAACTCCGCACATCTTTGAATCAGTCAGCGAAAAAAAGGCCTCGACTCTAAAATGTGAACAAAAGGATTGTACATCACAAGGGGTTCTAAAATGACATTCCTGTAAGAAAAGGATATCGACAGGACGTGACCTTGCGAACTGCATAACTTCTCTGTGCTTATCTCGGCGTCTGAAACCCCTGACATTTAAGGAGAGAAAATGCAACGTAGTCATTTTGAATATAGGGGGAGTGCGCGCAAACTTCAGAGAAACCCCTTGCAGGGGGTGGGGCGAGCGCTCAACGAGTGAACAAAACTAAACAGAGAAATGCTCTGACGTCGTCAGAGCAATAGCGAGTTTTTGGGGCTTACTACTGTCCGTGGAGCCCTCAGAGTCCGTGGTCGGTGGGTGGGCTCGTTTCGTGGCTGAACGGTCTATTTCCATGGCGCTGGCACCGACACTCGTACCAGCGGCCGCACCTGTAAACTTGTAAATGGGGTTTGACAGGCTCAGTTGGCGGGGCTGAGCCGAGTATTTGCTGGCGCGGGCGCTCGTCGCTGTCAGTGGCATAATCAATGTTGTGGTCTTGTCTGGGCCGATGATCGGAGCGTCTGCACGTCCCGTCGTTCGGGTGTCGCGTCCCATCGAAGTTCTCGGCGCCTCGGAGCTACTGGTGGTGCCAACTGTGCCAGAGCTGTAGCTCTCATGGTCTCTGCTAAGTACGGGCACTCGAGCTTCGGCTTTGGATGAGCTGTGTTCTTCATAGGCGTCCGGCGAGAAGTCGCTGGTCTCGGACGGGGTGTGAAGGGTTGACGAGGCTTTCTCAGACAGGGAAGGCAGCTCTCCTGCGTCTTGTGGTTCAGCATGGGCGTCAGTGTCGCTCGCAGGCTCGATTGCCGGATAATCATCTTGCAATGCGGGCGTGAGGTCGGTGCACGCTCGTTCTTCGGTTGCCGTTGCGAAGGACTTCGGACGTACGCAGTCAGCTGTTGCATGGCTGCCCGAGCACTTGCGGCACGGTTCTGCGCATCCCTATGTGGCATGTCCAAACACGTTGCAGCGCGTGCAACGGGGTGTGGCAAAATATTTGGTGATGTGGCCAGCATTCCTGCACTTAGAGCACACTTTCTTGACACCCCGGTAGTCACACATGACATTGTAGCCTTGGACTGTCAGAAAGTTCGGCATTTGGCTTTTAATTTCCACTCGCGCCACACGGACACCCGTGCCAACCCCAAGGCGGCACTTGAACACTAGCTCGTGGATATGTTGCACGTTGCCGTAGGCGGAGAGAGCAGTCGCTAGGGCTGCGTCGCTTACCCACAGTGGTACCCGGAAGACTGTGACGTGGACTATTTTAGGACCTACGCTGAGTAGTGGAACTGATTCGCCGTTCAAGAGAATGGCGCCCCGGCTCTTCAGCTTGGTAGCTGCACGGACGTTTGCGGCTGCGGTGCGGAACTTTGCACCTCCCATGTGCTGGAGGGACTTGATACCGGCTGGGCTGGTTACTGCTTCGAGGGCTTCTATGATGTCGTCGACGGTGCTCCCTTCTGGAGCGCTGAAGTTAAAGCAATGAGCTTTCGGCGGTGGCGCTGCTAAAGCCATCACACTTTCGTCCTGGCCCTGGCTCCCATGGCTTGCGCTGCGGTGCCCGGGCGTTGGCTCACGATGAAGGCGAGAACAGAGCCGGGGGGTTG
This sequence comes from Rhipicephalus annulatus, assembly GCA_013436015.1. Classification (NCBI taxonomy): domain Eukaryota; kingdom Metazoa; phylum Arthropoda; class Arachnida; order Ixodida; family Ixodidae; genus Rhipicephalus; species Rhipicephalus annulatus. The sequence continues at coordinate 16,159 of WOVY01001707.1, read as the reverse complement.
TCCAGGGGTTGACGACTGGCAGCGTGCCTGTTCGCGGAAATCCCGGCGCCAGGTAAGCGGCGAACGGAGCATCGGCCGTCGATCAACTACTGACGAGCGGCGAAGCGCGTCGGTATTTATACTCTTGTGGTCGAATGTTCTAGCGTTATCGCTGGCGGTGGCGCAGGTTCCAGAATAATATGTACTGTTCGCAGAGTAGGCGTGATCTCATCGAAATGATCTACTACAGTCCGGAAGCTTCTAGAAAACTGCAGGCGCGGTTTGCGCTGAGAATCGTGTAATGTTTGGGACGATAACAAATCTTGGGAAATGGAACGTGGCAATATTTAATTGGCGATGGAGCAATCAGCGTCAATAACATTGATTAAAGGTTCAAAACCACCTCAGTCACACTTTACCATAACTACCAACGAGAAAAATTGAAACGCGCGAACTTCACTTGCCGTATCAGTACGACTTGCACACGCTGCACCTCTGCTCTTCTCCACTTCACATGAGCTCATAAAACGTCGCGTCTACATCGTGCTTCAGCATTTGGTCCATGAGCGAAAATGTGCAATTGATAAACCACCCCAATCAATCAATCACCAAAATACAGAAAACGGTATGCACGCGAACTCCTCCATCTCCACCATCGAGCTGCCAAATCGAAAACCGAAACTCATGCCTAGCCGAAATAAGACAACGAGTACCTAAATCGAGAACCAAAAACGAAAATTTTGACTAGCGATGATATCATCATCAGCAGTAACTCATTCATTCGGGCAACGCCTCCTAAAAAATTATGCTTGGAAGGTGAGCCGCAAACGCGCTGCCCTACCCTCTGATTTGACCCTCCTCCTTCGGTAAGAAGGCGAGTGTCTCCGACGGCCCCCCCTGCGAACAAATCCATGCTCTCACAGTTGCCTCCGAGCAGCCATGATGTCAAGTGATTGAGCGCTATGGAGGCGAGTGGTCTCACGCGGCGGCCGGTCACAACACCAGGCGCAGGAGACATGACCTCCGAGATTGCGTTCTGGCAGGAGGCTCCCAATTGAAAAGAGAGCGACGTTCTAGGCATAGATTTTCTAGGAGGAGGTGATTCGGGTCACGCTATCTGTGTTTCATTTCGCTGCCGTGAGATGCCGTGAGCACGCGTTTGATATCGAGCTGACCGTTAACAAAGGGTGCGCGCTCAGTGTTGAAGCACAGTTCACAGCGACGCGCATTCTTCGAGACAGGATGACGACGATGAGCAACGCTTCGAAACGTGGAAGACCGACGCGACGCCCAGGGACCGGCAAGACGAAAGGCACGGCGTGCTGCGGCGGCCGACAGCATCATGGTGCGTCTTCCCGAAAAAGCGCCGAGCGCTGGCTAGAAACCACAGAGCTAGCGTCACTACCTCCGCCGACTACAAGCGCGCTAGAACCACTGTTCACCCACGTATCCTAAAAACGGTGCACCAAACCGGACGTCACGACGCACGTTATCTGCGGGCACGTCGTGCACGAGGCGTCCGAATTGTTCGAGTGTGAATTGAGAGCCCTACCCAATGCAGAGCCGGGACCAAGCGCAGTCGACACCAGTCCTCCACAGGAGCTGTCACTCATCAACCGATTTGCAGGCACTGCCTTTTACAGCCGCAAGGCGACGCCGTTGCGGATACCCGGCGTCAAAGGCACTCGTCGTCACGAAGCTGTGACTATGACCGCTACGTTGACCATTGCAGCTAAGCCTACTTCTACACTGAGTAAGGCGCCGCCTCCGTCCTCCTGGCACCGGGCGTCGTTAGTGCGAGGCAAACCCCAGCTTCCACCGTGATTTGCGTCCACGGAGGAGACTAGCCGACCACCGCCTCTATGTGGAACTATGATAATAACCACGGCATTCACACAACGAACCCGGACAACCAGGCGGCCAACGCGTCTTCCCACACCGCATCCGAAGCTGCAGCCCCAGACTACGCGCTCATGAGAGAAGAGGGCGATGCAGTGGCAGCTCCTGCGCCCTGCCCGCCTTGCCGGCGCCCGTACGCGGGTGAGCGTGCGATCGCGGACGGTGCCCGTTCGCGTAGGAGTCTGCGTGAAATGGCATCGCAGGTGCCGCCACCTGGGCCGAGTATGCTTGCAGAGGCTCCTACGGAGAAATCAGCCAAGGACTGGACGGTAAAAGACGTGGTACGGTACGTCAAGAGGATTCCCGGATGCTCCTTGCACGCTGAGAAGTTTCGCAAAGGAGGTGTCGGCGGAGAAGCTTGCTACTTCTTGAAATTAAACACCTGATTGTCTATATGGCCCTCCCCCTTAGTCTGGCGGTGAATATATTACGCGCCACACGTGAATTGCGCAGGCTCCTGGGCCCGAATTAAAACGTTCAGCATATAGTGAAGGAATGATGACAACAAGAGGGAACAGTAAGCATCATCGCAGAGTATGGCACCACGAGATCGGCGCTCGAGCTCCTCCATCTTCCTCGTCCTGTCGCTATCTCCAATCTCCCGCCTGCCCGTTTGGTTCGCCCAATAAACCTCGTTACATTTGGTGGATCGTGCTGGGTAACCACATCGCCTACAAGCTGGAACTCCGATCTCGCACCCTGCCATCGACCATGCAAGTTGACGCTGCCCAACAGACAACCCCTCTCGCGGCTCCTACTTGCCCCGGCCCGGTTCACCAGCGAGACCCCCCGATCTTTGCCGGCACCGAAGACCAGGACGTCGAGGACTGGCTGTCTTCATACGAGAAAGTCAGTGGACCCAACAGGTGGGATGACGCTGCTAAGTTAGGCACTGTCAATTTTTATCTCACCGACGTGGCCAAGCTGTGGTATACGAACCACGAAACCGAGTTCGCGAATTGGTCCGCCTTCAAGGAGGCAATACGTGCCGTTTTTGGTCGTCCTGCCTTACGGAAGCTACGCGCCGAACAACGTCTGCGCACACGGGCACAGGAGCCAGGTGAAACTTTCACATCATATATAGAAGATGTGATCGATCTCTGCCGGCGCGTCGATGCTTCCATGAGCGAGAGCGCGAAGGTACAGCACATTATGAAGGGCGTCGACGATGACGTTTTCCAGATGCTTCTCGCGAAGTCTCCAAGCACTGTGGCAGAAGTAGTGACTTCGTGTCAAAACTATGATGAATTGCGGAGGCAACGAGCTCAGACGCGACGCTCATTCCAGACAGTCCAACCAGTGACCGCACTGGACGCTATGTCTGACCAGACAAACCTTCTCGCACAAATGAAAGACTTCGTGCGAGAGGAAGTGGCTCGGCAGCTTTCTCTGCTACCTTTTGCTCAACGCCAGGAGCTCTCGCACCAACAGCCACTGCGACACCCACCACCATTGGCTCCCATGCTCCGACATGTGGTCCAGGAGCAGATTTCCGAGGCTATGCCGGTGCCCTTGCAGCAGCCCCCCGTCACCGCGCCTCTTACTTACGCTGAGGCACTAAAGCGGCAGCAGCGACACCACCCCCCGTCGTTCCAGGGACTGCCGTATACCTCAGCCCCGACTCAGCCGTCTACCGCCTGGGTTCCTCCCATTGCCACCGCAGCCTCGACTCACCCGTCTGCCGCATGGACTGGTCCCCTTGTCACCAATACTTGGAGAACGCGCGATAACCGGCCCATCTGTTTTGCGTGCGGCGGCCCTGGCCATATCGCCCGTTACTGCCGTCGTCGCGTGCCGGGATACACAGACGGCCGGACACAGAACAGCTTCATGGACCTTTCTCCATCCCGTCTGGAAAATTCTGACCCTCAGTCAAGCTCGTCTTCACGGGAATGTCCGCGTACTATGTCTGGTCGCTCACCTTCACCCCGTCGTCGCTCCCTGTCACCCATGCGTCGTCGGCCAGCTCCTGAACACGAGGGAAACTAACCGCCGCAGTTCAGGAGGCAAGAACTGCGCTGTCGAAATGCTCAAGTCCTCGGACATTGCCGTCGAATATTGTCGAAGTTTTTGTAGAAGGTACTCGAGCATATGCTCTAGTGGATACTGGTGCTGCCGTTTCCGTGATAGACGCTAAACTTTGCCGCAAGCTCCGAAAAGTGACGACGCCTCTTAATATGATGTCCTTGCAAACAGCGAATGGGGACCCGGTTCAGCCTGTAGCCGCCTGTACTGTCCGACTGATGATCGCGAAGGACCACTACACTGTTGAGTTTATTGTCCTGTCGTCGTGCTCACACGACATCATACTTGGATGGGATTTTTTATCGCGTAACCATGCCGTTATTGATTGTGCAAGGTCGGAGCTTGAACTTTTCCCGTTTTACGACCAACCAACCAGCCGCATTCAGCCCGCCGTACACAAGCTCGTCGTCAAAGAAGGCACTGAAATTCCTCCGACAGCAGCTGTGTTGCTCCCCGTGTTCTGTGACGGCAATAGGAACGAAGCTGCATTCTTTGAGCCATCAAGCCTCTTCCTTAGTCGAAGATCACTTCTTCTGCCTTATTCAACCCTCTCTATTTCTGAAGGAAACAGTGCTCTTTGCCTCATCAATCCCCTTCCGTATCCCGTTGAACTGTTTCAAGGTGAATCTCTTGGACACGTGCATGCCATTGATAAAGAACAAATTTTTATGATGCCTTGGGTTTTAGCAGCGCGAAAAATGCACGAAGGACAAGAAAAGGACGAGACAAGCACTGACTTCCAACTAAAATTTTATTGACGGGAAGGCCGTTAATATGCAATGGAGCACAACGAGTGAAAAAATGACAAATTTTAAGATACAATTATCACCGATCGCTATGCCTGCTGCGCCGACCCTCGCACCTCAAGAAACATATCTCTTTATCTGATAGGGCAACTGATGGCTTGCTTACGCATGCGCTGCTTTCAAGCTCCATTTGAGCAGCCTCATAAATTATACGCACGTTTTCCTCTTTAATCTTGCATAGAACTGTTGTTTTTTCAAACAGCGGAGTGCACCCACACGTGCTCACGTGTTGCGCTAAGAAGCCATCTTTTCCGCCACGAACATTATTGGCGTGTTCCCGTAAGCGATCGTTTAAGCATCTGCCCGTCTGGCCCACGTAACATGCACCGCAAGAAAATGGGGTCCTGTAAACGACGCCTAACGCGCAGTCCACAAACTGCGTCCTGTGCCTAACCATACACCGTTTTCCCAAACTCTTTACAGGGCAGGTCCTGTTTGTCAACTGGGACAACTTATCAGGGGCACTGAAGACCACTTTCACATTGAGGCGCTGTCCAATTTTCTTTAGGCGGTGTGACACAGAATGCATGTACGGAATAACTGCCACCTTTTCCCGCTTTTCCGCTGTGGTGCCATCTCTGTTGCCGTCAGTGCCCAATCGTTTCCTTTTTCTGTGCATTGCCTCCGCCACAGAAATGAGCAAAGTGCGCGGGTACCCTTCTCTTTCTAGGCGCTCCGACTGTGCCAGGAGACTAGCTTCTAAGACGTGGTGACAAGACCTCTCTAAAGCATTGTGAAAACATGATTGAACAATGGCTCTCTTTACTAATTTGCTATGCGCAGACGAGAACGGAAGAACAGGCTTCTGCGAGCGAGGCTCGTAACACCAGCACGTGTGGTTCTCCAAAAAAGAAATCTTTAGGTCAAGAAAGCGGATGCTATCCCTTTCCGGCGTCTCGTGCGTCACCACGAGTGGATAGAGGCATTCGCGAAAGATTTGCAACACCTGCATGACCTTGGAATGAAAGGTCTCTAAATCACAGCTCAAAATTAACAGATAATCATCCACATACCGAAAGGACTTTACTACAGAAAGTTCGCCGAGCTTCTCATTCAGTACCCTATCACATTTGGCTAATAGCAAGTCACTTAGAAAAGGAGCTATGGACGATCCTATTGAGACACCTTCTTTCTGTATATATGTTTTTCCGTTCCATTCTACAAACGTTGATGTGATGTACAAAGATAAAAGTTCTAAGAAACCTTTGGACGACATACACGTGGTGTTCTGAAATGGCACCGCGCCGAAACTGTCAATGCATTCATCAATGCACGCTAACAAATCTTTGTGCGGAAGAGAGTAATAAAGGTCTTTTATGTCTATCGAAAAAGCTCTCAACCTCGCGCCTGGATGCTGCTTCAGAAAGTTGACGACTTCTCCAAAGTTGAATATTCAACTCTGGAGAAGTCGTCAACTTTCTGAAGCAGCATCCAGGCGCGAGGTTGAGAGCTTTTTCGATAGACATAAAAGACCTTTATTACTCTCTTCCGCACAAAGATTTGTTAGCGTGCATTGATGAATGCATTGACAGTTTCGGCGCGGTGCCATTTCAGAACACCACGTGTATGTCGTCCAAAGGTTTCTTAGAACTTTTATCTTTGTACATCACATCAACGTTTGTAGAATGGAACGGAAAAACATATATACAGAAAGAAGGTGTCTCAATAGGATCGTCCATAGCTCCTTTTCTAAGTGACTTGCTATTAGCCAAATGTGATAGGGTACTGAATGAGAAGCTCGGCGAACTTTCTGTAGTAAAGTCCTTTCGGTATGTGGATGATTATCTGTTAATTTTGAGCTGTGATTTAGAGACCTTTCATTCCAAGGTCATGCAGGTGTTGCAAATCTTTCGCGAATGCCTCTATCCACTCGTGGTGACGCACGAGACGCCGGAAAGGGATAGCATCCGCTTTCTTGACCTAAAGATTTCTTTTTTGGAGAACCACACGTGCTGGTGTTACGAGCCTCGCTCGCAGAAGCCTGTTCTTCCGTTCTCGTCTGCGCATAGCAAATTAGTAAAGAGAGCCATTGTTCAATCATGTTTTCACAATGCTTTAGAGAGGTCTTGTCACCACGTCTTAGAAGCTAGTCTCCTGGCACAGTCGGAGCGCCTAGAAAGAGAAGGGTACCCGCGCACTTTGCTCATTTCTGTGGCGGAGGCAATGCACAGAAAAAGGAAACGATTGGGCACTGACGGCAACAGAGATGGCACCACAGCGGAAAAGCGGGAAAAGGTGGCAGTTATTCCGTACATGCATTCTGTGTCACACCGCCTAAAGAAAATTGGACAGCGCCTCAATGTGAAAGTGGTCTTCAGTGCCCCTGATAAGTTGTCCCAGTTGACAAACAGGACCTGCCCTGTAAAGAGTTTGGGAAAACGGTGTATGGTTAGGCACAGGACGCAGTTTGTGGACTGCGCGTTAGGCGTCGTTTACAGGACCCCATTTTCTTGCGGTGCATGTTACGTGGGCCAGACGGGCAGATGCTTAAACGATCGCTTACGGGAACACGCCAATAATGTTCGTGGCGGAAAAGATGGCTTCTTAGCGCAACACGTGAGCACGTGTGGGTGCACTCCGCTGTTTGAAAAAACAACAGTTCTATGCAAGATTAAAGAGGAAAACGTGCGTATAATTTATGAGGCTGCTCAAATGGAGCTTGAAAGCAGCGCATGCGTAAGCAAGCCATCAGTTGCCCTATCAGATAAAGAGATATGTTTCTTGAGGTGCGAGGGTCGGCGCAGCAGGCATAGCGATCGGTGATAATTGTATCTTAAAATTTGTCATTTTTTCACTCGTTGTGCTCCATTGCATATTAACGGCCTTCCCGTCAATAAAATTTTAGTTGGAAGTCAGTGCTTGTCTCGTCCTTTTCTTGTCCTTCGTGCATTTTTCGCGCTGCTAAAACCCAAGTATGCCATACCAACTAGCCCAGTCAACCGCTCTATTATGATGCCGCCAGATTGTTCCGGTGACTACGACGCCATCAGTGCCCTCAACCCTTCCAATATACCACCTTGCGAGCTTTTCGATTCATCGATTGCCGACGGACTATCGCCATCTGAACGCTCTGAACTCCTTCAGCTGCTCTACCAGTTCCGTGAATCCTTTGACGTTGCTCAACCTACCCTTGGCCGAACTCCCAGTTTTTCCCACCGCATCGACACAGGTTCTAACGCGCCAGTACGACAGCGACCATACCGTGTTTCCGCCACGGAACGTCAGGTTATCACCGAACACGTTGACGATATGCTCAAGCGCGACGTTATCCGACCTTCCCAAAGTCCATGGGCATCACCTGTCGTTCTTGTTAAGAAGAAGGATGGTACAATTCGCTTCTGCGTTGATTACAGGCGCTTAAATAAGATCACTCACAAAGACGTATACCCTTTGCCCAGGATTGATGACGCCCTTGATTGCTTACAAGGTGCCGAGTTTTTTTCGTCGTTAGATTTGCGTTCGGGGTATTGGCAGGTGCCCTTAGCAGATGGTGATCGTCCAAAAACAGCATTCGTGACACCGGACGGGCTATATGAGTTCAATGTCATGCCCTTCGGCCTCTGCAATGCGCCGGCCACATTCGAGCGCATGATGGACTCGGTTCTGCGGGGTTTGAAATGGAACATATGCCTCTGCTACCTCGACGATATCGTCGTCTTTGCACCCGATTTCGCAACACACCTTGTACGCCTCAAACATGTCCTCACGTGTCTGAAGAATGCGCATCTCCAACTGAACCTCAAGAAATGCCACTTCGCTGCTCGGACGCTCACCATTCTCGGTCATGTCGTATCAAAGGATGGTGTTCTTCCCGACCCGGCTAAACTACGCGCTGTTGCTGAATTCCCCAAACCAACGACTGTAAAACAGTTACGCAGCTTCGTAGGATTGTGCTCCTACTTTCGTCGGTTTGTGCGCAACTTTGCCTCCATAATTGCCCCTTTGACCCAACTTTTAAGCAGTGCCAAAGACATCTCATCATGGTCTTCCGAATGTGATCACGCATTTACCACTCTTCGCCGTCTCCTGACATCACCGCCTATATTGCGCCACTATGATCCCACGGCAGCAACTGAAATCCATACAGACGCCAGCGGTGTCGGTCTCGGTGCAGTTCTCGCTCAACGCAAGCCTGGATCCCCTGAGTATGTCGTCGCCTACGCCAGCAGAACGCTAAACAAGGCTGAGGTAAACTACAGTGTTACCGAAAAAGAGTGCTTAGCCATACTTTGGGCAATTGTGAAATTTCGCCCATACTTATATGGCCGCACCTTTGCTGTAGTTACAGACCATCATGCCTTATGTTGGTTGTCGTCGCTGAAGGATCCATCAGGTCGCCTTGCTCGTTGGGCTCTGCGACTTCAAGAGTATGACATCCGCGTCGTGTACCGTTCCGGCCGCCAACATGCCGATGCTGATGCGCTCTCGCGATCACCACTGTCGACTGAGGCTGCCTCTATATCTTCTATGGAACACGCGCTGTCCGCTCTTGACATCGACACAATGACCTCTGCACAGCGCGACGATCCATGGATAACTTCGCTTCTGGACGTCTTATCTGGGGTACCGACACTTCCCATCACTCGAGCATTGCGACGCCAGGCTTCGCACTTCACCATTCGAGGTGGCCTCTTGTACCGGCGCAATTACTCACCAGACGGCAGGAAGTGGCTGCTCGTTATTCCCCGAAAGCTGCGCTCTACAATCTGTGCATCATTTCACTCCGACCCCGCAATGCGCTCACGCCGGTGTCTTCAAGACCTACGAGCGTTTAAGGAAGCGGTACTACTGGCGTGGGATGTTTACTTTTGTTCGACAGTTTATTCGCGGCTGCCACGAGTGTCAGCGACGAAAACAGCCACGAATGCAGGGGCAGCTCCACTACAGCCGCTTGCGTGCCCTGACCGCCCATTCGATCGCGTCGGAATCGACCTTTATGGACCACTGCCATTGACCACAGCAGGTAACCGGTGGGCCATCGTTGCTGTAGATCACCTGACACGGTACGCCGAAACCGCTGCTCTTCCTACGGCGACCGCTCAGGACGTCGCATCTTTCATCCTCCATCGGTTGGTGTTGCGTCACGGCCCTCCTCGCGAGCTTCTCAGTGATCGGGGCCGTTGTATTTCTATCCGACGTAATCCAAGCACTTCTCCGTCAGTGCCATATTGTACACCGCATGAGTACTGCTTACCACCCCCAGACGAATGGCCTGACTGAGCGGTTTAATCGGACCCTGGGTGACATGCTCGCGACGCATGTGGCATCTGACCAAACGAACTGGGACCTGGTTCTTCCGTTTGCGACCTACGCGTACAACACCGCTACCCAAGTCACTACCGGCTTTTTCTCCATTCTACCTTCTATACGGACGTCAACCATCGCACGCAATTGACACTTTGCTGCCATACGCACCAGATGTATCTGAGTGCACGACCGTGTCTGAAGCCGCCCGTCACGCCGAAGAATGCCTTCAACTAGCGAAACAGTTTACTACGGCTGACCAGCAACGCCAGAAAAAGGCCCGCGATGACGACCACCCTCCTGCCGCCAAGTTCGCCCCTGGAACCCTTGTATGGCTGTATGTACCACCATGTGCGCCTGGTTTGTCTACCAAGCTACTTTCAAATTACCATGGCCCATACCGCGTGGTAGAGCGCACATCGCCCGTCAATTACGCCATTGAACCGCTTACGCCACCCGGTGACCACCGTCGGCGTGGACACGATATTGTTCACGTGGACCGCTTGAAGCCGTACTTCGACCCGCTCGTTCCTACTTGTTAGATCGCCAGGATGGCTTGATCTTTCTCGACGGGGGCAGTTATAGTGAAGGAATGATGACAACAAGAGGGAACAGTAAGCATCATCGCAGAGTATGGCACCACGAGATCGGCGCTCGAGCTCCTCCATCTTCCTCGTCCTGTCGCTATCTCCAATCTCCCGCCTGCCCGTTTGGTTCGCCCAATAAACCTCGTTACAAGCATTTCGTTTCAGACTTTTGGTATTTCTTTCCTTTTTTTGATAGAATTGTTTTCTTTTTTGATGTTTTTAATTTGGTGTGCTTTTTGTTTTTTACGTCAATTGACGCGTGCAACGGTGGCTGCACATTAACGGCTTCAGCCCATTGTAACCCTGAGATGTACGATATCTTATGTGAAAAATGGCGTACCAAAAGGTTTGTGTTTAGTAAAATATGCGTTTTTTAAAGTTTTTTTCTATCTCCTTGAAACTTGCGGAATGCAAAGCCCACTGGAGCAGTGCGTGAATTAGGTGTCCTAAAGAGCCACTTACCAGGTTCAACAATAACTTGAGCTGACAAGCGCAATGTGTAGATGGGGCGTACAAAATCACGCCTGCCAAAAGGTACAAGGCTGCGCGCCGCGAAAATAGGTCAAATTTCAAGATGTACGCTGCTCCTCCTCCCTTTCGCGGGCGCGCGCCCAGATGATGATGATGAAAATCATTTATTATAAAAGAGAGAGGTACGGGGCCAAAGCATGACCCTGCTACATGGTCGGCGTCCTTAGTCCGGGACCACCGCATGACGAGGCCCCTACTCGCGCCCGTCTCACCAGAGCCCGTTGAGACTCTAGTGATGAGCAGTTGAGGAGGGGCAGTCTCCCATGCCTCTCGTGAAGGGGGTAGGGGGAAGGGGTAGGTGGGGATTTTCGGACATGCCATACCATGTGGAAGATATCACACGTCTCCCCGCAGTGTGGGCACCGCCCATCTGTGTTCGCATCGAAATGTTTTAGGATTGCAGGACAGAGTAGAGTACCTGTCTGCAGGTGCCTTAGAAATCGCTCTTCCGCCTTACTCAGCCCCTTTGCAGGAGCCGGGTAAAGGCGGTGAGTGTCGCGATAATAGGTCAGAATTTCTTTGAACCGCAGCAGCGGTTGTATTGGCCTCCGAGTCATAAGAGCCAAGGTTGAGGAGCCCGGTGGGTAAGCGCTCGGGCGGCGCCGCACCGTCAGTGGCCTCATTACCTCGTAAGCATTGATGGCCAGGAGCCCATACGATGCGTTTCGGGGCTGGATCAGCGAGAGCCCGTTTTAGAATTTGGCTGGCTAGGGGGGATATCTCTCCTGTCAAGTAATGAGCACATGCTTCCGGGAGTCCGTGATGATAAACTTTCGAGTTGGGGTCCGCAGCCAAAAGCGCTATCGCGACATTCTCAGCGCGCTTTGGATTTTGTGCTCGGAACGAGAGCCCATGGACATGTTTTTCCCGGGTGAACTACACAGGCCGTGTTGTAAAATCCCGTGGGCGAAGGCCCCGCTATACCTACGTAGAATACACCAGGTCGGGAGCCGTGTTGCCTCTCAAGCGTCCGAGCCCGCGCCTGTCTTCTCCTTTTGTGCGTGTGCTTATCCATGTTACTGGGGAGAGGGAGAGACCGAGAGCATATGACGCCACAGTTCCGGAATACGCTCCGCCTCCTCTGCAGTGGCAAGTGTGCTGTATATGTAAGCGGTTCAGCAGGCGGCCCCCGGGAGCCGTCTGCACAAGCCGCGTATATTGATTCATAAGGTGGGCCTCCCACAACTCCTGGTAGATGTTGAGCACACCTAATGCCCTCAGTTTGGCGTTGGCGTTGGAAGTGGCCACCGGGAGATCCAGAGCGCGTTTAGTAGCCTTACGAGTGATGGCATCTATTCTTTTGTCTTCTTGTTTGTTAGTGCGAAGGTAGGGGACGGCGTAGAGGATCCGGGCTAGTCACTAAGGCATGGGCGAGCCGAAGCGCGTCCCTGCCCCGCAGACCACCCCGCTTGTTGGAAACGCGGTGGATCATGCGCCCTACCTGTTCGCCTATTCTCTTGAGTTTCGCTATAGTGGAATCCGGTCTGAGTCTGTGGTGAATGAACAGGCCCAGAATCCGGAGCTCCTCCACCTCTCTGATGAGAACCCCAGACAGGGAGATGTGTATGGCTGACTTATCTCTTGGCTTCGCTCTAACGTGCAGAAGCTCTGATTGTTTGGAGCATATTGGAGTCCACAATCGTTGGCATGCGCCTCGACTATGGATGCGGCCTGCTGAAGGCGTTCTTGCATTTCACCAAGGCTACCTTCAGTGGTCCAGATTGTAATATCATCGGCATATACTGCGTGTTGTGTGCTTTCCACCCTGGCCAATTTGCTTGGAAGGCACATCATAGCAATGTTGAAAAGGAGCGGTGATAACACTGCTCCCTGTAGGGTACCCCGTGTTCCCATAATGTACGGGCCATATTCCTCGTCCTCGATCCGAAGAAGTGCCTGGCGTTTAGAGAGAAAATCTCTTACATATGCGAAGGCCTTAGCCCCGCAATCGGTGGAACTCAAGTTAGTCAGGATGCTGCTGTGTTTAACATTGTCGAAAGCCCCCTTCCGAACAAGGGCGAGGATGGCTTTATCATTGTGTTGCATAGTTATTGGCTGTATGACGGCCCTATGGAGCTGGAGAAGGACGTCCTGTGCAGACATGTGTGGGCGAAACCCAAACATGGTGTCTGCAAAGAAGCCCTTGCCCTCAAGGTATGGGGAGAGGCGATCCCGTACCATCGTCTCCATAAGCTTGCCCGCGCACGAAGTCAGTGATATGGGCCTCAGATTTTCCGTATTCACGGCCTTGCCTGCTTTGGGGATAAAAGTCACAAGTGACGTTTCCCATTCGGAAGGGAGCGCACGGCCGTCCTAGATCTCGTTCATGTATTCCAATAAATGGGAGGTAGGCGGTGTCAGGGAGGTTTGCCAACAGCTTTACTGTTATGCGGTCCAGCCTCGGAGCCGTACCCCTTCGAATTTTAGCTAAAGCCGCTTTAAGGTCATGCAACTCAAAACGGGCATCGAGTTGGTGATTAGCCTTACCAGAGTATGTGTACGCTGGCCCAGGCGGGTACTTCGTACGACATAGATACCTATCGCACAGAGCATCCGCAAGCTGTGCCGGAGTGCCTTGGTACCCTTGCAGAGCTCGCCGGAGCTGCTTCGGCGCCTCCCTCTCGTTTGAGAGGGGTCTATGAGACTGCGAAAGAGACACCATGTCCTCTTCGAGTTCATCTGATGAGCTGCGGCGTCGCAGCGGGCTATCCGATTTGAATCTGGGAGTGGAGTTGGGCAGCATACACTGCAGCCTGTTCCGTGAGTTGGGCTATGCGGATACGTAATTTGCGATTAGTAGTCTGCTTTTTCCAACGTGTTGTTAAGCTTCGGCGCGCCTCCCACAAGTGTAGGAGGTGAGTGTCAACTGCGGGGATTTCTTCGTTGGTTTGGAGAGTAGTCACAAGTCTTTTCTCAATGTTGTTTACGTGTTGAGCCGCGCGCCAGAGAGGCGTGAGGTGCACGTGTGAATGGCTCTTCGTATACGCCACTGCAGTGACGTTGGTCCTCTACGTAGACGAGTGTGCTTTGACGTTGCCAACAATGGCACGTCAGAGAATAGCTACCACGACACGTGACATGGCGAAATATGCGCAGTTTATGTAATTTAATGCTTGAAGAGATTAACAAAACTTGAAAAACAATGGAACGCAATAAGGGAATGTGCGCGTCTTTTGTCCTGTGAATTGAAACGAGATGCGGGGCCAATGTGCCGGCGTTTCGCATGCGTTTGCGTCCCCGCGGTCAGCGCGTCGAGCAGACGACAACCGTAGAAACGAAGGTAATGCTCCTACGCATTTGAGCACTCATTGTGCTCACCCTATTCTACCGCGTCTTCCAAACCAACCCACAGAAACAGGCAGAAGACCACGAAATAAGGTGGTCATTAAAGAAAGAAAGAAAATGGCACCGTATATGCCTGTTATTCTGCGAATGTCGTCGAAAGACTAATTTTGCGTCTGGAGAGAGTAAACAAAATTTTATTTATGTCCTGCGCAAGAAAATCGGTAAATGGTGTTCTGTAGGCGCTGCGTTAGAGTGTCTCGAGCGTGCATCGGAGGCGAACGAGCGCATCAAGTCACGTCACACGTGAGATATGAGCGCTATCTGGCATTTATCCTGGAAAACGAAGCGCGTGGCTCTGAGACGGGCTTGCGCGCCCGTTTCAGAGCCACGTCTTTTCTGACGCCCTATGGCAATGTAAGCTTGTTCCTCGCAATATACTGCAATATTACATATTTGTGTTGGCAACCCTGTATAGAGACGGGGGCGGTCTTGCGCTGCCTCCGTGATCAGCTCACGTTTAACCAAGCCACGACACAATGAATGATTTGGTGATGACGTCAGAGATTTTTCTAATCTGTGACGCCACAATGACGACAATTTTTTGTCACTCGTGCTGTCGTCGACAGTGCTCAGAGTCGCGTTTGATAAAGGCGTATATAAGGAAAAAAAACCCTGTAGCTCTTCCACTCTCATGAAAATGGAAGCAAGCTCCTCTAGTGTGCGCGGGCCTTGACTACTAGTGTTTCATTATGTCATGGCTCCAAGGAGGAAGCCTTTAATGACTCATGCTCACGGAGTGCGACCGTGGAACGGGTGCCAGCTGTTGTATCTCACTCTGTATAAGCAATCACGTGATTGAACAGCGGGGCATAGCAGCAGTTGTGTCAACACAGCTGTGAACTCTTCCCTTTCCCCTCTCATCAATCACGTGATTGCCGAGAGAAAACTAGAAAAACAAACAAAAGACATTTCGTAGTCAAATGAACTAAAGCTTGGCCGAACACACTTTGAAATTCGCAACGTGTCCTTCAAGAAGCGAAATAGCTGTGATTGGTTGTGCGCGTGGCGTGATGACACGCCTACGCTGAACGCGAGGTCATGTGTCACGTTGGCACGATGCAAAGCATGGAATAACTTCGATGAAAAATAGACTGCTATATCGAGAATGGCTCAGCACTGGCAAAGCCAACGATCAAGGCAGCATCGTTTATTGTTGGAAAAGGTGTGAATACAAATGCATGTGGTCCGCCACAGTGGGGGGGTAGCGGTTAGGTGCTCGGCTTCTGACCCGCAGGGCGCGGGTTCGATCCCTACCGTGGCTGTCACATTTATAAATGGTTGAAGCCCACGACGCGTTAAAGAAGACCAGATGGTTGAAACTTCCTGATCCTTCAACATAAGATCTCTTATAATATATCATGGTTTGCGACCTAAAACACAGAAACACTACCAGTTTAGAGAAAGCAAACTGTATTTTTGGGCTGTTGTATCGAAATAACATGCAAATACGTAGCGGCAGCATACTGAACTGCAATACCGTGAGGCGAGATGGTGCTAGTAGTACTATCATCATCAATAAACAAACGCATTTTTTTTGCTACAGGTGGGGGGCCCGCAGCTGGTCGCGCTGCTCGCTTCCTGTTTTTTTTCGTTAACCAAATCACGTTTGTGGTCGTGATTATCGCAAGGGGACCTAGCTGGCCTCGACTGGCGAAAACAACGTCAATCAAGTAGGTTTGCATCGTTTATTGCGAGTGTCCAAGCTGGTACAATCAAGTATACGGTCGGGTCCAAAAAAAAAAA